>BSQZ01000004.1:11909506-12434506 GCA_033239005.1 Lamellibrachia satsuma
TTACTGCGAACTATGGCAGGGAATGAAAGGGTTATCATTCAGGTAGGCCAGAATGGAAGGGGAACCCAAGACAATAGACTGTCCACTGGTGGGGCCACTTTGATGATAACCTGGTGGATAATTACAGCTACCACTCCATTTGGTTGTAAATATTTAGGGCTGGCGTTGCTAATGTTTACTCCCCCAATGAGCTGCCACCCCAACCCACCCAACAGTGTCAACACAACACAAGGAAGTCATTTGTCTGCTTTGTATCATTGAACAGGTAATCTCTGAAACCATCAACTTATAGACCAGTTGGTATTTTCATGTTGTATGAATAACAGCTCAGCCATTGACCAGATGACCATTGACCTACAGAGCACTTTTTCAAAGAGTACTTTGTGAAAGTGGATTCACATGTCAGACAATGATTTCATAATTTGCTGAGGTTCGCTGATAACGTTCTTTGTTTGCAACGTTTGCATTGTTACTCTCCAAGTTTCTGACACTGTTAAGAAATATATTATATTCCCGTTCAAAACCGCGGAGTGCGCTCGTGATACCTGGGAAGCACCACACCCTGTTGAACGAGAGGCGTCACTTGCGTGCAGCTCGCTGGCCTGTTGATTTGCAACGTCGAGCGGCTCACCCAAGATTTGTTGCTGCATGCCAGTAGGCCTAAATTGTATAAGATCTATGACGTACACAGCTTCGTGTTCTGCGTTCTTTACGTGTAGCGTCAGTTGACATTTACGTAAAGTGCACACATCAAGTATTAACCTCTACGAATGATTACTGTGACGACACTACTTCGTTCAAAATTCAAATTGGATACGATCTGGTTTCGGGAATTTCGGAAGTCAGGTAATTGTTGGTTTGGTGATATCACGAAAAAAGGGTTTACCGGTCCCCTGATAGACAAATAAGTAGCGGAGTTATTTGCGTGTACTTATCTACCATCTGTTTATTTTGGATATCGCAACATAGGCGTCTTACAATGGAACAATACTCAGCCACACAGGGTTAAGTAATTGGAAGTGAGAGGAAACCTAATCAATTTCTTTTGAAATATTTAATGGTTATGAAAATACTGATAACATAATCTAATATAAGGCAGAATAACCGAAAGAACGAAATAGCATTAGTCAAAGAACAACGTCGATATATGAAAATACAAATTCTCCCTATACGATCGATAACTGACTGGGACAAATTATCTGTTGAGAATGGTTATGTTTACGACAGAATTATTGAACAAATGTTCGTTTTTAGTCTAACCAATGCCATCAAATAACTTGAATAGGCGACTCGGTAAATAGAAATGGAATATAATTTACTGGTCAGTGGTCACAGTAAGTGTTATTCACTAATACGTCAACGATATTATGTGTTTGTATACGACAGAATGAGTGTGTCTTGGAGATTGCTAAAAAAATCCAATAAAAGAGTATCGATTTAGCACTGTCGGTCGCGACTTCAATGCGTCGCGTGAAATACGTCCCAATAAAACGTGGAACTCATTCATACCGAATGTGCGCAGGCTTTGGCTTTTAGGAGAGATTCCAACGATAGGCGCCGCATACATACGTGGCATTAATATATGTGAACATTATATTTACAGTGAAACAGCTGCGTCATACACGTTTACCATTACGGTTAATTTCCAAACTTTCCATGCTAACCAGGGCACGAAGTGGGTGTGGATACGTGGCACATCAGTACGGATTCAGGGAATGACAAGATCATGGCAAAGACAGTCTTAAAACATTAGTCCCCTCAGGGACGATGAAATATTTCACATTCGTCTTAAAACACACATAATTTGCCCCCCAGAAAGGGTGTAGTGAGCTTCTCCAGTGAGATTCTCAAAGTCACACCCGTCTAACAAATAAGAACGTAATTATAATATACAACATAATGGTTACTGTGTTATATGTTATAGGCTGGGGTGTTGATATGTGCCCTAGGAGAATAATATATTATTTAGGACACGGCTCAGATTGCAGTGACTTCCCGAGGCGCGGCGTGAACCCACGAGTGCACAGATGATGGACCTACGCACCTCTAACACACTAGTGGGACCCGAGGTCGCTATCGTATTTAAAATACATACATTGTCACATTGTCATCATTGTCAGCATCATCAATATAATCACCACCATGACATCTTGTGAGATATATATATATATATATATATATATATATATATATATATATATGGTGGCCTGTACGACACCATGTACTATTATGTTGATGGTTGCTCTGAATATATATATATATATATATATATATATATATATATATATATATATATATATATATATATTATAGCTCATCATCAGTTACCACAAGATGTCAAGTAATTGCATCTTAACAATGTTGTTTTTTTTTGCGGCGTCCAAATTCCGTGACGAGTGTCGTCTAATTGTGTCATAGGCCGTCAAGAAGACGAATGGAAGTATTGAAGCATTTAGGGGGGCCATTGGGCCATGCCCCCCTTAATTGGTTGATTGCTTTTCGTAAATAACCTGTTGCACCACTGTGTTAGCATGGTAAGTTAATGGGTGACCAAGGGGCCGTTCACAATTGTCGACAGTTTCCTATTCCTTTTTAAAGCGTACTGGGGGGGGGGTCAAAGCCCGCGTACAAAATTTTTAAATGTCGATCGCACGCGAAATTCGACCACCATTGCGTCATGCAGCGCAGCATGGTGAACTGTCATGGAACTACTATTGTTTTAAATGGTGTAACCGTTCACCACATGATGCTGCAACACAATCCAACAACTTGTAAATTCACAACTTTGTGGAAAACAATCATCAATATGACGCCATGGAGTTGTTGGATAAATACAAGGCTTTAACATATTTATCAGATATAAACATATTATAATGGTTTTTATTGTGTGTTGAATATACTATGTTATAACACTGCTACATCGATGTGTTTTTCAATCTCCAGTATTATTGACATATAAAGTACTAACTCGAGGGTGGGTCTAAGTATGCTTTGTACGATGTACGAATAGGTGAATGTCGACAAGTGTGAATTGCCCCTATAAGCTCCCCCCTCCTTATTGTCCTCCCCTTGTCACCCTCCTTGTCCTCCCCTTGTCACCCTCCTTGTCCCCCATTGTCCCCCTTGTCCCCCTTATCCAAAGTACAAAGTCTGATATCTCTTATTGTAACACGCACAAATTATATTTATTCTAAAACCTTCACCAGCGAAATATATTTTATTAACCATAATTTTAAATTATAGTTTGCATAATTGGATTTTTTAACCTTTAAAGCATATTAATTTGCATTCGCAGTGCTGTACTTGGAAGCAGGCTGATTGGCACACTTACACTATATGTATACCTAAACAATGCAGTAGGTGCCGTTAATTCTAGGCTGATCTGACCGAGTCGACAGAAAATTGAAATAATTCAACGCCGCGTAGAAAAAGTACCTAAATAAACTGCGATTAACGAGTCACATGAAATATAAATACGAAAGGTATGTCTGACACATGGCTATCGAAATAGCTGTCTTGCATGTGATATAATATGAAATCGGGGCCACCTTAAGGCAAACGACAGGACATTCGGAGCAATACATAGCTGTGATTAACCACTTCGGACACGACAGTGTTCCCTCAATTCGATTTTATCGCTAATCTCATTTCAAATTCATTTTACGAAAAACCAAACTTACCCAGTATCCACTGCAACACGCGAACTCGTTTGTGCAACATTTGTTTGTAGTTTTTGTGAAATCGTAATATAAACTATTAAATTACTTAATATTTGCCCAAACATTAAGAGAAATGAAAATGAAAACCCTGAAAACTCATGAATTTCACTCTTGGTGAAATTTCGTATGAAATACGATCGGCGAGAGGATGGAAGTCACGCCCATGATAGGCAATGACCAGCAAAGTGTTTACCATTTTGGATATACTATGTTGAACCTTAACATAATATATAACGACTAAGTCAATTGTTTTGATGATCACTGCATATTTGGATATCAACGATCCGGATTTGCGATAGGCTAAGTTGGCTGAGGATGGAGTTTGAAGGCAAACGGCATTGGTTGCAATACACAGCTATGATTAATCACTTCGGACAAGAGAGTAGTGGCACTCAGCAGCATTAGACCAGTGGCGTATTTACGGGGCCATTGAGCCGTATGTAAACTGTTGCGTCACTACACGGTAGCACGGTAAACTAATGGCTGTCTAAGCTTAGCCCCCCCCTTGGCTTTGGTGTCCCCTTTGCGAGATCCTGGACAGGTCACTGCACTAAACTATGCAATGATACAATACTAATGAATTACTTTTAGGTACACATAAATATATACAAGACAAAGCATTTTCTAGCGTAACACGGTTTAGCAAGATTACGATCCACGACGGCAAGCTGCAGATAGCAAGGGGCCCGGGAATGTAGCAATCGGCTTGACAAGACCACAATAATTGTTCATCTTCCTGCGGCGCACGCTTTCTAAATGTCTGTACATTTCGTTTTTAAACATAATCACACTGCTGACATATACACAGTCAGTAGATGATCTGTGTCATTCATAAGAATGCAATAGCACCCCATAGCTTTGCTTAGAGCCACAACGGGGGATCGCGGCATGGAAGAACTATGACGTCACACCGCAAGTTTATTCCTCGTTGAAAGCTACGCATTTGCGATAAATTGCCGTGCGTCATCGGCGAGGGGTTTAACTTAAGAGTTGTGTGCACCCAACTGTGAATTATCAGCGAGGGGTTTAACTTAAGAGTTGTGTGCACCCAACTGTGAGTCATCGGCGAGGGGTTTAACTTAAGAGTTGTGTGCACCCAACTGTGAGTCATCGGCGAGGGGTTTAACTTAAGAGTTGTGTGCACCCAACTGTGAGTTATCAGCGAGGGGTTTAACTTAAGAGTTGTGTGCACCCAACTGTGAGTCATCGGCGAGGGGTTTAACTTAAGAGTTATGTGCACCCAACTGTGAGTTATCGGCGAGGGGTTTAACTTACGAGTTGTGTGCACCCATACTGTGAGTCATCGGCGAGGGGTTTAACTTAAGAGTTGTGTGCACCCAACTGTGAGTCATCGGCGAGGGGTTTAACTTAAGAGTTGTGTGCACCCAAATGTGAGTCATCGGCGAGGGGTTTAACTTAAGAGTTGTGTGCACCCAACTGTGAGTCATCGGCGAGTGGTTTAACTTAAGAGTTGTGTGCACCCAACTGTGAGTCATCGGCGAGTGGTTTAACTTAAGAGTTGTGTGCACCCATACTGTGAGTCCTCCGTGGGGTGTCAGGCCGCGAGGGGTTTAACTTAAGAGTTTTGTGCACCCATACTGTGACTTCGAGTCCTCCGTGGGGTGTCAGGCCGCGAGCAACACGAACAACGCATGCACTCAATTCCCGCCTGCTAGCTGAGTACATCTGTCTATATTTATCCGACCACTTCTTTATGATGTAGACATTTCGAGAATGTGGCTGAGACGATCTACCTTGGCAACAAACTGCTACCGTGTTCAAACATATATTTATTGTATAAAAGACGTATATATATATATATATATATATATATATATATATATATATATATATTATACAAAGCCCATATGTAATAATTTCCATTTGTTCACTAGGCGTATTATTCGTAAATGGATTTCGTTTAATCCCTTGATCGAATTACGTTTCATAATCTGACGACAAATGAATATTGAGTACTTACCGTTGATGTGACGTTCAAAGAAGTAATATTCCAGTGAGCACACTTCTTAGAACACGGTCACGGGATGGTCTGACTAAGTAAAGACGTCCCTAAGAAGACAGTAACACTATCTGTCTCGTTCACTCAACCGTTGGACGCGCTCCGTAAATTCACAAGTTTTTGTCGTCACGCAACGTGTCTTGTAATGCGCGTAACGTTACAAAACCATCCGAAATGTTGCATCCGTTAACAACAGTCGTAAACATAAAATGTCACACTGATCTACATGACCGATATCTCCACTAGATTATCCGAAATGTTGCCTCAACCGATCAACGTCAGATCACCTGGGTAGGCTGCTATAATGGATGCTCCAACTGGCCATGTTGATAACTTCAGGATGTTGCACATGGCTTAGCTGACGGGTGTTCCACGCCAGTGTCTCGCGTGTGTGGTCAACGAACCACGGTAACTGTCTGACGGCCGTGATACTGCGCGAAGGCCTATCAGCCTCCCTTGCTACGCAGGCCCGATACGCTCGTGTGGCGCTGGGAAGAGGCGAACTCAGCCCGGGCCGCTGGGGCTGACAGCCGTTGATCTATCACATCGACACGTCGCTCAGCCGGTCCGTGTAGCTTCAGTTCAACGGGTTTTATATCGCAACACGAGAACCGATGTATTTTGTATGAGTCAAAATGTAGTATTCCAAATTGTTTTATATGTATGTCAAGCAGACCTGTAATAAAATGTTTGCAATAGGCATTGTAATATAATAAATGTTTGTATCATAATTATATTATACATTATGCGTGACAACTACTGTCAATGTGTCATGACATATTACCATATACTGTATTGTATAACGTTTAAAAATGTGTTAATTATATTTAGTAAGAATTTAGTAAGAATTAAGTTACCCAATGTTAGTTAATGAAAGTTAGCTTTGTTCGGTTAGTATTAATTGGTTGTGGTAAAGTTAGTGTGATAGTTTGTAGTGTTAACTCTTGATATCGGTAATTCTACTTATTTATTACTTGATAACTATTTCTTTTTCTCGTTTTCTAGATTACACTTGTTTTAATGTTGAACTTACTATTATTTATAACACCAGTATTAGTCAGTTAATGAATTATCTTCATGTAATTGTCATGGTGGCCTGTACGACATCATGTACTATTGTGTTGATGGTTGCTCTGAATATATATATATATATATATATATATATATATATATATATATATATATATATATATATATGTATTATTTATATTTATATATATATATATAATTATATATATATATATATTATTTATATATATAATTATATATATATATTATTTATATATATATATAATTATATATATATATATATTCAGAGCAACCATCAATATAATAGTACATGATGTCGTACAGGCCACCATGACAATTAAATGAAGATAATTCATGAACTGACCAACTAATACTATATATATATATATATATATATATATATATATATATATATATATATATATATATATATATATATATATATATATTTGCCAGACATATACGCCATGTTCTCACCAAACACGTAGTAGGGGTTTCACCCTTCCTTGAGATCTTAAGATTTACATTATCGTTGGTGCATTTTGCAGTATTCTCAATAGTAATATCCATCGTATTAGTCCCGTGCTTTATTTACAGGTTTGCACGACTCACATGTTTAACAATTGTCCCGTTAGGTTTATGTACACGCCTTCATAGGTATGACTAAACATGGTAAACATGTCATCCGAAGTAAACTCGTGGAAATGTGCTATACAGCAAACACGAGGATACGAAAGCGTTTATTTGACCAAAACAGTTCAGTCATAACATTTAATTAGTCGCAGTTATCATTCAAACTAGTCTATCATAAAATACTAAATATAATTTCTCTTATCTTATGTAAAACAAGCATGGTATTTAAATGTACACTGATTAATTGATTGTAACATAAAAAACTGTATCCTTTGCCTGTACACGTGTGTTTGTGTGTGTGTGCGTGCGTGCGTGCGTGCGTGCGTGTGTGTGTGAGAGTGTGTGTGAGTGTGTGTATGTTTGTTTGTTTGCTTGTTTCTTTGTTTGCTTGGGGGGCATTGGATCGTGCCCCCTTTGGGTAAATTTGTTTGCATGTAACCTGTTGCGCCACCATATGGTAGCATGTTAAAATAATGGGTTATTAAGCTTGCGCCCTTGCCCCTCTTACCCCCTTGTCCGTTGCCCCTTGTCCCCCTTGCGAGATCCTAGATACGCAACTAACTAACCCGGGCTACGAAGAGGATAAATAAAAAAACACATTTGCACAAACGAGTTATCATGTCGTAGTTATGATGTCGTAGTTATCATATCGTAGTCGACACCTGGTCAATTCAATATTTCGAAAAACGAGCCAGACATGAGAAAAGCGAAAAAATAATTGATTTGAGGAGGCAGCTTTATGCGATAGCAAATACTATGCGTCCCGAAGGTACACGGACCAAAGAGCCGAGATGGCAGCAGAGCAGATATAACGGTGCGAAGGGCCTGTAGCGCGCACCAAACCCGGCGGCGGAGGGCCAACATCAATAACATAGATGGCCGTTGTCATTGCATTTAGCGGCGGCGTATATCATTGAGGTTTCTCCGAGGTCAGTCGGGCGTTCCGTTCACCTCACTGACACCATAATGAGTTCAACGGGCATTTTTATCACCAGTGAACGTACGCTCTCGAACTGGTTTCTACATCAATCAAGAAGCTCTATTGCACAGAAACAGTTCGCCCGTTTACCTTTGATATAGCATAGAGCTTCAGCCATTGCGCAGTTCGACCAAATCTTCAACGAAACAGGTTGGAATAATGGACACTTCATCAGGTGGAATAAATCAATGGGTGCTATCAATATCGCTCGTGCTATCAATATCGCTCGTGCTATCAATATTGCTCGTGCTATCAATATCGCTCGTTCGTCGTTTCGTACATAATACTTCATTTCAGTTTATCTGCTGAAAGTAGTGATAATGATTTATCTCAACTTGCGCTCATGTTAGTCGGATGATTAATTGTTAGATTTGACCGCAACAGCCACGTGGGAAACGTTACCGGTCAGTGCACCCTACTCTGGGTACGTTTGGGATGTACCCAGGTAGACCCCACCTGTACAATTTACCTTTGTTGTATAAACCCCGCTTAGGACAGGTAAAAGCGTTGTGTATTTCACAATCAGTCCTTATTGTGTCCCTGTTTTACCTGCTGCCGGCGTGGGTACATGGATGATAACATACATACTGTTGCGAACTCAAAGTGACTAGCTCACTTCCAATAACAACGATTTTGTGTACAACACAGATGAATCACTATGACATGTTGCTATCTTGATGAATGCACATGTCTACAACACATCAAACCTCTTTCGAGTGTACTGACAACACATCTGTGTGGATATTTATATGTTGGCCACAACCGGCGGTGACACGTGTAAAACGTGGAGTAACAGAACGACGAAATGCGCAGCCAGGAGTAGTAGATCGAAGCATTAACATACCTGTTGTATATATAACAAATATAGCTTGCACAGAATTATGGTGAACTTGAACATATTTAACAAACTTCAACAATATTACCATCCAAAGCAGCCACTGGGATGGCAAGTGGACAAGGAAACCACTGGCTTGTCGCGATCCAACTGTTATTCATGTATGTGTAGCCTGCCCTTGATATTTGCCTGTTCAAATATTCACATTGCACAGTCAGTAGATATTTTGTTCCATTCGTTTATCGTCCAAAGTATAATATAAAACCAAGCATCTAACGGAACAATTTGGAATGAAACAAGAGTGAGGAATGTGGCATCACTGATCCTTTTCGGGAACATAATCGTCGAAGTAGAAGGACAACAACTAAAGCAAGTGAGAAGTGCTAATTACGTTAAACATGTGTGTGTTTGTCACAAGACGATGTTTGGTGGGATAAAGGTACCAAGAAGAGGACACACGTTGCCTCAGCAACAGCGACATGATCGTACAAGAAATAATGAGTGGGTGTCATGAATATAATGAAGTATGTTACAATGTGATGCAGATATGTGGACACAGAAGCACAGACATAATGCGTTCGGAGAACATGGAGGATAACAGAGGCAGGCAGGCAGGCAGGCAGGCAGGCAGGCAGGCAGGCAGGCAGGCAGGCAGGCAGGCAGGCAGGCAGGCAGGCAGGCAGGCAGGCAGGCAGGCAGGCAGGCAGGCGGGCAGGCGGTCAGGCGGTCAGGCAGGCAGGCAGGCAGGCACTGCAAGCAGGCAGGCAGGCACTGCAGGCAGGCAGGCAGGCAGGCAGGCAGGCAGGCAGGCAGGCAGGCAGGCAGGCAGGCAGGCAGGCAGGCAGGCAGGCAGGCAGGCAGGCAGGCAGAGGACCTACCCCAGTAGCAGAAGAAAGCATAAAGACATAGTGTGACTAATAGTTGCTGGCGCTACAGCTCTGCGTGTTATTTATGTTATAGGTTCACTGACTTATTCGCTTGGAACGGTTTCAAATTTGTAGCGTTAACGGCCCCTAGCGGATACTTTACAGAACCATCCACACTGAAGGTAGCACACTGAAGAGACTGACAAGTCGCGTGAATTTATACATAGGTCTTATCGCGAAGTCAGTCAAATGTCCATGGCGAATTTCCGCTATTATATAGTTCGCTACAGCGATGCTGGTATTTGCTGTCATTTGTTGTTGCTGCCGAGTATGACACTGTTCCAAACACGGCACTGTCACTACTCTATTTGTGTAGTCGTTCCCTGATAAAAAAATGTTGAGTCAGCTAAATCCCCTGATGACATCGTAATTAACTAATTATGTGGGTGCATCACAGATTTAATCATTAATCATTCCCCTATTGACTAGATCGATAAGCCAGCTAGCTGATAGGAAGCAGGCGTGAACCACTGGTCAGAAACAGTTGCGGTTGAAACAGTTGCATCCACTGGCATGACACATAGGGTAGTATTGTTTATAGTGTGAACATAGGCATAGCATGTTACAAATATTAATTGTATCTAACATATGTAAGTAAGTAAGTAAGTAAATTTATTTCATCCTCATCATCATGTACAATATAAGGGAAACAAAAACAATGAGGATGAGGTGGCTACCAGAGAAGTATTGACTTATCAGACTGATAGCCAGTGACAATGACACCAGGAACCAGTTAACTTGAAGATTTGTCATTGTCATTGTTGTTAATGGGGCATGGCCACCAGATTAGTCATTTGGGTGAGGGTGGTCCGAGCCGCTGCGTTATAAGTGTGGGCAGTTGGGTTGTTCATACTGGAGTGACAGCGTGCATTAGTGTTAAACTCTCCACGACATTTGGAGGCTTTCTGGAGACAATTTTGGGACAACGAATATGGTTAGTTCCTGTGTGGCTTACAGCTGTACGAATCGACAGAAGACAGGATCAAATATCAAATGGCTGTGACGGGCAGCTCAGGAATGCAGTGTTTACGCAAGCAATTGTTGATGACCATTCTAATAACCAAGTCATTGGAATGAAAATAGAATATTAATTTTGTCATTTGTGCTGTACAGTATAAACGCTGCTCCTCCAGTGGGTTCTCACCATACAACAGCATGGATTTCACTGGTCTGTGCCTGCATCACTTTATCATGTGTCAACTGATAAGGGCTCAGCGGTCTTGTTTTACTAACGGGTGTTCTATTTGTGTATGTGGGATGCATACATAATTCCCCTCACAATGAAAAGTACGGTATGAACCAAGGCGAAGGTGCGTGCGACAAACGGTGGCGCCATAGCACGGAGCCTGGATAATCAAGGATAGACATTGGCTGGTTACCTAGATCTGCTATGCGCTAGAGGGAGGCACTAATCAACGATGTTCACAGTACGACTCCAAGTGACAGACATGAAAATTTAACGCTTGGCTTGATGCGGGAAAGACCTTCCGCTCAAGGCAGGTCAACCAAATAAGATTTGCCTTGGCGAAAACATCAGAACGAAAGTTTGTAACGTTCGGGAATATGGACGAATTGCAGCTTTCGTTTTCTTTCACGGTATAAGCATAAATTGTAATTGCCAAGGGAAAGTTTTTTACATACGGTTCGATAACTTGGATTGCTAAACAAAATACTGGTGCATCTTTCCCCCTACAATCGAAACTACCTTTACAGCAGTTGCAACGTTGAATTAAGTTTTAGAAAATAACAGTTTAACAAGATTTAACAAGATTTGCCATCCAAGCCCAGATGGCAAGTGGACAAGGAAGCCATTGGCTTATCGAGAGTCCAACAATGTTCACCTTCTTATAACCCGCCCTCCCGAGATATGTGTCAACCTTGTTTTTAAACTCGGTGCTACCTATACACAAAATGTAAGACATTCGCAATATGTTAGTACATTTGATAACGTAGGAGTTATCACGAACCGGGTGAGTCGTTCGTTGTCAGCTGCTGCGTTCCTTCAGATGTGGTCGAACTATGAACCGTGCGACGCACAAATAATCTCTTCTCGTCCGCCATCATCTTCAAACAGCGCAGCAACTACGTCATTCACAGCATTGTGACGTCATAAAGCAAAATATATTTTTTTTGCAAGGGAAGTGCATTACCATTTATTTAGTCCTTAGAACTGTTCAAAGCGCTTTACACTTAACTCCCTGGCCGACCTGTAGCCGCGGTGAACCATTGATTATGGAATACGGTAATGTATACGGGGGACAACTTTCAACTGCTGAAGTAACAGTAGTTGGTGCAGTGTGGACGTACGTCTCTGTGGTGAAACTTGTCAGTGGAGGCTGACTATGTGACGTAAACAGAGGTCGAACACCTAAGACAGGTTCGTATTGTGACAGCTGCGTTGGACAGGCACCTGACACGGCTGGCCATTGAAGGCAGTTTTTGTGCCCATCCTCACGGTTAACCACACGCACGAACGAACGCACGCACGCACGCACGGAGCGGGTTAACGTGCCACAAAATGTAGCTGGACATTTCATTCAGGCAGTCACAACAAGGCTAGATGCTTGGCACCAGACAACTACGAAATAGGGTCATCAGCCATTTTCCAGTTAAGGTAGCTGGTGCGACTAACGTGTCAGTTTTCATTGCTCTCCTCATAACATACTAGGAAATATTGAACTAAACGTTGACACCACAAATAATCACCCGGCACTAACGTCGTATTTCGCCAATCTAGCGTTTAAAAAACAGTTCTTTTGGAAATCACCTTGACTTCTTAGAAACACTGGGGATGTTTCCATAGTAACGACCGCGTGTGCGCCAATCTTTGAACCAGCTTTATTCGTTCGCCGTGAACGCGGAACATATCGTATGGTTACTGTGATTCCAGTGCACATCAGTACTATATCTACCTAAAATCATGTCCTAAGACTAGCAAATATATATATATATACCGCGGATAATGGGCCAATCAAAATGGTCGTAAACACGCCCTGCCACGTGTTTTTCAGATAGCTGGCGTAACCTGATATTCTAGACGACAACACGTTACAAATACAGATTAAAGGGCCATTGTGACGGCAAATTAAGGGGACATGTCATTTTTATTATGTGTTGTCATTTCAAGCATGATACCCGTATCTTTTGACATTTTTTTATCACTAACAACCAGGAAATTATGCTTAATTAACCTTTTTGGAAACACTACAACACTTACTTAGCTGCAATTTGGTGTGTGGATGCGTCTTAAATGTAGGCAAAATTACACGAATTTGAATTACGCTTGGTGAAGAGTTTATGTCAAATATATACTGCCAATTTAGGCAGTCATTCAACTTTTAGTGAACTTATTCATGGTGGTGTAGCACACGTAATTAATTTATGTTAACCAAAATTTTCTGTAAAGTTATCAGTGACACTGTCATACTTATAGGCATGTCATTTATTTCTTTGGGGATTTTCTCAAAACGACATAATTTTGTGACTTTTTTTTACATTTAGCATATTTCTTAAGTATGCACATCCTGTTTCTACCATATACGCGATCTCCTTCGAATTCGGCGTCACATATCTGTATCTACTGCTAAAACAATATCAACAGCACTAATTAGTAGCCGCCTTGATTATTGTAATTCACTACTAAATAACACTGCTAAAAGAGACTTGGGCAAACACGCTTTCTTTGTCGTTGCACCTACGGTCTGGAATGAACTCCCCGTCACTTTGAAAATATCTGAAACTGTAGCTATATTCCGAAAAAAAATCAAGACATTTATTCCAAATTGCATTTCCAACATAAATATTCGGTGGTTCCTCGTTCTGATAATCACTTTTGTGCGTCCCTGTTCACGATTATGCTTAATGATTATGTTTTGTTGCGCCTCTGAGCTCAGGATCCTGAGGATATAGGCGCCATAGAAGTTAATAATAATAAGTATTATTATTTCGACCCAATGACAGACTAAAATAGCTTTCATGCATCCAGCCTCGTTGTGAGAAACTCATACAGGGTAACCTAGGGAACTTTTGATATATTGTTCAACACGGTATATTACACCTATCATGTTGTTGCAAATACATTATAAATAAATAAATAATGTGTTATGTCGATGCTGAAATAGCTTAATTGGGTACACTTTTGTAATAGACATTGTCTTAATTGACTGACTACATTCTGATTGTTATCTGCATAACCCAGAACTCGCTTGATACCGGTAAAAGGCAAGTCATGTTCGCTTAGATTGATCACAAACTTAGATAACCGAAACATCACATTGACATTGGTATAATAACTGCTTAATAAATCGGTAGTCGATCAAAGTACTAATCTGTATCGGTAGGTAATCACAAATGGCAGCTTAATTATCATAAAAATTAATTGCTTAGCGTTTCTAACACATGCCGTTAAAGATCATAGGCTAATATTCCATAAATCGTTATATATGATAACAAACAGTTGTATTAGTAGTTTAGAATACATTAACAAATAATGTTATTGGCTACTCTTCAATAAAAACTAATCATATTAGTGGAAAAGAACCCCTAGCGAGCGATTTGACATTTCGCTCGGCAATGTCCGTACGGAGTCGGCTTGTGACGTCAGTCTGGCCAGACGAACATCAACAAACATCGTCATTCCGTAGCAACTCATGACTATGTTAAATGCCGTACGTTAAATGTTTTTATGTTGCAGTGGGGCAAAAAACAATGAATTTATGTTATTTGAAACACCATTAAACAATGCAACACACACGCACACGCGCACGCACGCACGCACGCACGCACGCACGCACGCACACACACACTTAAAATAATAGCTAGCGTAGACCGAGAGGCACTTTGTGCACTGTGCTACGACAAAATCGCAGAAGGCAAGCCAATGCCATGGCAGTGCAAAGGCGAGACAGCTCTACTCAAAAGTTAGATCGACACAGTTGTTAAAAATTACATATATCAAGATGTGTTGGTAGTAAAATCATGCAGTGTCCACATATTTCCCCACGCGTTCCAATATTCCTAATCAAACCACCGAGTAACGCAAAGACAAAGTAGGCCTCTGGTCCAACTTCCAAACCTAGGCTAGGGCTAGGATAGACTAGACGACTAAACATAGAATTTAAAAACAGTTTGATAAATAAATACGCATGGTATTACCAAAACAACACTATTGTAACTACATTACGTTATTTTTGATTTTTTTATCCCGGGCATTTGTTTACTGCTGCGTGAATCCGAAGGCTTAGGCCAATAAATCAGACCTGGTTTGATACAACTCGCTGTCGCTATCAACTTCGTTTTTGTGACAGTGACCGCGTTGTTGACTCATACACGTACGGATTGACTTGAACTATAAGTTGATGTTAGTTGCACCGTCATAATCGCCGTCGCTCGACATTTTGCGTGATTTCAATCTTGCTAAAAGTTAAATTAAGTGTCTATGAACCGGCGTGGGCGAAGTTGGTTTGTTTGGCCAAAATGATGTCATGCGGCCTGACATCTACCGGCAAAATCCACCAATTGGTTTCGGAAAGTGCCTCCGGGAATTTAGGTATGCCCACCATGTTATGACTAAATTAATGTAACGTTTTACAATTTCATGACCGAATACGAATACGGGGATACCAGTTATATCCAGAACGAGTGAACAAGTAAATGCATCCGACCTATGCATATGATCTTTAATCGATTCACCAGGCAGTCATTACTGTACTTCCTCAACCGTGTGCCCCACTCACAATAATGTAGGTATTTGGAGTTCCGATCTTTACCTGTCTATTCTCAGATGGAAATTTCATTAGTACGCCCAAACTCACTAGGTGGTGTGCCAGTTTTTTCCAACTGTAATTCACATACAGAAAATGTTTTACAGTTCGGTTCCAAAGGGATGTGTTCACCCATAACCCTTCAGAAGTGCTACTTTTAAAATGTCATAGCAAACCAACCTTTTTGCCGCGATAAACACATATGTGTCTATGTTAATTACACATTACATATACATACATATGTATGTGGTTTTGTTCACACATATTGCTATGATCTCATTCCGAAGACCGGAACGGTTAAGGTACAAAACAATGTCGTCATAGCTGAACCATTTTTTACGTTTTCACCGTAAATTCACATGATATTGTTAACTAATATTCCATGGAGTCATTCCATGTCATTTTTATTATTTGTAATCGAAAATGTACTATTCGCGGGCGCCATATTGCCGCAACCAGGGCACACCCGTAAGCCAGTTCTTTCCCGCCACAATTACAAGAACACGGCCGCCTACAACTGCAAAAAAGTCATGTTTTTATTCTTTAACTAAGATTCCAAATGTGCGATATGAAGTATGCGGCAAAAACATGAATTTATAGAAATTAATATGCGAGCTTCCATATGTGCGTATGCGTATGCTGAAAACTTAATCACTCCATGTAGCGATTCAAGTCTGATCAGCCCACGAATCGGATGTGAAAGCCCTCCAGTGATGTCATTACACTACAGAGGTTTTTTTCTGGTCAACCTAAAACACTGCATCTGCACATCATAGCTTTGAGAAGAGAAGGTAACAAGTTAAATGCGATGGCAATAATTATTGTCATTTCTTGCTGTTCTACAAACGAACGTTACAGCACGGACCAGTTCGTTGTTGCCTGCAATGGTCTAGCAGCAAAGAGAAATAAAACGCATTACATACACGGAATCACACAACACGCATTCCGCATATCGCATCACATACTGCATACCAAAAACGGCGTGCCGCATGCCGCATGCCGCATGCCGCATCCGTGACATGACAACTTGACGAAGGCACTTCAGAGGTGTTAGTTAAAATAATCATATGTGTATTTACTATTTTCTTTACCAAATGAAATAATACCCAATAATAAAAGAAACGCAGTTTAACACAGATTTTTGCTGTCAAGTCGGCAGCGCACTGTATGACCGCTGATGTGTCTCCGCTGGTTCCTGTTCTGTGCGTCTAATTGGCGCTGTAGAACCAATCCATCAAATGGATGCGATGTATATGGCGGTCTTGTCTTGCAGTAATACCCCAAATCGTCCAGTTCGCGGCCGATCATTTGTGACTCCAGTGGCTGCTTTGTTAATGACAACACTGGTTTCTATTATTCATATGTGACTCCAGTGGCTGCTTTGTCAATGACAACACTGGTTTCTATTATTCATTTGTGACTCTAGTGGCTGCTTTGTCAATGACCACACTAGTTTCTATTATTCGTGTTTATCCAATAAAAAAAATTCCACCTTTCACAGTTTACCTGCAACACTTCGCGTGCATCACACCTGCCTAAGCTAGACCCCAGCCAAATCGGATTGGACCGGGTGTAGCACGTGTGCCCAGTCGAGATTTTCGACATAATCGAGAGATCACATCTGGCCGCGTCATGCTGCGTTGACAAATGTTCGACGATCATGACAAAACATGTGTTAAAATATTCGCTTTTCTTTTTTGGTTTTATCGTTGTTTAGTACATGGTCTACTTTGTGCATCGTTGTCACGTACGCTGTGACGTCGACTTGAAATTGGGTTAGACGCAATGATCGGCCGACATGCAAAGGTGACCAATAACACTAAATGGCGACTATTTTTTTATTGGCGAATGTTAAAGTTGTTTGTAAATGTGTAGGGTAGGACCATGTTAGACGTAGACTGTGTAGAGTAGGACCGTGTTAGACGTAGACTGTGTAGAGTAGGACCGTGTTAGACGTAGACTGTGTAGAGTAGGACGGTGTTAGACGTAGACTGTGTAGATTAGGACCGTGTTAGACGTAGACTGTGTAGAGTAGGACCATGTTAGACGTAGACTGTGTAGAGTAGGACCGTGTTAGACGTAGACTGTGTAGAGTAGGACCGTGTTAGACGTAGACTGTATAGAGTAGGACGGTGTTAGACATAGACTGTGTAGATTAGGACCGTGTTAGACGTAGACTGTGTAGAGTAGGACCGTGTTAGACGTAGACTGTGTAGAGTAGGACCGTGTTAGACATAGACTGTGTAGAGTGGGACCGTGTTAGACATAGACTGTGTAGAGTAGGACCGTTTTAGACGTAGACTGTGTAGAGTAGGACCGTGTTAGACATAGACTGTGTAGAGTAGGACCGTGTTAGACATAGACTGTGTAGAGTAGGACCGTGTTAGACGTAGATGCTGCTAATTAAAGCTTATATTACGTATATGTTTAACACTTTAATTGTCACTATACACAGTATCAATAGAAATGTGTCAGTTTGAGCACATTGTATGCCCTCTCGCGCAGAGGTTGCAATGTTCGCAGTATAAACAGGGACGTTCCCAGAAGGGTTTGGTTGCCCGACCCCCCCCCCGCCAATCCCGCACTGCTCTATTATGATCCATACGTAGAGGGAAGGCCGACACGTAACATCCAGCATTTTCCATGTTGATTTTTTTGCGAAACAAATTGTAGGACTTGACGAAAACGCTACTGCTGAGGTCGGTGACAAGGTATATGCGCACAGTGCAGCCCAACTTTTAGCATCGTTTTTGTTTGGGAAAACATTGCTAATCTGTAGCCATATCTGCCGCTCTGTGCAAAATTTTGACGCGCCACCAAAATCCACCGAATCTTGTTTGGGCCACAACAATAGGAGTGTCAAGATGGAAATATTATTTTTACACATTGTCACAATAACAATTTGGACGCTGGACCAACAAAAATAAGAAGTTATCACGAGTTATGCGTGTGTACACGTGTCGCCTGTAAAGCCCGGCATGCTCGTCACGACGTTACAACTTGTTGGCGACAATTTGTCTCAGACTCGTCGGAGCCAAATTGTCGGAGCCAAATTGCTGGGGGGGGGTAGGGTCATACACGTATCGACGCGACTCGCATCGGCGACAGGTTGATGCAGGCACTCCTGGTGGTAGTGGCAGCAACTTCTGCCACTGCCCAGCGGAATCTTGTGTAACTAGGCGAAAATGGCGGGACTGTCAGCAATGGAGAGTTATGACCCTGAACTGCTCGTGAATTGTTGTACGGCGTCGTCGGCAAAGAAGGGAAAGTCATCGGCGAAACAGTGGCTTTTGGAGCACGAAGAAAGAGGCGGTTTTACTTTGAACTACGATGATTCATTTCAGGGGCTTCTCTGCATGGACGTGGACGTATTTGAATACCCAGTCAAGCCAGGCCGTCCTGCCATTGCCAAGGAAAAAACAACTATGAGGGCCAGGATATCACCTGCCGACCGCCACAATGAGGGCCAGGATATCACCTGCCGACCGTCACAATGAGGGCCAGGATATCACCTGCCGACCGTCACAACGAGGGCCAGGATAACACCTGCCGACCGTCACAATGAGGGCCAGGATATCACCTTCCGACCGTCACAATGAGGGCCAGGATATCAACTGCCGAACGTGTAGCAATAACTTTGCGTTTCGCGCGTTCAACGTTCTCCTGCCACCAATCAAATAGCTTTACCTCGCGTTCAACGTTCTCCTGTCACCAATCAAATAGCTTTTCCTCGCGTTCAACGTTCTCCTGCCACCAATCAAATAGCTTTACCTCGCGTTCAACGTTCTCCTGCCACCAACCAAATAGCTTTACCTCGCGTTCAACGTTCTCCTGCCACCAATCAAATAGCTTTCCCTTGCGTTCAACGTTCTCCTGCCACCAATCAAATAGCTTGACTTCGCGTTCAACGTTCTCCTGCCACCAATCAAATAGCTTTCCCTTGCGTTCAACGTTCTCCTGCCACCAATCAAATAGCTTGACTTCGCGTTCAACGTTCTCCTGCCACCAATCAAATAGCTTTTCCTCGCGTTCAACGTTCTCCTGCCACCAATCAAATAGCTTTACCTCGCGTTCAACATTCTCCTGCCACCAATCAAATAGCTTTACATCGCGTTCAACGTTCTCCTGCCACCAATCAAATAGCTTTACATCGCGTTCAACGTTTTCCTGCCACCAATCAAATAGCTTTACATCGCGTTCAACGTTCTCCTGCCACCAAGCAAATAGCTTCAACGTTCCACTAAAACTGCGCCATTTCCAATTATTTTACATACAGCCCAATGACAATGGCGAGCTCCTGATTGGCCAAGGGCCTCAAAACAATTCCAGGAGGCAGAAAACCTGTCGCCGACGAGTCGCCGACGATGGTGTACCGGCATACACGTCACGACACGACTCGTCGGCGGCGATTTGTCCTTGATAACTTGTCTTTAATATCAAACATGTTTGATATTCCACGTCTTCAACAAAAGCGTCGCGTCATGAGAGTGCATACACGTCACGACAAACTCGTCGGCGACTCGTCGGCGACTCAAAAAGTTGTCATAGACAAGTTGCGTTGTGAATCATATGCCGGGCTAACGCCTACATACGATCAGCATACCATAATGTGATACTGTAACGCACTTTTTAGATACGAGCGTGCACACACGCTCGCTTGCGCTCGCACACGCACACATTGGCTCCTTTTGAATAACTAGCGACACATCTGTATTCTCACTTGGGCTCAACATGATTACAATAGCTTTGTCTCCACACATTGTAAAGGACATTTTGCTAAATTTTGATATCTCATTTTACCTCCACCTTCATTACTCATAATTGTATGTAATTTGTAAAACTGTGAGGTCTTGCCTTAGCTCCACCGTAATTTTACTAGTGTGGCTTTGTGTCTAACTAAATTGATATTTGGACTATTTTTAAAAAATCCGTCATTGCAGGACAGTGCTCAAGGCATGAATCATATTCTACTATCTGCCATGAGAAGCCACAGCGAGTATGATGAACTCATTCATGCTGTAGCTGTGGCTGCACGTAGAAGACTACGTGGATCACCCACATGTTGGATGTCTGCACGGATCTGATATGAATGACAACAAAAGTGTTGGGGTGCGATTTTCAGTCTGTTGGCAGCACTGAGTGACGTTTTGTCTTATACAATATTCAGTGCATTTCCTCGGTACGGGGCGCAATTCGGTTGCTTGACCCTTGCATGCTGAGCTCTACCTTGGTTTGCAGTCTACGTGTTATAAACGCAGAGTTTGACCTTCTACCGTTTCTGAGACGATACCGGTGTAAAAATGCAGAAAAAGTCAGTTTCGTTCCCCAGGCGATAAGCCGTCTCAACAAACTCTGATTTAAGTGTTCATCACGTGCAAGCTGATGGCTGAACAGTGTATTTATTTGTGTCTATATAGTTGAATATCTTAAGAATTGATTCTTATTACCCAACTTACAGTAATTTAATAATAATGTATGTGATCGCATGTCTTAAATTACACTAACTTATGTACGTAAAGGCAGTGTGATTATATTGTATGGACTACTTTCATGTATGTTCTACTGTTATTACGTTTATTAACTTATTTCATGTATATATTACTTTTATTAACCATGTTTACCTAACATTTTATCCTCTTTACCTCTGATGCTCAGCAAGCAGAAGACAATTATCCAATGTTTGATTGGATAATAAACTCATATTGTATCATAGTTAGTATGACTTTACGGTTATTCTATCACAACAGTGTAATTCCTCCACAATCACCAGATGGAAAACACCCAGATTTATGTATACTAAAATGACTACATTTTAACCTAACCATTTCGTGCCGCTGGTTGCTGTGTCAACACCATAAAAACGCAGCCACCAACAAGTAGGATCAAGCAGCAAACGTATGAAGACCGTAACATCGTTCTTCAAAAGCACCTCTGGGCTATCCGAAGAGCATGACCTAGACATCCAGAGCCGGATGTTCGCGGAAGAAGAAACAAACAAGAGAGCAAAGAGCATACAAAGGCAGACGAGAGCAACATGGAGACATTCTCTCAACATGGAGAATACGAAAAATCTGGGAAAATGTATTAAAAACATGATATGCTAGTAATAGTAATAGTTTTATTTTGCTTTGCAGCCATAAAGGCTGAATAGTACATGTGTAGGCGTACATGGTGAATATAATTCTATACATTAAAAGAGAAAAATAAAAGGCAATGAATTAATAGAGCATTAAATTGCACATAAATAAATATAGTATACATCAGTATTAAATTATAAACATTGCATTGCTTGTAAATAAATATAATTTGTAGTAAATTCATAACTAAGGTCTTTAAGTTCTGGAATCATTTTAGTTGCTCTCCTTTGTATGCGTTCAAGCGTATCTATATCCTTCTTACGATATGGTCTCCATGCTTGTATACAGTATTCTAAATGAGGTCTAACTATTGCTTTATAAAGAGGTATAATTAACTTTTTTCCCTTGTATGTTATGTTTCTTCTAATCAATCCAAGAATTTGATTACCCTTTGAAGCTGCAATACCACACTGCTCTGAAACTTTCATATCAGCGCTTATTGTAACGCCTAAGTCCTTTTCTTTTACAGTAGTACCCAGAACAGTATCTCCCATTTTATAGTTTACATTCAAGTTCCCATGTCCTGTATGTAGGCATTTGCATTTCCCAAAATTTAACAACATCTGCCATTTCTCAGACCATTTCACTAATCTGTCTAGATCGTTTTGTAAATGTTGTTTATCACCATCAGTATTAACCTTTCTAAACCGTTTTGTGTCATCCGCAAATTTCAGTACGTTACTTGTTATACTGTCGTCCAAGTCATTGATATAAATTAAGAATAATATAGGTCCTAATACTGATCCTTGAGGTACCCCACTCAAAACCGATTTCCAATTTGAAACTTCTCCATCTACTACAACTCGTTGTCGTCTGTCAATCAGCCATTGTTCTATCCAGTCAGTTATGCTATCCCCTATACCACGGGCTTTTAATTTAAGGAGTAATCTTTGATGTGGCACTTTGTCAAAAGCTTTCTGAAAATCTAAGTAGATAATATCTACTGGCGATCCCACGTCTATCCACTTAGTGATTTCTTCCAAAAAACATAACATATTTGTTAAGCATGACCTCGCTTTAAGGAATCCATGTTGAGATGAATTTAATAATTTATGCTTAACGAGGAAGTCCACCATATGGTCTTTAATTAACCTTTCTAATAATTTACAAAGCACTGACGTTAAACTCACTGGTCTATAATTCTCTGACTTATTTCTCGAACCCTTTATAAATAATGGTATGATGTTTGCTTCTTTCCATTCAAACGGAACAACTCCCTCTTTTAATGACAAGTTGAATACTCTTGGAAGTGGTGTACTGATTTGTTCTACTGTTTCCATTAGTAATTTTGGAGGGATCCCATCCACTCCCGGTGATTTGTTATCCTTCATTGCCTTTATTTTCTTAGCTACCAATTCTGGAGTTACAACTAACGGACCTAAATAGTCAGATTTAGCCCCCTGAAATTTAGCATCAGCAACTGGTAATGAACTAATATCTTCTTTGGTAAACACTGAACTGAAGTAACCATTTAGGTCTTCCGCCATTAACAAACCCCAGTGATATTATATTTCCAGCACTGTCTTCTAGGGGTCCAACCTTGTCTTGTACGTTTTGTTTACTCCTGACGTATGCATAAAATTTTTTGCTGTCATTTTTATGTTACATGCTAGTTTTTGCTCATAGCTTCTTTTAGATTGTCTGATTTCAGTTGTAGCTGCATTAATTGCCTATTTGTATTTTGCATAGTCTTCTTCCTTTCTGGTACGCCTATAAACCCTCCACATAGTCTGTTTTAGCATTATTTTTCTAATAGCCTCTTTTGACAAGTGTTTCTTTCTACACCGTTTTCCTTGTTTTTGGAAGGGAAAAAATTTATCGATGATACTCTCAATTTCATATTTTAGAATATTCCAACATTCAATTGCGGTCTTATTCATCAGCATGTTATTCCAATCTAGCTTTGATAAGTATTTTCTCATATATTTGTAGTTACCTTTGTGGAAGTTTCTCTTGTACGTTTTCTTATTTTTACTTTCTGATTTTACATTGTTGTCAAAATGTATTTGATTATGGTCATATTACCCAATGGTTCAAATATTTTTACATTGTCCACTAATTCTTTTTGTGATGACAAAACTATATCTAATACATTTTCTCCCCTGGATTGTTCTAGTACGTGCTGAGTAAGAAAGCTATCCTGGATTAAACATAGAAATTGTTGGTCCTCAATCCCTGTGCTCTCTAGAGAATTCCATTGTATGTGTCCATGGTTAAAATCTCCCATTATGATACATTCCCCTTTACTAACTTCCTTTATAGCGTTTTTGTGTTGTCCTCTTCGTTTATGTTTGGACTTCGGTAAACTAATCCAGTAGTTAATTTTGAATTTCCTGAAACAATTTTGCACCAAACAGCTTCATCGCAATCTGCTTCCATTTCTAGCTTTATTTCATAGGCCTGAATAGATTCTTTAACATATAAAATAACTCCCCCGCCCCTTCTTCCTGTTCGATCTTTCCTAAACATTACATATCCTGTCAGTCCTAATTCAGCATCTGCTATATCTATGTTGGCCCATGATTCAGTTATACCAATTATGTGAGGGTCAATATCGTCTACCATAATGTTTAATTCGTTTTTCTTGTTTACTATGCTCCTTGCATTTAAACATACGCATCTATAACCTTTTTCAGAGATGTTTCTCGGATGATTTGATATTTGTTTATCTGTGCTAGTGGCCTCTTGTTCTGCTTGAGACACCTCTAGGTAACCCCCCTGCACTTCTAGTTTAAACAATGTTTACTTCCAAAAATATTTGTCATTGTACCCAAGTCACTATCTACTGCTGCTGAAAGTTTGTCCGAGAAAACTGCCGCCCCCTTTCCACTTAAATGAAGCCTATCCTTCATGTACATATCAGCCCTCCCAACAAAACTTCCCCATAAATCCACAAATCCAACTTCCTCTTCCCTACATAGCTTCTGGACTAACATGTTAATTGCCATCCCCCGACAATTTCGATATTTGTGACCCCTCCTGCCCATTACAGGTAAAATCCCTGACAGTATTACCTGCTCAACCCGCGTCTGTTTTAGTGTTCTGACCAACTGCCTATATTTCCTAACTATGGCAGTTGTACCCTCCCTCTCTACCTTATTAGTCCCTACGTGTACTAAAACAGATCCACCCTTACCCGAGCCTACGATATTTTTTACCCTCTCAGTTATCGCCTCTATTTTGGCTCCAGGCAAGCAAACCACCACAACATCTCCCTTGTTTAAGACTCTGTCGGTCTTCCTAACTATCGAATCCCCCACAAATACCCTCGCTCTCTTCCTCACCCCCTCTATCACTGCTGCAGAATAACTCTTCCGTTCGATCCCCTCCATCACATTCTGTCCTGACCCCTTCCCTCCTGTCTCCTTCGCTCCTGTCTCCACCACTTCCCACTCCTTTGCTCTTGCCTCTTCCACTCTCCTCTCCTTCACTCCGGTTGTTTTCCCTCCCGTATCCCCACTCCCTTCTCCTTCCCTCCTGTCTCCCCTACTCCCCTCTCCTTCACTCCGGTTGTCTTCCCTCCCGTTCCTTTCCTTCCCGTCTCCTTACGTCCTGTCTCCCTACGACCTGTCACCTTCCCTCCTCTCAGCTTCCTCCCAGGCTGCGGTGAGCTCTCCCTAGCATCTCATGTGTCTTTCTCCACTTTATCATCTACTGTTCCCCCACCGGAACTACTGGCACAACCCCCCTGTTCCCTTCCCACCATTGCCACAACGAGCAGCCTCAGCTCTTCCAACTCCACCTCTAGTTCCTTCATCTTCGTACATCCCCTACACTCAAAACTAAAACTATCTGCCTGGACCTCAGCCCAGGACTTCTCGCACCCAGACTTGACGAAGTCCACCCAGTTACTGCAACTGCTACAAATTAAGTGCCTTGTGGCCTTTAACTGCCGTCTGCACGGCGCCATCATACAATTTAGTTTTAATTAGTTTGCTACGTTAGCCTTGAATAAGGCTGTTTTTCTGATCAAAAGAACACTTTAGGCTAATATACTTGCTAACTATGTCTTCTATTAACCTCGCATGAGAAAAAAAAATTACAAGTAAAAAGTAGAAGATTATAGAATAAAATAAAGTCGTGATCAGGTTTACTGCCAGTGGTAAAGTCCATATGGTATAAAAGAGTTCTTAAGTCTATCAGTTCTACATTGAGGCACCGTGACCTTGTAGTTACTTCGGGTTGCGTGGGTAGGTTCCCTGATTGGAGGCAGAAGATGATGCAACTTGTGATTATGTTTATGCATGTTCGTAAATAGAGTTCTGCATAGTGTCTCCATCCGGTCTGCCAGTGTTGGGATTCCCGCTGTGACAATGGCTTCGGCGTAAGACACATTTTGGAAAATTATGCGCGTTGCTCTTCTTTGTATGAATTCGAGCTGCTTCATTTGTTGTTTGGTTAAACTCGTGTGCCACACCTGGCAAGCGTACTCAACCACTGATCGGACCAGTGATGTGTACATTTTAACGAGGTGGTGGGATTCAAGTCCAGCTCGGTTGATCAGTATTATGAAGTGTACTGGAAGTATATGCAAGAAGGTAAACATACAGGGTTTCAGCAACATGTGACAGACACAAACGGTAGCAACAACGAGTCATTACCTATTTCTGAAGACATATGCACTTTGGCCAGTGTCACAGTTAAACATGCTTTATCTGAGGCCGAGAAATCGACTACATCAGAGACGTAATCCTGAGGAAAGTGAAGCATGCCAGGTGATATACAGTCATAGCACATGAGGTGACTGACACTTCCGATACGTAGATTCCGTCGCTACTACAGGAAGACCTCGTAGATTTAACTGAGTGTGACAATGGCATTACCTGACAAGCTCTCGCAGCTAATATTCTTGTGCTACTCAACAGGTTTAGCGTTAATCCGAATACGGCGTGGCCAGTGCTATGAAGGTGCGTCCAACATGAAAGGGACAAGAAACGGAGCTGCAGCCATCATCACATGTCAGTTCAAGCAGGCTCTATACCTCTGTAGCCTGCAGGCCGAAGCAAAGGACGTGGTGAAGGCAGTTTCTGAGATTTACTTGGTTGTGAGTCAAATGCAAGATGTTTGAAACAACATTGACAAATACCACGACGAGTGGTATCATGGAGTTGAGGAAGTGTGCAGTATTCTAGGTGTTGTACCATCTCTGCCAAGGCGATGCGATCGACAGGAACACCGCAACAACATGCCTGCTGCTGATCCATCAACATACTACCGTCGCTGTATCTCTGTGCCAACGGTCGCTCATCTCCTCTCAGAACTGCATACAAAGTTCAGCTTCACCATCGAACGGCCATGCTGGGACTAAGTTTGGTACCCTCTGCCTTAGTCACCCTGTCAACAGACGACGTGAAGACCAATCTCACCAAGCTTGTTGACTTTTACACGGAGGACCTCCATTCCTCTGATAGTGTGACCAGCGATTTTGTCCACCTTGCCTGTGACAAGTTGTTCAAGCGAAAGGTCACACAGTGGACTTAAACGCATATTCTGAAAAGACTTTGCCGACATTACTTACATATTGTTTAGAATGCACGGAATGACGTCTAACTTTGAAGGAACAAAAGACCCAACCTAATTTTACGATGATACCCGTTTGGAAACCCCCAACATATCAATCCTGAGTACGCCCCTGAAAACCGCTTTTCAATATTGCCAATATCCTGGGCGATGTGTCTCGATAACCAGATAATACTTGATACTGTCCATATTAACATCATATTTGTCTTCTCTTCTGCCTACAGTCCCTTCGTTTTCCTTCATCGGCATCGACGTCATTTTAAACGAGGCCTATTTCAAACACGAAGAAAAAGAAGAAGAACACGTGAACTAGAACTCGGCTACTGCTGCACGGCAAGAAACTTAATGGTGTAAGGGCAGGTCACGTCATACAATGCGCAGTACGCATTCTGGTACGGGGTAGGGGAGAACGGGGGTTGGGGAGACCGGGGGTAGGGGAGACCGGGGGTTGGGGAGACCGGGGGTAGGGGAAACCGGGGCCAGTTGCTAAAAGTTTCAGTTCAAGTCACTTTTTGTGAAAAGTATGTTAGATGCATTATTTCTCTCAACATTAAATGTATTATTCGTGTTAAGAACATTTACCATACCACTGATATTCCATAGATGGGAGAAGTAACGGAGTGGGTCATTGTATCCTAAGAGATCAGTAAGACGGTGGTCAGAGTGGATAGATGGAAGGGGCGCGTAGTGATGGCGTGGCTGATGATTAGGAAACAAATTATGTATTATATATTATATATATATATATATATATATATATATATATATATATATATATATATATATATATATATATATATATATATATATATATATATATATATATATATATGTGTGTGTGTGTGTGTGTGTGTGTATGGGTCACAGACGGGAAGGATGGAGACAGAGAAAGAAGAGTTCAGGGATGCTTTGGAGAGGATGATGGGATTGGTGGAGCTGGAGGTGATGTTGTGTATTGCGGGATACTTCAATGCACATTTTGGTGTAGTGGAACCAGGTGAAGAGGAGAGTGTTGGCAGATATGGATGGGGAGCGAGGAATAGAGAGGGTCGAACTGTGGTGGGGCTGGTGGCGAGAAATGGGTTAGCAGTGGCTAGCTGTTTCTTCCTGAAGCGAGAGAACCATAAGATCACACAAAGGAGTGGACAGCATAAGATCACACACAGGAGTGGACAGCACAAGACATAATTAGACCTGCTGATAGTCCGGAAGCAGCAGCTTATTAAGTTTATACACATTATTTCGTATTCCCGTGAGTTAGGATTTATTAGCTTCATTCTCTTATATAACTTATCTCGACATTTTATGGATTTTAGTAGACCCATGGTGATCCATTTGGATTTTTTATGTCTATATTTATAAAATTTCACTCATTTGCTCAACGTATGATTATTCTTGGCATTTTCAATTACTTCATTTATAATATTGTAACTTAAATTAGGGTATGTGGTCAAACTTTTGTCTAGTGTTTTGTACAAATCGGATTGCACTAATATAATTTATTATATTTTGAATAGCTTTCTTGTTTTGTGTGTTTATTTTAATCCATTTAGGACTTAGTGGATTGAATACCGAAATTTCTAAGAAAATAAAGCAAGGGAGGTGATCTGATACTTTGTTTATTAATATACCAGATGTAGCTGTGGATGTTAAACTCTGAAATTTACAGAATATATTATCAATTAGGGAACCATTGGAGCGGTATAATCTTGTTGGAAGTGTGATTTGTGGAAATAGACTATGGGATATCAAAAGATCAAATAATTCGCAATTTCGATTATCTTAAGGAGATTAAGATTGTAGTCTCCGGCTAATTTAATAGTTATGTTCGATTTTTCTATGGATAAGATTACTGTAGTGAATTCATGAATAAAATGCCTAATATGTTCTCTTACCATACTCGGTGGTCTGTATATGTTACCAATGGTAATTGCTTTTGATAATCCACCCCCTGTTACCTTAGTTATCCCTCCCAGTATTCGTACGTGTTATATTTAATTGTACTTCATATTGGAATATGTTATCTACATATATTATTAAGTATGAAGAGCTCAGTGAAGAAGTTGATGGTTTGGAGGAAGAATGGAGAAAGTACAAAGAAGCATTTGTGGGAGCTGCAGAGGAGCTATGTGGAAGAACATCAGGAAAGGACGGAACGTCAAGGAGTAGTAACCAAGGATGGTGGACAAGCGAAGTTGCAGAGGCAGTAAGCGAAAAGACGGAAGCCTAGAAAAAAATTAGAAGACCAAGGAGAGAGGAAATCCAACAGATGCAAGGATGATACGCACATACGGGCAGAAGAAGAGAGCGGCAAAGAGAGCTGTTGATAAGGCGAGGAGAGATATGGAAGCAGACGTATATAGCAAACTAGATGAGGACGGTGGAAATAAGATGATTTATAAAATGGCCCGAGACATGGACGAAAATAGTAAGGACGTGAAGGGGTGGGCCGGTGATCAAGGATAGAAATGGGAAGTTAGTGACAAAACAAGAGGCGGTGCTGAAGGTCTGGGAAAGTTACTTCAAGGAGCTACTGAACCAGGAAAGAGATAACAACGATCTAGAATTACCATCATATGTACAGGGGAAAGTGGAGTAACTCACATTACGGATACAGAGATGCAAACCCGGATGAAAGGGATGAAGAAGGGAAGAGCAAATGGTATCCATGATATGCGTGTGGAAATGGTAATGGCAGTGGGGGAGAGTGGAATCAGCTGGACAGAGAGGCTGCTGAATACATGTATGAGGCAAGATAAGGCACAAAAGGAGTGGCGGAGACGGCTAATTGTCCCAATATGGAAGAGGAAGGGAGATGAGCAATAGTTACATCATGAAGCTGCCAGAGAGAATCCTTGATGGGAGGACAGGAAGAGAGTAGAGTAAGAATTGTGTGAAGGACAACAGGGTTTCAGAAAGGGCAGAGGGACGACTTGTGGGATGTTTGCATTAAGACAGCTGGTAGAGAAGAGGTTGGAGACGCAAGAGAGACTGGCAGTAGGATTTGTGGACCTGGAGAAGGCAGATGACACAGTCCCAAGAGAGATGGTGATGGCAATAGTGAGATGGATGGGAGTGCCAGAAGTAGAAACCACGATGGTGGAAGCAATGTATGAGAGAACAAAAGGAAGAGTTGTGGTTGGATCTGGGTTGTCGGAAGAGTTTCCAGTTAACATCGGTCTGAAGCAAGGAAGTGTCCTGTCCCTTTACTGTTTGTCACTGTAATGAAACTATGTGATGTGGGTTGGACACCAGAGAAAGGAGTTGAACATCAAGTTAGATGGTAAGGAGATCCAGCAAGTGGAAGGCTTTGTGTATTCAGAGGCAGAAGTGCGACGTCGGACATAAGCGGGAGCGAATGCTTGGAGAAAGGTAGAGGGAGTCACGTTGGACAGAAAAAAATCGATAAAATTTAAAGGGAAAGTCCTGAGAACGTGTGTTACACCAGTATGCCTCTATGGTCTGGAGACAGTGGTATTGACAGAACAACAACAACAACAGAAGCTGCAAATTTGCGAGAACAACTGGGTTCGTCGAATAACGAGAACAAAGAGGGTGGACAGAAGAAGGATGAACCACTTGAGGAAAGAAGTTGGGATGCAATGCAGCCTAACAGGAAGATTGGTGAGAAGCAGGATGAGATGGGCAGGCCACTTAGATAGAATGGATACAAGCAAACTAGCAAATAGAGCAGAGGTGGAAAAACATCAAGAACGCAGGACAATACTTTACCTGACCCTCACCCATGTACAGCAGGGATCAAGGAGGAAGAGCACATTGTAGTTAGGTAGACATGTGAAGTTTCCCAGGCGCGGTCGACTAAAACAACTAGCCCCGTAATCCCGGCAAGTTGTGATATCATACGGGTAAAGTTGTTACAACAAAGAACGTGTGTATCGCAAAGCAAGTGTCACTCGTACATGTTACTGTTATTATATTAACTGGGTTATACACACAGCTACGTGATCGGTCGATCAGTAGAAACATTTATCGGGCCCAACCAACCCGCTCGAAATAGCGCCCTTCACAGCCTGTGAACACTCAGCTAATGCACATTTTAAAATAACTCCTGACGCGCGAGCGGCGCAGATGTGCTTTCAGTAGGCGGGTTATCAGACAGGGAAAGCGACCGGTAACGGAAAATCCGGATTGGGACTCGCAGTCGCGGGAAACATCCGGGTATCGATCCGGCGCCGCCACCGCTCGCGCGTAGGCACCAAACAATGACCTCAATGGACACATTCATCGGGGCGTTCCTCTGTTGCCTTTGTAGCCGAGCAGGCTGAGTGACCACATGCCTGAATGACTACTGGACGACTAATGTCAGTTTGCAAATTAGCCACATCAAACACTATGCTGCCAGAAAGGGAAATCACGGTGATTGGGTGTTTGCCTAGATCATCCCTGCGATGTACAATACAGGGTACGTGCAACCGACTATCCACTAAAATTGTCGGACTACCACGTACATAGATCCATCCATCCATACATACATACATGTACGTGTGTGTACGTGTGTACGTGTGTGTGTGTGTGTGTGTGTGTGTGTGTTTGTGTTTGTGTTTGTGTGTGTATGTGTACGTTCGTGCGTTCGTGCGTGCGTGCGTGCGTACATTCGACGACGATCCATTAAATAGAAACTGCCATTGTTTGGGGTCATGCCATTTCAACACGTTTCTCGATGCATTGCTTCGGAAGTCGGCCTGGTGAAGGAATACACTTGGTCCTGTTTAACAGGTAGTGGTGAAGGTAGACACTATCCAGGTTGTCGTGGTTCCACGGCCAACAAAAGTCATTTGCAAATGGTCAGATTATGCGAGGTAACATTGCTTGACGATATAGTTATGAAGGCAATGAATGACAATGAGCTGGTATATGCATACGCTAACTACGGTGTTCACAGTAGCCAGAATTTGTCGATTAAGAGGATTTACAAGTAAATGCAATCCGCCCAGTAATATTTGTTAATATAGAAGTAGCACACGTTGTACATCTAATCCTCGTGGTTCCTTTATTTTCAAATAAAGTTCAAGTAAATAAAGATTAATCGGTAATACATTTTCATTAAAAAAATTCCGATAGTAACCGGTATTCATGACAATCGCGACGTATAGATTCCTCATTATTAATAATAATAATTTGTCTTTACCTTATAAATAAATAGTTGTTATCCTCTTTATCCCTGAAGTCCGGGATGTGCCTGGCACTGATACTAGAAGCCGATTGTTGCTTGCGTTCTTCGTCACTGATCCCGTTTCACTGCCGTCTCTACACCTGTCTCCACACCCGTCTCTACCCCTCGTCTCCACCACCCGTCTCCACCCCGTCTCCACCCCCGTCTCCACCAGCCGTCTCCACCCCCATCTCCACCACCCGTCTCCACACCCGTCTCCACCCCCCGTCTCCACCACCCGTCTCCACCACCCGTCTCCACCACCCGTCTCCACCCCGTCTCCACCCCCGTCTCCACCAGCCGTCTCCACCCCCATCTCCACCACCCGTCTCCACACCCGTCTCCACCCCCCGTCTCCACCACCCGTCTCCACCACCCGTTTCCACACCCGTCTCCACCTCCGTCTCCACCACCCGTCTCCACCACCCGTCTCCACATCCGTCTCCACTCCCCGTCTCCACCACCCGTCTCCACCACCCGTCTCTACTACCCGTCTCCACACCCGTCTCAACCCCCGTCTCCACCACCCGTCTCCACAACCCGTCTCCACCACCCGTCTCCATCCCCCGTCTCCACCACCGTCTCCACCACCCGTCTCCACCACCCATCTCCACCCCCCGTCTCCACCACCCGTCTACACTCCAACTATCCCTCCAAATATCGGTTCACGACTTCCTCCCATCCAAGTCTCGGTCTTCTCCTTCTTCTTCTCCCTTCACTCTGAGCACATCCGGTCTCTTCGTTAATCTTCCCTTCAATTCTTTCCACGTGTCCAGCCCACTTTAACCGACTCCCCACCAGCTTCCTCTTGAAACTATATTTCATGCCAACTTCCTCCTTCAGCTCTTCCATTCTTCACCTCTTCAAGTCTTTCTTCAATTCTATATATATATATATATATATATATATATATATATATATATATATATATATATATATATATATATATATATGTATATATATATATATAGCCGCAAAAATGCGAGCGGTGGTGCAACGTCATAGCGCGACATGAAAAGACCACGCGATAAGTCTGCCGCTGTCATGGTACGTTTGCGTGACAAGTTTACATAAGTGGGTGTGACGGGACATCTAAATGGGAAACGTCCTTGCAATTTTGGCCCTTATTAGATATAGTTAACGATTTCAGCAATTGACCTTGTTTTAAAACTAATTTGTAAATATAAATACAAACTTAGTTATTTTTTACTGATAATTTCAAAACAAAATATTGTTATTATGGGAAAACCGTAATGTATATTTACCCAACACGTCACTCACTATATCAACAAATCGTCATGAATATTTATTACTGATTAATGTTTGTCTTACTTGACATTTGAGTAAACACGAAAGGAACCGAGCTGATTTCGTAAACCGTGTGCTCTTCTAAATTAACACATGCTATTGGACGGTCGGCATTTATTTGTAAATCCATATAATCAACATATTGTTATTACCAGGACAATTATCTACATTTTAACGAATGCGTTATAGTAGACTGCAAGTGCACCAGCTGTTTGCTGTACGTAATGTACGTAAACACCAGCTGTTTGCTGTTGTTTACGTACATTGCCCTATGTTTTTCTTGTTTCAAGTTGAGTCTGTTCTCGACAGTGCTAAAATGCAGTTATAACATAGTGTTATAACATAGTGTTATCCTCATAATTGTTGTTGATAAATCATTCTACCAGTTGTGTTAATTGTATTTAACATTTCGAACCACGTATTAGTTTCAATCCAGTATACAATCCATGACATTTTATTTGCTCTCTACATAAATGTCTGTGCATTCTAGCATCATATATGCTGTGGTCAGAAGAGGTTTCTTGTTATTAAAATGTCCCAATTAGGGTAAAACGATCCCGTCGGCCAAAATAGGCCGGCCACTAGCATAGCTAAGTTGGTATGCAGTGAAACCAACGGCAGTAGTGCAAGGGCACGCCACCTAGCGGCGTATAGGCCACGTATGCGCGAATCCCGTGAGTCACAACTTTGTGTTTTGGCAGTTTTCTTAAATAATTTGGCCTGTCTTTACAAACTCCACAATCTTGTAAATGGTCCAAGTATGTAGCCGCAAATGGGTTATATACAAGGATATTCTATATTTAGTGGAATGTGCATGTTCACTTGAATGCACCTGTTGGAACCAAAATCGCACCCGGCCTCTTGATTAATGTGGCTGTACCATAGGCTTTGCTACAGTGTACGAATATAACTGTATAGTTTGATAATGTGAATGATTTACTGTTTTCACAGACTAGTGTCAATTAATTAACTAATTTTTACAATACATGAGCTAATTAATAGATTACACAGATTCTTATACGGGATATATTCGGACAGTCGGGAGATGAAGAATGAGTGCAATGCAATTTCGGGTGAATGTGTGACGTGGTACATCTTTATGATGGGCCTACTTTGGCTTCCATTTTTTTCATTGAAACAGTGGATATCTTTTTTATAACACAGTTGACTTTTAGCACTTAAGATATAGTATCACGGGTATGCAACACATAGACAATATATTGAACGGTGTAATACAACATAAACGTTTTTGTACAAACATGTCAAATGTAGGGTCAATCCTCGCTTAAGGGGCCCACTTTGTCCTCCTTTCCCCTATATTTATCATCATAAATCTTATAAAACGAAAATTTGACAGCCCAACAAATCAGCAGATGAAAAAGGTTCTTTTACCTTCAAGGTTGAAGATTTATCGGTTTGTCATCTATTGCATAAAGCGATATCTCTAATATATGTATTGAAACGGAAATTTTTTATTAAGTCATCAAATCGTGTATGTTAAAGAAAACTTAGACACGAAAGATCTCTAGGGTAACACGTTTTGTGTGAGTGTTATTTGTAAACAACCGTAATATTATAATTGCTAATAAATTCAGTGTCACGATGTACCGTAAAACAGTCGACTAATGAGAGATAACCAATGATAATCGTTGTACAGTTCCTTTAAGTATCTAACCGCTTAGCCTATGTGGATGGATGACTCATTTACGTCCGAGTTCATAGCAAGGAGTCAAGAAATCTGGTATTTGAATGAAGAATATATATTTTAATATGGTACCAATTTCGGGGATTTATTGTATCCACAACAGTTTGTTTTGGAACTTGGAAACGGGCAAGTGAGGCAACCACTTAAGTTGTGTACGTAATACAATTTCTGTTGGTGCATTGCCATCAAGATCATCTTATTGTTGCGTGGGTTTGTTATTGTTACGTGGGTTTGTTATTGTTACGTGGGTTTGTTATTGTTACGTGGGTTTGTTATTGTTACGTGGGTTTGGGCGACAAATGACTGGGAACATATTTAATGCTCTGTTTTATCATAAATGAAGTTGAACAATGATCTTTTGCAGGTAGAAACAGTAACAATAATGAGCACTTTTTATAAATACGAATCACATCGTATAATGACCTGCACCATCCATGCAATCGATCCAGTGGGGAGACATGTCCATGACGTCAACATGTCCATGACGTCAACATGTCCATGACGTCAACATGTCCATGACGTCAACATGTCCATGACGTCAACATGTCCATGACGTCAACATGCTTGTGATTGTAAAAAATTAACTTCACAATCGAGACACATTACAATGTAATAGTTGAACAATTACGACTTACTTCGGAATGAAAAAAACCTATGCAAATAAAAGCAACATTTAGAGTGATGCATTAACTTTCGTAGTAACTAAAGTGTCGGGCCGCAAATTAGACTTAACAAAATTAAGCAACATTACCACCCACAGCAACACGTTCCAGACGGCTGTTGACGTGTAACCTGCTCTTGCAATATAGACACACATTCTAGCTTCTAGCGTTGATACAATCAATTACGAATTATTGTACTCGATTAATAATCGTTGTTACATATTATGTCGAATATTTTTTATTCGTGTATTTATACATGCATAATATAGAGACTATGGAAACACATAGGATGGCGTTCCGATCCACCGCCGACCATTGCATGGAACGAACTCCCAGAGGAAATATTTTCTTTCAGTGACAGAAAACATTTAAAGGACAAAGTCAACTTCCTGGTATCAGCACCTACCACCAGACTGGAAAGGGATATTTGCTAAGCCAAGTACGTCTACTAGTACCTACGTCTACTAGTACCTACGTCTACTAGTACCTACGTCTACTAGTACCTACGTCTATTAGTACCTACGTCTACTAGTACCTACGTCTACAAGTACCTACGTCTACAAGTACCTACGTCTACTAGTACCTACGTCTACAAGTACCTACGTCTACTAGTACCTACGTCTACTAGTACCTACGTCTACAAGTACCTACGTCTACTAGTACCTACGTCTACAAGTACCTACGTCTACTAGTACCTACGTCTACAAGTACCTACGTCTACTAGTACCTACGTCTACTAGTACCTACGTCTACAAGTACCTACGTCTACAAGTACCTACGTCTAATAGTACCTACGTCTACTAGTACCTACGTCTACTAGTACCTACGTCTACAAGTACCTACGACTACTAGTACCTACGTCTACAAGTACCTACGACTACTAGTACCTACGTCTACAAGTACCTACGTCTACTAGTACCTACATCTACTAGTACCTACGTCTACAAGTACCTACGTCTACTAGTACCTACGTCTACAAGTACCTACGTCTACTAGTACCTACGTCTACAAGTACCTACGTCTACTAGTACCTACGTCTACTAGTACCTACGTCTACAAGTACCTACGTCTACTAGTACCTACGTCTACTAGTACCTACGTCTACAAGTACCTACGTCTACAAGTACCTACGTCTACTAGTACCTACGTCTACTAGTACCTACGTCTACAAATACCTACGTCTACTAGTACCTACGTCTACAAGTACCTACGTCTACTAGTACCTACGTCTACTAGTACCTACGTCTACAAGTACCTACGTCTACTAGTACCTACGTCTACAAGTACCTACGTCTACTAGTACCTACGTCTACAAGTACCTACGTCTACTAGTACCTACGTCTACAAGTACCTACGTCTACTAGTACCTACGTCTACTAGTACCTACGTCTACAAGTACCTACGTCTACTAGTACCTACGTCTACAAGTACCTACGTCTACTAGTACCTCTACTAGTACGTCTACTAGTACCTACGTCTACAAGTACCTACGTCTACTAGTACCTACGTCTACAAGTACCTACGTCTACTAGTACCTACGTCTACAAGTGCCTACGTCTACTAGTACCTACGTCTACAAGTACCTACGTCTACTAGTACCTACGTCTACTAGTACCTACGTCTACTAGTACCTACGTTTACTAGTACCTACGTCTACCAGTACCTACGTCTACCAGTACCTACGTCTACCAGTACCTATGTCTACTAGTACCTACGTCTACTAGTACGTCATAACCCATTCTCGACTCTTTTTCTGGTGTAGAAGCTAAGCTGATCTTCAAATTGCTGATCGCGGGGATTTCTGCCGAGTTCTAAATGTTTCCACAAGATCCACACGATCAAAGAAGGTTGCGTGTTTCACAACGTGTGAGAAGCTATTTTAGAAGTCGGCAGGAAACGGAAATCGATCTTAGCTAATGGGTGACATGGGCCTTGCAAGGCGGCGTGACGTCGACGGGCAGACATGAATAAAACATTACGTAAATTCAATAATTTTTACTATCGATACCTTATTATCCGGTGCCTGCAATATGTAACTTTTATCAGCAGGCGGGTTTTGCGAGACACGTGACATTTGTGCATTGTTTCGGATGTGGCCGAGTCACAGTATTATGGCCTGACCCACGTATAGCGTTGGCCACCATGATGTTATCAACCACCTTGTTTCAGTTGCGTAAACAATTTCACGGAATTGGTCTCTGTGCTTCCAAGAACGTTGTTATTGTTACGTAAATGAACTTTAGACAGAGACTCCTCGTTCACTGCGGACTTGGCACGCGGCCATCGAAGCTGATACGAACGGAATGGGTGAACCTCGCTAGTCTATCTATAGCAGACGGCATCCATGTAAATGTGGTCAGTGCCGGATTAACCATGGTACACATGGTACGCCCGTTCTATCCCCCTCTCCCTACAAAAGGGATCCCCCACAAAATCAAAGCTTAACTTGAATTGGGCTCCGACCTCAACGTTTGTGCTACAGTCGTGATTGTGACAACGAATCAAGGTGACGTAGGTTGAAACGGGTGAACGGAACATTTCTTGTATTTCTTTTTTATCATCATACACTTTATGCCTATTTTCTTGTATGCATGTTTGTATGCCGTCATCGACAACAGTCTGTGAATGTCTGTGCTGAAACATAGTTGAATAAACGTTAAGGTAGTTACTTCCCGGCTCCCACGCATCTCGATATATCTTCGTCTTTCACTCGATAAGGGCTCCTATAAAAAGTGTGCTCCATGCCCCTACATTGTTAATCCGACACTGACCGTAGCACATTATTATTTGTTTGCATTACTATGTATGAATGAGTTATAAAGTAATATATATGTTTATATCATGATTTGTATGTTACAGTTTTGTTTTATAAATATCGTCTCAATTATGGTGTTTTTAATCCGTCACCTCAGTCCAATAAATATAAATTTTACATTAATTGATTGATTATCCATAGTTACAAGCAACCATTGCAGATATTGTAGAAGTTATGACGGGTTGTGTGCTAAAAGTTCGGGACCTCGCGAATGTTTCTTAGGCGACACGGCTTGTATCACCCGAGTGCCCGAACTTTGACCTTTGACATTATGGTATTTAAACAAAAATAAATACGAACGTCGTCTGAAACACTATTCTTTCTCCCACACACTTCGGTATCTTGCTGGTTCTTTTTGTTCATTGTATTAACATTGAATACAAATATCCCAGATAATACCGAAGAGCACGACAGAAATAAAAGTACTTACGACGGAGGTCATATTTATATACACCATTTACGTTGATAAAAAACTCATTTGCTAAAATGCTAGCAATGGGCAGAGTGCTGAGGACGTTTCATACGATTTTACGGTATATTGAATTAGTTTTTTATTGGTAAACTATGTGGTACTATTACTGATTATTTTTCGTTAAACTGATATTATTAGCAAATTAGGAAAGAACATGCTGCTAGGGGAAATAAAATGGAAAGAAACAGTTATCTTAAAATGTAATTTGAAAATAATGAAAGTAAATGTGTGCGCACGAGTGTGTCTGTGTGTGTGTGTGTGCGTGCGTGCGTGCGTGTGCGTGCGTGTGTGTGTGCGTGCGTGCGTGCGCGCCGTGATAGGCATACATCTCCGAAGCTACCATATTTAGTTTTCTTGTATGTATGTGCTCTGAATCATACCATTCGAAGCAGACAGTTATATGACAAACATTTCCCAACATAACCCTTTCAGATAAACTCCCCATTAGGCAAAATAACACGTATATTGTCACTCTATTTAGTATGTATTTCTCCATTTTTTTTTCTTAAAGAATGTTCTTAAAGACTTGGTGTGGCTTCACTGAACGAGAAATTCTGTCAGATAAAATTGATTAAATTTAATCTGTTTCATAAATTTTATAAGAAAAAATATTTGTGTGTCTGTAAAAATTGCCGCCGCTCTGGCTTCCTGTTCGGATAATTATTTGAATATGTCTTGGACTCGAGATTAAATGCGAGTAGCGTTTTACATTGAGCTGGAATCCTTTAAAAATTCCAAGAAACTTACTTCACACAAATATCATATGTGTCTGTCTTGTTTTTGGTTGGTAGAAATATGGTACATCTCAACAGATAAAATAAATCAGCAATGTTTTATATATAAATTGATTAAATAATGTAATGCCAATTATTTGAAAGCCACAAGTGTGAACATTACGTCCGGTAGGTTTCTGGCGGGGGGAGTTAGTTGCTGCCAGCTGCATTCTGGGACCGACACCTAATAAATCATCCGGTGGTAAACTGTGGTCAACGTGAGGGTTAAAGGTTTAGGTCGTCATTCCGCCGTCATATTCATTCGTTAATCTCGATAATGCAAACACTGTGATTAGTTTCTGTCATGTTCAACGAATGCAACGCAGCGTTTGAGGTCCGAAGCGCCAGCAGGAAGATGTCGCAGTGCACGCTGGGTAAAGATCCATTACCGCAACAGTTGACAGAGCAAAGCATAATAAAACAGATTGATGCAACAGAGAGTCATTAAAGACATTCATCAAGAAACGCAATTCGACAAATGTGTTGAGCATATTTAATGTTGCTTTGTCGTACTAATTGACCCAGCCACTCTCAACACGGGATATCTACACACAACATCAGAGCATGGTATCAGCCGTAGCAGTTGGCTCGGCCGTTGAAAGCCAGAACAACACTTCTGTTGATTTTTCTTTTTAAATCATAAGATACATGAAATACTATATCTGTAAACCAGCACGGAACCCATCTTACGTTGCATTAGCAGTATTTTATCCCAGTCTACGGCTCTGCTGAAACGTGCGTTCTTGAGTTTGTTCAGACCCAGAATCCTTATATTAATGACCTCTTAGATATCCGACTATACACCAGAGCTCACAATACAAATCCACGTCCATCACGGCTGAGACCACAAATCCACAGCACACTTCCGTTTCTTTATAATTTAGTGAACACGGAGATTTAAGTTGTATTCGGTGATTTCACCAGACATATATGTAGGTGCAGTAAAGATTGGTTTGTTGATTTGATTTGTTCGATAGCGGTGTATTATTGGCGCTTTGACGGACCGATAGTGATTATTTGCAACAGTTTTAGGGGAGCTGTGATAATTATTTGCATTTCACACTCTTGTTATTTCTCGAATCGTAAAATGATCTATATTGCATACACAGCGTATTCCACGTTTCCAAATAAATCAGTCTGCTGTGCGAGAGTATAATCAAAAGTGATACTAATTACTTATTTATTTATGTTGTCCACTTTACGTGGTGACGTGATGATTTCCTTCCAGTGGTTTCAGCTTCATTGCAGTTAGTAAATTCGAGATTCGCGTCTTTCTGTGTGATGTTTTGTAGAGTAGTTGTTGGTCGACCTCTTCTCCGAGGGCTATCGGGCTTCCAGAGCAGGACTTTGTTGGCTACTTCGTCATGACGCATCATAATATGACCTGTCAAACGAAGACGCCGTTGTTTCATGATGTGGTGAACCGTGGTGGTGACACACAAGATTATTACCTTGATACTGGTAAGATACTGACTACTTCCATTTTATTTTGTGCGGTGAGCTCTGACTTTACCGTGGCAGCTCCTCTGTTAGTATTTCTTTGAAGTCTTTGAATATATCAGCTCATCAAAATAGCTTAATTTCATCACATGAATGATATTACTATTGAATTGGTCGTGTTGATTGAATGTGGCTAGCTTTGTATATAACTCCTCTTTGTAATAGACTCTGCCATCAAATTCTTTTTAGCGCTTCTAGCAATACTTTGGTTTTGTTCCGTTATGTGTTTTGTTCCGTTATGTGCTTTGTTCCGTTATGTGTACTCTGTCGTTGTATGTGGCTCATCTTTGAAACATAATATGTCATACATCATACATCATACGTCTCCTTGTCATTCTTCTTAAGCCTTCTAGCAATGCTTTGAATTGTTCCATTCGACTCTACACAGTGCTCTAGGAACCATGGATTCAATAACAGGAACACAAACTCGCGGGGCACTGAGTGTAATTTCACAATAGCATCTTGCAGCTGTGCTATACCGCAGCCAAGTTCCAGTGGCCAGTGTTTGTCGGAGGTCAAGCAGCATGTCCGATATGTTGATCAGCTTAGCAGCGTAGCAGGTGGGCAACGCTAATGCAATCCATCCACTTTGCCAATTCTGCCAATTTTCATTTTTCAATCTATCAAGCCATATTTCGAAAGCGCCTTTGGTGGCGTTGCGGGGGCGACCTTGTCTTCCACCAGCCAGATGACTCTTGTTTTCAACAGATCGGTGGTCAATCCATGATGCTCTCGAAATATGGCTTTACAGAGTGAAAATGAACATTGAAAAAATTGGCATTGTGAATGGATTTCATTAGTGCTTCCCAGTACACTTCGGTTATGGCGGATTATGTTGACCAACATGTCCTCTTTCACAGCAAACAGTTAAACAAATCGGCGGTCCTTCACCATGAATTTGACGGATAGTCTTCCATGTTTTAAAAATATTTATTTTAATGTGGCGTTCCACTAGTTGCTTCAGTTATTGTTGTTGCTGCTTGCTGCTGCTGCTGCTGCTTATGTTGATGCTGCTGCTTATGTTGTTACTGCTGCTCCTTATATTGATGCTGCTGCTGCTGCTGCTGCTGCTGCTGCTGCTGCTGCTGCTGCTGCTGCTGCTGCTGCTGCTGCTGCTGCTGCTGCTGCTGCTGCTGCTGCTGCTGCTGCTGCTGCTGCTGCTGCTGCTGCTGCTGCTGCTGCTGCTGCTGCTGCTGCTGCTGCTGCTGCTGCTGCTGCTGCTGCTGCTGCTTATGTTGATGCTGCTGCAGCTTATGTTAATGCTGCTGCTGCTTATGTTGATGCTGCTGCTTATGTTGATGCTGCTGCTTATGTTGATGCTGCTGCTGCCGCTGTTGTTGCTGCTAACGCCGCCGCCGCCGCCGCCGCCGCCGCCGCCGCCGCCGCCGCCGCCGCCGCCGCCGCCGCCGCCCGCGCCCCCCCCCCCGCCGCCGCTGCTGCTGCTGCTGCTGATTACGATACGACTTGTTTTCTCTTATGTTTTCTTCTTCTATTTGCTGTGTTCCTATGTTAACACTGATACTACCGTGATTATGTCTGCTACCGTTGTAGTATCCGGTTCTAGTACTACTACAGTTGCTGCTGCTGCTGCTGCTGCTGCTGCTGCTGCTGCTGCTGCTGCTGCTGCTGCTGCTGCTGCTGCTGCTGCTGCTGCTGCTGCTGCTGCTGCTGCTGCTGCTGCTGCTGCTGCTGCTGCTGCTGCTGCTGCTGCTGCTGCTGCTGCTGCTGCTGCTGCTGCTGCTGCTGCTGCTGCTGCTGCTGCTGCTCTTTATTACACATCATGCGAAATAAGCTAAATAAACAGTATATTTCCCTAAATGGTGACACACTTAACAAAATGTTGTTGCGCAGAAATGATCGGTGATCAGCTGTCATTGTATAACAGACGTGATTTCTAAAATACCAAACAGCGCTAGGATGGACTCTTTTCTTTCGCAGCATACTCGCCTGTATCATGGGCGGCTGCATTCCGCGCATTTTCCGCGAAACATGAATAGTCGATTGACTTCCAGCATGACCGGGTGGCGTGAGGAACGGCCGCGGTGGTGACGGCCACTCCCGGTCGACCCCAGTCGTCCGTTCTAAGCCAATGACCGGAAACGCCCTCATCGTGATGGTGACATTGGCTAGCACACGGCGCATGCGCATTCGAACAAGGTGATGTTGTTATAGCTTTGCTGGACATCGTGGCCACAGATTCGAGTTTTAGCGTGTGGCATTCGTGTCATCAGTATCGGCTAGGAAAGTTTTACTTGGAAGGGAAGGAAAGACACGGTCAATCCAGCAAATAGGTTCTTCGAAGCGAACAGGTAGGAATCTACGTATACATTTGAAGTCGGTTTATCGAGTTGTGGAATTTGTGGAAAGAGAAAAAAAACGTGCATATGAGGGGTGATTATTCTTAGAAACAAGACGGCAACATTTCTTGGATAGGAATTTCCGAAGGCAGTTGACGAAAACATATATTTTCTTGAAGACGACCAATAGGAAGAAAGAATTCAGTGATTTAAAATATTTAGGATGTACATAAATTGCGATATTATTAGGTGATATATGCCAATTCGAAAAGGGGGAAAGCATTAAGGATACATATTCGGATGCAAAGAGCAGCCTAGGCGTGCTTACAGGACTATGGAGTAACACAGACGTACGTTAAGCCAAACTTTAAATATCAGTATAACAATGTTTTCCCAGTTCAACTGTTCCCCACGCTTTTAGAATAATTTTGCGAAAAATCAAATCTATCTGTATTCACTACGATATGCTAGATCGTTTGTGCAAATGCGTTATTTATTATTATTTTTGACCGGATCCGGTCAAAAAGGCACAAAAGTGGTCAGACTTTACAATGACATAAGACTGTTCACACTTTCGCAAGTACCAGATCTAACGATCAGTGTCAATTCTGTCGATGAATACATATACTACTTCAACAATACATACACTATATCATCTTAACATCAACAAACCTGATTTGCAATGAGCTAAGTTAAATGAGGATGATGTTTTATGTGTGTGGACGATATAATGCATAGATGAGGAGGTGAAGTTATTTACGCATAATGGAATGTAGTCAAGTATGTGAATTCTAGATAAAATAATCCAGTCAAGTTACATAAATAATAGTCCTCGGTATCTGTAACAGAAGGAATTTGCTTTATACTAAACAAACATATCTTTTTTATCAAACTTCTTAATTTATTGTGATGGGACAAACCCTCCTAAAAAGCAAGAACAGTACAGAGCTCCGATTCGTGTTAATATGCTATGAATAAATGGAACTCCTCAGTTTTGAAAGGTAGCAGATTTTATTATTTATAAATAACATCCGCTTGAAGGGAATTATGCTAGAGTTTCTCCTCGTAGGAATGGGAATAGAGGCATTAATCAAACCAATGAACATTGGAAATACAGTTTCCACGTTGTACTTAGAAGCTGACCCCGTAGGCAGGTGGCTAGGCAAGTTCGTTGTCTGTCTTGGGTAAATGGAAGTTCCACTTTATTGTATGCGCAATCAATCTGCTGGTTAGCAGAGAAGGATACGCCTGCCCTGTCGCTGAAAGTGCTTCGCAAATTCATCGTGGGTGATGCCCTGTGACAAATCCATTTCAAATGAGAGTACGATGAGGCTACTGATGCGTTTATGCAGTGTTAACATTCTGTATGGTGTGGGACGGTGTTGAGGACATAGCATTATAAGTTCTCACTGTCAATGGCATAATTTGATGACTTCAAGAAAACCATCACGATTGGCTCACAATGTCGTCAAGGTTGAATACATAAGCTTATAATATTCGCCAAACCAGACGTCGAATTCCAGTAATCAATGGTGGAGAAGGAAAACCGCTTCATTCCTAATGTCGCTGTTGTCGGATGTGGTCGCTCTGTCAAAACGTCATCTCCAATACGCTATGTGAAGTGTTTGCATTTGCCGTCCGGTGTTTCTCCATTTTGTCCCAGTTGACCAGTTGACCAGTTGACCAGTTGATCAATTGACCAGTTGACCAGTTGCTCTTACTGCCAAGATGGTGCTTTCAACCAGCTCCATAAATGATGCAAGATCAGTTATCTCAGCTTGTAACTCTCGATTAGATGGCTGAAGAAGACACCACACTATGCATGAAGCAGATGAGCTATGGAGGCAACAGAACACAATTCTACATTAATGATACTCTGCAACACTGCACACGAATCGTGGCCTGCTTATAACAATTTTTTAAGAATAATGAATCTGCCTAAAATTAACATACAAAACTCGACAGGCGTTTGGAAGCACCTCTTCGTGTTGTTTTGAGACTTAACACATTTTTTTTGCAAAATTATTTAATTGTAAACGTCTATGGACTGGGTGATTTCTTGTTATAAAAACACGGCCGATAGACAAAAAACACGGGGCAAATAACTTTAGTAGACCTAGAGATTGCATATTGCCATGCAACGATGAGTTGTAACACGTATTACAAACACCTATATGATATCCTTTATTTATATAAACTATTTGGAACAACAATAAAAACAAGCAACAACAACAAACCAAATAGCAAATGTCACAACGCTTTCATAAAACAAACCATACATATAGGTAAACAATTATGTTATTCGTTTCAGAAAGATTAATAAACTTATCCTAGGAGGGATCACACAGGGATTTTACCCGAGTGGCTATTAAGACACTCATAGTTATATGTTATTTAGTCTAAATAAAAGTAGTTTAAATAAAGGGCATGTGACAATATTAGTGAAGATAAAATACAGACAGGTTATAAAAATACTTATTCCATAAAGAATTGTATGAAACTACAGTTTGAATTTTAACTTAGTTTGACTATATTTTTATTTGTATTATATTGAAATGTTATGCTATATTTATGTATTGGCAATTTTAGACCGTGCTATTCATTGTTAATATGCTGTGATGCTCCATGAACAATCTTGGATCTGGACCTATATTAAATCACATACATATAGCGTGCCAAAGGCTAGCCACGCATAAATTAACCTTTGTAGATCATTCGGGTCATAAGCCAATGCCTTTCTCGTTAACATGCTGTCTCGAGCGTGTTGCTTTGGACGGCAATCTTGTTACATCTCATAATCGAATTCCGAATTCAGTTGGAGAAATGTTTCAGTAATGTCATATCCCGTCACCTTTGGTAAAATCATACAAGCTACCACAAACACTTTCACACGCGCGCGCGCGCGCACGCACGCACGCACGCACGCACGCACACACACACACACCTCCCCCCACACACAAACACACACACAATAACTGAATGGAACAAATTGTTGACTAATTGTGTTAATGCTAGTGTGAATTTATTTAAACATACGATTGACAGATATTTAAGGGCAGGCTATATTTAGATGAACAAATGTTGGACTATCGATAAGCCAGTGACTTCGTTGTCCACTTGCCATCTGGATTTTGACGACAATCTTATAAAATCTTGTAAATGTTGTTTGTTTATTGTTACGCTGCCTTCGCGTACCGTACCGTACCTGAAATTGGACGAAAAACCGAAGAACATTGTGAATTAATCCGACACTGACTTAACGTACATAAACAAATGTGTTGTAACGTAATCTGCGCACTAATTTCTGATACAGTGTTTAATGCATCATCAGGCTTCTAACCATCATTAGCGACCTGACGCGAAAATTGCCTACATTAGTCGCTGATCGATCAGAATGTGCTTTCGTCACCGTTTTCACTAGAACGCTAAGCTCACTTTCACGATCTATCGGCAGAAACAACCGAACACACACGCACCAACGCAATCAGAAAACACGCGAGTTTTTGCGGTTGAGCAAATGTTCATTGTTATTGATACACACGCTATTAATGCAATCTTTGCAATTGAATGATCAAGGCGATGCCACTCACAACATAATATTCTAATGCATTAATCGGTAAGCTGAGTGTGCTTGCATATAGGTATATGCGTGGTGTCCAAGACTGCATAGCGGGCAAGATATTTTCCGGTTTACACGGCACCACATTGTATTTGTTTTTACGTATTTTTCTCATTTTAATCAATGTTGGCAGATGTAGGGATGTTTGTGTCTCAAATTTGAACAGCTCAGCTTATAGTGGTAAAGTTTAACACTAACGTTTAATTATAGTGCAATTATATATTTAAGTAGTAACGTTCAGTTAAAGTTGGACGTATCATTTACGATTCAAAGTTGAAACACTTCCTAGAATCCACGTGTGAGAACTGATATATCGTAAAAGTGAGAGGTTGCCCTCGGACTTAACTTACAGGCTGACCATCAAATGAGGAAGATGTTTCTTTGAAGCAGGGCGACGTTGCAGGTACTATTGGTGTATCTGGATAATTGGACAACGCTGACTAAATTGACTATAATAGTATGATCTGCAATATGACAACACTTCCAAGAAAACAACTTGCTACATGCGTAATGACGGGCAACATCACCACCTTTGTAAAAAGGCAAACACAAACCGGGGGTTTTAACAGCATTTCACCTTTATTTCATCTCAGGGATAACATTCCAATAAGGTGATCGCTTGGAGCGATGAGATTAATGTTGGGTGCAATATATGAGGCAACGTCGTTTGTCGACCAAGGATTGATCGCAAAACATGCCACTCATTATCTGGGTGCCAGGATTTCTATGCAACGTGGTCGGTTTCAATAGACAGTTTCAGCTAGTTCGGTTCTCCATAAGTGGCCCGCCGAGATACGGATATGTAAATATTGACCGAATAGCCTCCATTAATGAATACGCTACATATAAATTTTTAGACGTTATTTCAAAGAAGACATGCTTATGTTTTACATGCGATATAATATAGATAAGAACAGTTATAACTTAACATGGCAGAGAAAACACCAGTAAGTTTATTGTCGTTTGTACGTTTAGGAACGCGTCAACACCCTCGCTTGCAGACAATCACTCATGCATGGCATGGTGAAATCCGAGAAACACACTAAAATGGGTGTGTAGCATGTGTCTCAACCTCAGTCCCACCTGTTTTTGGGGACCATCCTTCCACCTCCCACCACTTTTGGAAGTCCACTTCCCACTAATCCCACCTCCCACCTATTTTTGAGGGCAACCTCCCACCATTTTCTAAGGACCAACCTGCCATAAGATTAATTCAACTTATTGGTTATACGTTATGTACTGAAATACGTTATTACTGAAACTGTCTAGTAAGTCTAGCTGCGTACAGGCTACAATACACTGGTGCACCTGTGAAAGAATATACGATTTGTTATACACTTGCAGGGAGAGATGGCCCTTTCGAAATGGTTTGTCTGACTGTTGGCTAAATAACAATTCCAAGGCCAAGTCCGTTCCCTTTGCTTTACATATGACCATGATTACAGTACTAACGTCTTTGTCGTCAACAACATTGTAAAATATACGCCAATTCCTATAATTAGTTTAGCCATCCAAATATGTTGCTTAATCCGAAATCCAAAATACATTGGATGACATTCTAGCAGCTCGGCTAAACGAATTTGTTAAACGTTTTGATGAAGTTGCATATATCTTAAAATGTAATATTTTTGAAAATACCAGATTTAACGATGAAATAAAATTTTTAAAATTTACGATACCATAAAAATCTTAATGGCAATTATTGACAGACCAATGAGATTCCCAATGATACTCGTTGAATGGATTCTGTGCAGCATCTGGGGTGCACACTAATCCTCGTCAACATTGTCAGTAATATCATCATCGTCGTTGGTTTCAAATTTGGCATTAAAGTATAGGTAAAATATCTAAGAGAAGATTGTAATGAAGTCGAACTGACACAGTGAGGTTGTACCGACGTGAATTATTTGTTGGTCTATTCCATAAAGGCAAGACATTTGTCTGAGACATTCTAACGTGGTCATACCGATGTCCGTGAACATATTAGGGAATCTTGAACTTGATCAGTTTTCCAAGATGGCCGCCAGTCATAAGTTTTAAAGCTATCTGTCTAGATTTGTATAGAATTGTTCAAGTTCAGTTATCTTAATGTGTATTAATACATTATTAAGTATTATAAAATTATCTTGTTGTGTTTTGATAGCAACAGAGTACATGTATTTCAGCAACCATAGTGGATTTTAATGCTATCGATGTTTAATTATCATAATGTTTGATTATTTCGGTATTTGCTCTCAACATACAATGGTGAATGCTTCCACGATAACACTCTATCACTGCAAGTCAGAATGATACAGAACAAATCCTTATAGTGTCCAGCAAACTGTAAAAATTAACTTAAATGTATTGGCTGCAAACACTCGCAGATTACATGTATCAGTTAAATTAGGTATTTATAGGTATTTATATGGAATAAATGCAGTGGACTTCTTCCGGTTAAAGCCCGATTTCTGTTCATTGTAGCCAAGCTGTACCATACGATATTATTGTTGCGTCAACTTTCTGTTGTTTATGCAACGGTGCTGTCGTTTGTGTGCATATAAGAAACGTATCCAAATATATATACGTGTTGTGGTAATTTGCAACGCTTTAAATAAGCGGACAGCTCATAAGTATATTGAGAAATACGGCATACGATTGTAATTCATAGCCTGTAGCGTCTCGGGAAAATCGATAGGCTAATAATATGTGTAAACATGCAATTCGACCATATATCCCGTCATAGAAACCTACATGCAGATCTGGAAAATTATATGGTCTGATGATTTTAGAAAAGCAGCCTGACTGTGCGCCAAGCCTCCCAAATAACAACGAATCAGCAATATATCAACATTAACTGTGCAATGCAGTAATAAATGTGTGCAACATTCTTAATGCGTGCGTGCAGCCTGTGATTTTGTGTTACAGACATTTGACGTTATGATTTGTAGATTGGATGTACTCTTAAATTTGTCATAATATTATTGCACCACTTTGTCAAATCGATACCACTCTTTCTGATGGTTGTATGTTATACTAGTCAGGACGTTAATTCCGTCTGTATTTTACAAAATAATCCGTTGCTAAGGCTAATTTAGAATTAAAAATGACGGACAACGAAAGTTTGACCTGTGATGATTCGGAGTAAGCAAGCGAATTTCACAGCGTATTTTAGTTAGATAGTAGTCATTACAGTGACAATGATACCAACAGGAAAAAGATGAGCAAGAGAATACGCCAGCTGCCGTTGCCACGGCGACTTCACAGATTGGTTGTGGTATCATTTAAAGCATAACTATGTCGGTGTCAAACTTAAGGTTTAGATTGTAAGCATTATAGTGAGGATGATACAAGCAGCAAAAGGGGGGCAGCAAGGGGGGTCTCTACACATACAGCAAGGGGGTCTCTACACATACAGCAAGGGGGTCTCTACACATACAGCAAGGGGGGTCTCTACACATACAGCAAGGGGGTCTCTACACATACAGCAAGGGGGTCTCTACACATACAGCAAGGGGGTCTCTACACATACAGCAAGGGGGTCTCTACACATACAGCAAGGGGGTCTCTACACATACAGCAAGGGGTCTCTACACATACAGCAAGGGGGTCTCTACACATACAGCAAGGGGGTCTCTACACATACAGCAAGGGGGTCTCTACTCGAAAATGAAATCACAACATACAGCTTCCAGGAACAATGCGATTGTGACAGGCTCTGAAGACCAAACGCATTAAAGAAGCAAGGCTCACCAATATTACCAAGAAGCTCTCTCTATATGTACATCTTCATAATATGTCAACATTATGCTGAATACATTGATATTCCTACAAGCAGAAACTATTAATATTTATGGGAGTGTACCGGTAACACATTGTAGAGGGTGGAGTCATTAGAGCATTTATCACGACTATCGTGCGTACAGGGATATTCGACATCCTCACGGGCGATGCAAATTGGTGTTGGTCGTGGTAGAGGAACAGGATATACAAGAAGTGGGTGAACTGCTGGCAATGGCTGAATAACAAAGCGTTCATGTTACGGGTGTGGCAAGATCATTGTGCAATCGCGTGCAAAGGTCAGGTGACATCCGTGCTGCTTTGCGTAACTTTAGCCAGGTTGCTATTAAGCCAGAGGCCAAGTGTACTTACTTACACTTACAAACAAAGACATAACATAAGTTATGATTCCAATAAGTTATCTTTATGACTAGCATTGTATAACTGGAACATTGTCAGGCTAGATAACAATTATGTACAATTCATTACACAGTAAACATAAACATCACATTTTCTTCATGCGGTTATGTTAGAAATATTTCATAAGCAACTATATTTCCAGAAACTCTCTGATAATCAAACAAGTGTTGTGAAGCACGTTTTTCATTCAATCGTATCCTCTTGCGAGGTAGTTAGCAGAATTGACTCAGCCGCGTCGTGAACGCTTCTGCAGTGGGCCTAGTGGCTCACGAGAGATGGAGTCCACGGCAGGTTACACATTTATCCCCCCCCAGATTGTTTGATTTTTTATTTCCCTCCAGATAGAAGGGACCAACGGCTTTTACTGCCTCTTCTGAAATACGTAGACAAAGTGGGGTGAACAATATTGCCAACATTTTAAACGGCAGCAGGTGGTTTGGAACCCCGGTCCCCCGGACGGACAGTCCGTCCCTCTACCACCACCTCCCACCAATTGGTGATGCAAGTATTGCGACATTATATTTCTGTCGTCCTCGATTAACAACACAAAATGAGAATAAGACCAATGAACTGTGCTAAATCAACTGAAGTATATGTCTACGATTATTTATCATTTACTTTTTGAAACTCCTTTCGCCCATCGAGCTGCCCCGTGGAAAAAGTACCCCTTCGTATTCAGATTACAATTATTAATAAGTTACTGTTGGGATTTCAATCGATCAACTGTATTGATCTTTACTTTCATTATTTTAACTGGTTGATGCAAAATGTGTGAGGGTAAAATGGTTTATGGTTTAACTGCAACTTGCGCAAATGTAATGTGTTGTCAGTGTCATCGCATTGTGCAAGAAGAAGATAATGTTTTTCTTCGTTCTGTGTCTCTAGGCGGAATAGAGATCCCGAGTCGACTAACCAAATGTGGGGGATGGCGCCAGTGCGGCTAATCGCATTTTGCTTGCTGCTCTATTTCTCAAGTGTGTTGAACACACTAGCCACACCTGTGCTTTCACCACGCCCGATTGACGCCAGACTCCGTGTCGGTACCGACAGAAGTGTCGACGGTAATCCGAGAGTCGGTCAGCCTGAAGAAAACAATCCCGTGCTATCGGACGAAACTGGGCAGCAAAGTAAGCTAACGGCAAGCTACCGACGGCTAGACCGGCTCGTGCGCCGCCCGCGCGCCCGACCAGAGTCGCCTGAACGGCCCGACAGGAGTTTCCGGGAGGCGCCCCGCGTCGAACGTCCCGAACTCGCTCGCGTGATGTTGAAAGTGGCTGCGTGGCTCGATCGCCTTCTGGGGAAGGTGCAGCAGCCGCCGGCACAACAGGCGACAGGGGACGGCCGACACGGCGCAACGATTGAGGGTTATACTTCCGACAGCAGCTCGCAACCACTGCCTGCATCCGAAGGTGATCGTTACAGCGACGACGTCTTCGCACAGCCGAAGTTGCGCACGCAGCCAAAGCGGAAATGCGTTACAAAGAGAAATATGAAGACGACCATTTCCGAGGGTTCCTTTGGTCAGTTCGGTTCCCGGCGGCGTGCCTTTGTCAACAGCGACAGCTTCAGTAGGACAGGCTCGGCCAGTCCTCGATGGAACCCGGGGCAGGCACGTTACGGAGACTCCCAACGATTGCCGGGATCTCGGCATGGCGACTCGGACGCTGCAGGAAGTGAACATTCAGGCTACCACTCGCGTATCTTGGACAGCATTTCTCCCGACCAAGTCGTTATCGCCGACAATCCGCAGGAAACCATTTTCAAGGTGCGTACCAATATGTGGTTTCCTATTCTTCTTTGTCGCAGCAACTACTCCCCAACGTAGTATGGACGATATTTCATATATATCCATGACGCGCGTTGATACAACTACAACCCACTATTGAAGCAATGCGAGGGTTGAACAGGTGTCCGAAAATTGTTTATTAAGCGGGTATACTGTTGATTAATATGGCCTGATTAATCTCACAGGTAGTAATGGAAATATTAACGGTTTAATTTGTTTGCATTCAACATCGCCTTTTCGATTAATACTCTGATTACTCAAATACTAGTGTGGTTGGGAAAAGCAGTATGTTTTTGGAGCAATTTAGTAGCTTAGCATACAGTTTGATTCTGGATCACAGCGTTTGAATAGCTGCATTTTAAATTTATATATTTGTCCATATACCCAGGAATTAAAAACACTTGAAAGAAATCCTAAGAGAAGTTACAGTGTAGATGATTCTAAAGGACAACACGGTCAAATAAGCATAGAGACCATATTGTAAAAAGGAGAAAAATAAGCTAGAAATAATACAAAATGATAAATGAGTGGACAAATTATCTATTGACTGATGTTAATGTTAGCAGTGTGAATTTGTCTTCAACGACAATTTAACAGATATATGATAGGGCAGGCTACATATAGATATAATAGTGTTGGACTCTCGATAAGCCAAAGGCTCCCTTGTCCACTTGCCATCTGGCGCCTGTTGCTTTGAGTAGCAATCTTCCTCAATCGTGTAGTCTCATTGCTCAAATAAAGTGAACATGTGTGCTATTTATAGCCAACTGACGACGTGTTGTTTTCATTTTGGCATTCTCGAGCATTTTAAGAACACCGTTCCGTCATTCTGTCGGTGTTTCGCTACGAAATGACATCGGCGAAACGTCATATCGCCATGAAACGGAAACGAAACGCCATGTTTGCTTCCGCCGCACGTAGGACGTCCCACGCTTCCAATTACGCACAATTGACGTGTGAACGCTGCATTGTGTTGAGCATTACTGTCCAAAACATAAATACAACGTGTTGCGTGTTGACCGCAATGCAGGAGTCCTTTTCAAATACAGTTGATCATTTCATTTGCCACTTCCCGGAATCGTCTCTGCCCTTTGTGTACGTCACTTCTTCGCATTCGTCTACGACGTTACTATCGACCACGCAGAAGGAGTCAGTCAGGTTGATGTTGTTTACGTCTTCGGAGTCGCGCGGACGGAACTCGGAATTACAACCGCGGGGCAAATATCTTGGTTACTTAGCAGTAATAACGCTGCGTCTGTGTGAGACTAAGAACACGTTCCTGTTAATCAGATTCCATGAAGAGGTTTCCTTGAAACGCAAACATATAAAAAGATATTTGACATTAGTAACACGTTTTGCATATAAATGTTATATTACTGAAATGTTTTAAAATACTAATACATATCAGTGTCGCAATGTTCGGTTATGCATCTCGCCGCGGCTTTAGTGGCAGCGATCGCCTCTTAATAATATATGTGCCCACGCTTTTCATAATTACATTGTTAGAATGATGAAAGGCATGCACCTGCGTATGTTGCGATCAGATTGCACGTAGACCAGCCTTCTTATATATCAGGCGACATGATCATGTTAAACGCCTAGCTGCATGTATATTATCAGGCGACGTGATCCTGTTAAACGCCTAACTGCATGTTTTCTGTTGCAGTCACATGACCGTGAACAGAATTTACGCCCGACAGTCATATGGCGTAAGTAGTTCTCAAAGTGACTGTTTTCTTGTGTACTACTTTACTCACATACATAATGTTCTTGTTCTATTATATATATATATATATATATATATATATATATATATATATATATATATATATATATATATATATATATATATATATATATATATATATATATATATATATATATATAACCGGGGACCAGTGTTTGTCTGAGAGCATGCAGCGTTTCCGTTGTTTTTAGTTAATTTAATTTGGCCTACGTCACACAAGGAAAACCCGGCTGGATATATGGGTAATTCCACCGTTACATGTCCGGCTGTGTTTCGGTAATGTCTTACCAAAATCAGTTATTTCAGTAACTACTGAGTAAACGTATTCAGTCTGCAAGGCTGAAATGTCAGACCTTTTGGCAGTGACATGCCAAATAACAACAATGGTTTGAAAACGCGTACGCATAGCTACATGCTACATAGCTACATGTTACATAGCTACATGCGTATTATTTCTGTATGATTCAGTAATATGTCCACCTCTACAGACCACACTCTATTTTCTTTCGGAAGCGATAATGATTAATTATATTTCAATTTAATTTATATGAGACATTCTTCATAATCCTATTGCACCTCTTTGTTAAATCGATACTGCGCTTTCTGATGGTTGTATTTCTGACTAGTCAGGAGGTTAATTCCGTCTGTATTTTACAAAATAATCCGTTGCTAAGGCTAATTTAGAATTAAAAATGACGGACATCAAAAGTTTGACCTTTCATTATTCGGAGTAGGCAAGCGAATTTCACAGCGTATTTTCATTTAGATAGTAGACATTACAGTGACGATGATACCAGCAATAGAACAATAGCATATTATTTATTAATGATAGGGCTAATACAAATTTACAATCTGGGATTTGTCCTCGATATTGTATTTTACTTTATCATCTCCCTTCACGTCAACTTCTGCATTATGTGGTATTACGTCATGTGACACATGTTATGTTCCCCGCCCGTATCAGTCATTTCGATCAGACTATTATTTATACTCTAATTAATCGCCTGTCACACAGATTCATCTGCGGTCTCTCACGACCAGCTCGGCTTGAGGTCGCTTCCGGTGGCCGAGACCGCGCTGCACGCCGGGAGAGACGGTCGTCCATCAGTCACAGAAGAAGCGGACAATGACGACTGCTGATTGACAGTCTGTCTCCAGTCACAGAAGAAGCGGACAATGACGACTGCTGATTGACAGTCTGTCTCCAGTCACAGAAGAAGCGGACAATGACGACTGCTGATTGACAGTCTGTCTCCAGTTCTGCAGGCATCACCCCAGGATGTTATGCCACGATGAACACTCTAGCGGCCACTCATTAAAGATGGACGCATCCTACCGGACGGATAATCATCGAACGATAATATCTATTTTCCATCGCTGTGTGCCTGAATTCGTATGTAAGATGCCCGTTATCCCTTTCAGTCCATACAGCGCGTTGGATCGTCACCTAAAAACGTATATGCCATTATAAAGGATTGACCAATTACCAAATAAATGAAAGTAATTAATAATATATATATATATATATATATATATATATATATATATATATATATATATATATATATATATATATATATATATATATATATAATTAATTTAACACACTCGAGATGTGGGTATAGCGCAGAATGCTCAGGATAAGCTGGACACGGAGACAGACTAACACCTGGATAAGCTGGACACGGAGACAGACTAACACCTGGATAAGCTGGACACGGAGACAGACTAACACCTGGATAAGCTGGACACGGAGACAGACTAACACCTGGGTCAAAGATGCAGGAAGAAGAAGGTTTGGTATGTTTTAGTAAGAGAAGAAAGCTGGCAATTGGAAAAGAAGACCACTTAGTTTTGTACTTACCAGCATATAAGGAGAATTACCAGGAAAAAAACGACTGTTTGCGTCCATTTGCAATTCATCCTGGTATTAAACAAATCTAATTTAGGACGTAATATTCAATCATCCCTCTTAACACTTGTCACGTTAGTTTGTTTGTTTGTTTGTTCGTTCATTTGTTTGTTTGATTACATGTGCATAGATTGTTATTTAACTGCATCCAGTGTGTTAATGCCAGATGCTACAATGGAACGTGTATGTTAAGAAATGAGGTAGGCCTACTGTAGACTGTCTATACAAGTATAATATATGTATTATTTTGACATGTTTCATAATAGATACATGTTCAAGCAATGTGAAAAAGGTTGCGAGTAAAATAATGTACCAATATTATTACAAGACAAATCAGGAGTAACGCAAGTAGATGTCACAATAGCGAACAAACTAATTTAATATGGATGAAAAATTACATTGTTATCTTAATACATATTGCTTGACAACAAAGGCACTCGTGACTTTACATGTGGGGTAATGGTTAGCCAGATGAAACGCGGATGTGAGTTTGTAAATAGACTAGTGGGTCCAATTACTAAAGTATATGTCCGTTGTAAATATACACCTATGAAAAAATGAAATTGTTTAGAGAGTTCATGTTTTTAGATAGTGGTAGTGGTAACTCTTTATTTATGTGTGGTAATGTGCTATTCCGAAAGACAAAACTGCTCCAAGAAATTTCTAAAACTGTTTGTATAGACTTATTCGGTTTTGAAATGGCCACGATGATGTATATATCAGGCAAGTTGGACACCTTTTGTCTTTCTTAATAGCACGTACATTGTTGAACCACTTCTAAGATATCTAATTCACTAAACACGTCAACATGTCCCTTTTACCACGGAGAGATATGAGGCGCCGTAGCGGCCAAAAGGGTCGAGTCCTGCGCGAACCGTCGAATCCTGCGCGAACCGTCGAGTTCTGTCTGCGAGAACCGTCGAGTCCTGCGCGAACCGTCGAGTCCTGCGCGAACGAGATACTCTGCGCGAACCGTCGAGTCCTGCGCGAACCGTCGCGTCCTGCGCGAACTTTCGAGTCCTGCGCGAACGAGATACTCTGGTTACCACTGAAAATAGCGTTGCCGTTGTAGGATGTGCAGCGAAGTAATGCCGCAAAAAGCATAATATAATATAATATAATATATTACTCAGAGTACAGTGAATGGAAAAAATCCCATAAATGTGCTAAAAAAACTCAATTGATAGTTAAAACGACAATGCCACGAAACGGTCTGCAGAACACAACGAATTCAGTGCATCATTTCGTGTGAGCTGTCGTGACTTAGCGGTAGAGCGTTCGATTTATGTTTGGAGGGTTCTGGGTTCAATCCGCGGTATATAATTATCACATGTTGTGCATTAAAAGTACATGTCAAAAGAAATAAATATATATATATAAATATACACATGTCGTGCAGTAAAGTACATGTAAAACAAGTTAGAATAAATATATATGCATATATGTGTGTGTGTGTGTGTGTGTGTGTGTGTGTGTGTGTGTGTGTGTGTGTGTGTGTGTGTGTGTGTGTGTGTGTGTATATATATATATATATATATATATATATACATATGTATTTATTCTAATATATATTTATTCTGCACGATATATGTATATTTATATATATATTTATTTCTTTTGACATGTGCTTTTAATGCATAACATGTGATAATTATATGAAATTAAACGAAAGCGAATATTGGAGTAAATAAAATAATAATAATTGATAAAATAATAATAATAATAACATTAAACGAGAAAAAAACGTAAATCAGACATACCGCGGATTGAACCCTATATATATATATATATATATATATATATATATATATATATATATATATATATATATATATATATATATATATATATATATATATATATATATATATATATATATATATATATATATATATATGTAACTTTTAACATGTATATATTATATATATATATATATATATATATATATATATATAATAGTACATGTAAAACAAGTTAGAATATATACAGATATATGTATATATATATATATATATATATATATATATATATATACATATATATATATGTATTCTAAATTGTTTTACATGTGATAATTATATTAAATTAAATTAAAGCGAATATTGGACTAAATCAAATAATAATAATTGATAAAATAATAATAACATTAAACGAGAAAAACGTGAATCAGACATACCGCTGATTGAACCCAGGTCCCTCCAAACATAAATCGAACGCTCTACCCAGTGGCGGATCAACCAATTGGCACTATAGGCACGTGCCTAGGGCCCACGAAGGCAGGGGCCCACGAAAATAGCCGAGCATATTTTTGTACACTGAATGTTCCCGAAAACCTGTTTTGGCATATCCTGATGTACGCCTTACATGTTTTAATGTTTTTACAGACATTATAGAGGTGTTATTAAGAAGTGATCATTATTTATCGTGGAGCGAGTGAGGTGGAAGTATTGGCTGTATTTGAAATCCAACTCACCCCCAAATCCTGTGCACTAAAAACTGAGCCATCCCTTCATTCCTTGGTTCCCCTCCTGACAAATTATGGCCGCTCCCTGTTTTCAGCTTTGCTTTCTGAAAAGTGCTCAGGAATTGACAGATCATTTTACAAGAAACCCACCATCACAGGACTTGGACAATGATCTTCACAAATCGGCGAGATCGTACACGTCCAAGGCAAAATACATACAACGGAAATTCTTTGTTCGATGGCTTGCTAACGAGGAGAGTGTAACGATGGACTGGTTGGTGTATTCTCCATCAACTGGAAATGTGCATTGTTATGTATGTAAGCTATTCAGGAGCGGAAGTGATAGCTTTTCTCTTAATGGTTTCAATGACTGGGTAAAATGCACACAGAATCACGACACATGAGCGTAGCGATAGTCGCTTAGTAGCTGTAAAGAAGGGGTTCGAAAATGCCAAAGCGCACCATGTTGATTCTGCGATCGCAAAGCAGCTGTAGAATGAGCAGCAATACTGGATCGAACTTCTCAAACGTATCGTTGCCGTTGTTACCTTCTTGGCAGAGAGAGGACACCCGTTCGGAGGCCACACCGAGTTGTTTGGGCAGAAGGACAATGGTAACTACTTAGGCTTGTTAAAGTTTCTCTCACAGTTCGTCCCTTTTCTGGCCGAACATATTCGCCGATATGGAAATAAAGGAAGAGGTCAAGTATCATATCTCTCTTCAACAATATGTGAAGAATTCTTCAAGCTGTTATCGGACAGGGTGAAAGCGAGAATAATTGCTGAAATAAAGAAGGCGAAGTACTACTCTATCAGCATAGATTCCACACCTGATATAGCACACATCGATCAACTGAGCATCGTCATGCGATACGTTCGGATTGACGGACAACCCGTGGAACACTTCCTGGCCTTCATAGACATTGAGAAACACGAGGGAAAATACTTGTTCGAAACACTCAAGTCTTTCCTAGACGAATGCAGAATAAAGCTTGAGGATTCCCGTGGACAAATGTATGACAATGCGAGAAATATGTATGGAACTTATTCTGGAGCCCAGGCACGATTTCACCAGGTGAACCCTCTTGCTGAATGGGTATCATGCGCAGGGCATAGCCTACATTTAATTGGGACCGCAGCGGCCGAATCCAGCACTGATGGGGTCAGGTTTTTCGCCATCGTTCAGCGACTTTACACATTCTTGACAGCCTCGCCACAGAGGTGGTCGAAACTATTAGAGAACCTACCGAAACAGTCTCAAGTGGTAAAGAGCCTATCAGAAATACGATGGTCTGCTCGAGCAGATGCCGCGAAGGCGCTGGCATCAAACTACAAAGTACTACAAAACTCTGTTGACGCGATAGCTAGAAATTCTACCCAACCTCCACTTGTCGTGCTCGAACCAATGTCTTTGGTGAGCAAGCTCTCTGAATATCGTTCTTATGTGCATTGTGTGGAACAACATCCTGGACCGAGTTAACAAGGCATTGCAAGCTCCAGGAATTGAGATCGGTTCAGTGGTTATGCATTACCGTGTCTTGCTGGAACACATCCATTCTTTGCGTGACTCAGAAAGGTTCGATCGATTCGAGAATGAAGCAAAGTCAGTTGCACCAGGACTTGATTAGGATAATGATAGCAAGCGAGCAAAGAAAAGAAAGTTGTTCCACGACGAAACACCAGAAGAGGTAAAAGTGAGCGACTGTCGAGATAACTTCCGAGTGAACACCTACCTAGACATTATTGACAGATTACTCTCCGAAATCAAGAAACAGAAGGCCGCCTACACGAATGTCTATGAACGTTTCGGGGAGATTCGATCTCTCGCCGACAGCGATATCCCCTTGAAGTGCGAAGAGCTCACTCGGTATTACGATACTGATATTAAGGCTGATTTTGAGAAGGAATTCCGTCTCTTCACAAAATATGGAGACTTCGAGACAGGTGCCGAGATGATAACCTTTCTTCACGAAAATAAGCTGATTACCAGTTTCCCTAACTTTCACATTGCGCTACGGATATATCTGTAAATTTTCGGCTCAAGCTGCGAAGGCGAGCGATCTTTCTCTGTACTGAAACATCAAAGACTACCAGCGTTCCACGATGGGTCAATCGTGGTTGTCGGCACTGTCACTTTTAGCCATAGAGTCGGAAATGATGTGTTCACTCTTGGTTGATGACATTATTAGCTCGTTTGCCATCAAGGAAATACGCAAGGTAAACATGTAGACTACGCATCGCTAAGCCTTAGGTGTGAGATGGTGTTAGTCGACTTCAACAATCGCTACCAGCCTACCGTACAGCACGACAATATCTGCGATTGGTAATTTGCAATTGTTGACTTTTAAAAGAACTGTTCGTGTATTAGCTTTATTGATGATATAAATAGTGAAATGCTAACTTGAAAAACTTGTTGTGGGTTTACTTGGGGCCCACGAAGGTGCCGGGTGCCTAGGGCCCACGAATGTCTTAATCCGCCACTGGCTGTACCGCTAAGCCACGATAGCTCACACGAAACGTTGCACTGAATTCATTGTGTTCTGCAGACCGTCTCGTGGCATTGTCGTTTTAACTATCGATTCATTTTTTTAGCACATTTATGGGATCTTTTCCATTCACTGTACTTTGGGTAATATATTATATTATATTATATTATATTATGCTTTCTGCGGCATTACTTCGCTGCACATCCTACAACGGCAACGCTATTTTCAGTGGTAACCAGAGTATCTCGTTCGCGCAGGACTCGACGGTTCGCGCAGAGTATATCGTTCGCGCAGGACTCGACGGTTCGTGCAGGACTCGACGGTTCGCGCAGGTCTCGACGGTTCGCGCAGGACTCGACGGTTCGCGCAGGACTCGACGGTTCTCGCAGACAGAACTTGACGGTTCGCGCAGGACTCGACGGTTCGCGCAGGACTCGACAGTTCGCGCAGGACTCGACGGTTCTCAGAGAGATACTGCGGTAAATGGACCCCGTGGTCAATTTACTATATCACACCAGCAGGCTGAAGGTTGAGGCAGAAAAAATAAATATACTACAGAAGCAAACCCTCGTGCCCTGTACAATGCAATGGGCTGTAGAATAGTGTTTCCCCGAGTGACTGTTATTACTTAAGCCGGGCCGTTTTGGCGCTTGGCCGGTCGAGCGCTTGCTCACACAGCGTTAGAGAACACAGCGTAACACAGCAGTGCCACCTGGTGAATTGTGGCGACACTACTTTAGCGCGATTTGTTGGACTGTCTTTGTGCGAATTTCTTCCATGGAGACTAGTATATGAACTAATTTTCGTAAAACAACGCCCCTAACGCTTAGTAGCCGAACTAATTTGCATGTCATAAACGCCAATTATCGCCCCTTGCGCGTTTCCGGTTGCGCATGCACAACGACCTATTTCCTGAAGCGACAACATCTAGAGGATAGTGTATGTGGCCTATTTCAACATAACAAAAAATATTCCATCGCACGAAATTACTGCCCTTAAGCGAACGACTTTGCCCCACCTCATGACGGACACTTTCCGCGTTGTCTTCTGGCAGCTAGCACCTCGTGGTGCCTCCGTAGGTGGCCGAGTATGGGATAAATATGTTTACTATTAGAAATCTGTTGATGAACTTGAAGAAACATTCAGGAATCAGGAGAACATTTTATTAAAAACTAACACCGAGTGCAGACAAATTGTTAGAAAGCTGATTATGAACAAACGAAGACATCAGTCGAGAGCTATATCCGAGGGTCCCGGAGAATCCTAAAAGGTACCGGAGGGGCACGGAGCCAATGACGTCATTCCATGTGACATGAGGGGCCCGGAGCCACTTCCGATTGTGCATGCACAACGCGACTTCTGTTTCATGGAGAATGTTCTAGAATCTTCTAGAACAGCAATGCACTAACCGACTTTGTGTTTTTCTGATTTTGTGTAATAGACCCATTGCATGATGACGTCAGAATTCAAAACAAAGGGATACGCTGTGCACCGTGGGCATAAATAGGGGTCCCGCGTTGCCGCCTGAGCTGTAATCCGTGCCTTGGTAAGTGGTTTAGCACCTCGCAACACCATGGCAGAGGCATTAGTTTTGTTTTGCGAAAATGACATCAAAGGTGTTATTTTACCGGAGAACAAGAACATAACTGAAGCGCTCAAGCATTGGATGGCGTGCCGAGGCCTCACGACCACAACTGCAGAGAGTCGTTTGTTGCTCGTACGAAGGTAACTCAATAATACCGAGACTCAGTAGTACTCTGTCCACGTACTTTCACAAGTAAACTGTCCACGTGCCTTTCGACTTTCACAAGTCAACTGTCCACGTGCCTTTCGACTTTCACAAGTCAACTGTCCACCGGCCTTTCGACTTTCACAAGTCAACTGAATAGAATTCGTTTAATGCACAGAATTGTTACCTTTTGAAAATATCGGTCGAAAATGCACGCAACCATTCATAATAATAATACATACATACATACATACATATATATATATATATATATATATATATATATATATATATATATATATATATATATATATGCTAAAATAGTGAACATATATACATATATATTTATATATATATATATATATATATATATATATATATATATATATATATATATATATATATATATATATATATATATATATATATATATATATATATATATAATTTATATATGTTAACTATTTTAGTGTAGGCTAGATAATACAGTGAGTACAGGAACAGTCACAAATAGTATATTGCTTAAAAAGTAAATTGCTTAAAGCCTTAATACGTTTGGCTTACTATGAATAATTCCTAAATTTGTGATTGTACTAAATTTTATAATATCAGCTGTATATGTCAATGGGTTAAACGCGATTGTGTGGCAGATTGCATTTATTTATTTGTAATTTTGTCATAATACATGCCCACGATGTCTTGGTATTTATCAACCCACATTTAGGCCTGAAAATGGGGCACAATGGGCCAGTTGGAAGTCTTAGATTTATATAGATGATCGCCCTGACATTTTGATGAACATTCTTCGGCCACTTTTCGTTGTACTCGTTGATCAAACTCAGCCATTCTGTTGTACACAGCAATACAGTACGAGTGTTTTTTATCGGAAGTCCTTAGGCGGCCACGAAAATGAAGCCCATATAATGACATGAGTTCACGCGAAGATTGTCGTTTCTAATGAGCACAATCCACCGTTTCCTAAGTTGCTTGTCTCGTGGCAACACATGCCAGCTTAATGGCTTGTGTCGTTTACTAGTAGCATGACAGTACGGCACGCAGCAGTTAGTTTTCGGCATAATAATCAGATGAATAGCAACGTGTCAGTGAAGTAATGGCATCTTTGCCTTTGTTTCCGGTGGGACCGTTCCTTATCCGACCCCTGATAAGGCCCACAGTGCAACGCGTTGTTTTGGTTCTGACGTCATTATGCTTCAGGGCAATTTCTCCGCCGGCAGACAACTAAAATGCGGATGTTTTATGCTATTTTTAGACACTATTGCAACAATGTTGCAATATATACTCAGCATGTGACATCAGCATAGTCTTAGTCTTCGGTTTTGATTGGTTGTTTTGTGGCGTGACGTAGTCAACAGTCAGCACTGTAACGACTGGTCAGTGCCGAAGTTAAACTGGCCCCGTTCCATACTATTGGTCCGAGTCTCCCGTTTCTGAAGTAGGGTTAGGTGGCAGTGTGCGACGATTTCCACTGCATCAGGAGTGTCCCGTGATGGATGTCCGGTAACAACCTACTCCCTGAACATCTCCTGTTTGGAGGACGTCTGTTCGGCCAACATGTTCATCAGGTCGAACCAATTCAGGAGCGGTAGGTTCGACTGAATGGCCCCAGGTACAATGGGCCGCCCCATCACGCGGGTCACCTCCGACTGCATGACACCAAGTGCCATGCTGGTGTGTGACGTTTCACAGGGGTACCATCCTTTCTGTCCAAACAGAATGAACGTCTCCTCAAATGTGCGTAGCCTGAGTCCATTCGAGGAGACTACTCATGGAAGATGCCCTGGCATCGAAATGCTGGGCGGCACAGTGACACTGCCAGGAGGAGTCGATCTACAAGGGATGTGGCGAGTCACCCTGACGTGCAGCGGGGAACTCGGAACAGAAGGGAGGGCCCGTTGGTGTTCTGGATTTAGTTAACCCATATAAAGGCTTTATTGTTTTAGCTAACCATCGAATGAACTCTCTGTGGTAATTCAAAAATCCCGTGAACTTACTCACCTGGACAGCATTCTTAGGTTGGGACAAATCCAGTACACATTGAGTGTGGTCTTTTGTAACCGACACTCCGTCTCGGGATACTTTGCTTCCAAGAAACCGTACCTCAGTGTTAAAAGAGAGCACTTCTTGACAAATTGAAGTGGATTAACGTGATTGTTACAAGACATTCACGGCTTTAGATTGTGCACATGAAATCACTGGAGGACACTCTCTAGATTTCCAAGTGACTCTTCGAAGTTTCTAACCAACGCTATGACGTCATCTATGTACAGTAGTACTCTATCCCATGCGACGCTGCGAAGGCCTAGATGCATTACCCGTTGGAATGTGGCCGGTGCGTTACATAAGCCCCGTGTCATCCTGACATGTTCAAAGAGGCTTCGTTAAGAACGCAGTCTTGTGACAATCACGCTCATCCACTTCGATTTGCCAATATCCACTGGCCAGGTCGAGTGTGTGAAACCATAGAATGCCTGACAGCATGTCAATGCATTTCCCTATTAATGATAGTGGATACGCGTCTTTGCCAGTTTTGACATTTATTTGACGATAATCCACAGTGTATCGTACCTTATTTCCCCATCTTTTTTCTTACCAGAACAGGGTCTGAAGCCCAATTTGACGTGGATGGCCTGGTGTCCTGGGCTTCCAGCATATATGTTTTCTCTTCCTCTCCCTGGAACTTTAATGGGATACGGATTAATCGCTCTCAGACCAGGTCCTCATTATAAGTTTGTATACTTTGACGTATCAGGGTGAATTTCCCCAGATTTCTATTGTGTCTGGATAAAACACTGGCATATTCAGTGAGAAGTAGCCATAGAGCGATTTGCTCTCTTTGTGATGTATGGGCTCTGTCTTTAGTAAACATGTCTGTCAGGTGTGCGGATATGTGAGACCCTACCTCTTTGAGTTTGGTGGAGATGCATGCATCACCAAGACGCATCTCGAATGAATGACATTGCAGTAGGTGGCGGCGCTGTTAACCTCCTCCCACGAAGGTATGTCCCTATCCATAGTGTTTTCATCTATCCCAGTACGGCGTACGTTGATGTAGGGTTGACACTGCCCAGCGTCCAAGTCTATCACCCTATCCAGCTCGACAGCCTGGGTTAATATTTCTCCGTGTTTTAAGATAACCTGGTGACTGGAGTCATTTAAAACTTCTATCACAACAGGTCCGCTAACTTCACAAATGATGCGGGATGGAATGATCAGAGCATCGGTGATTTCAGGCGTAGTAACGTATACACTGTGAGTGGGGTTGGTGAATTGTACCAACACACGATATGCTTGGGTGGAATGTTAGTGCGTTGCGCAACTTGAATCCTGCTCACCTTGAAACATGTACTAGGGCCCTTCTTCATCACCGCATACACAGTGGCGCCATCTACTGTGACAATGCTGTTATCCATATCAACAACACAATGATGTTCCAGTATAAAATCCAATTCAATGATGAAATCATCAGTTATTGGTCCAACGGCTACATCAACACTGAATTGTTTGTGTTGTATTGTGATAGGCAGCTGTCTGATGTTGTGTTGTGATGATTCAGCTGTCTAATGAGGCGACACTGCACGCATGAACCGTGCTCTGCATTCTGTATCCCTATTTGATTGTATTGTTGTGATAGACAGCTGTCTAATGTTGTATTGTGATAGACAGCTGTCTAATGTTGTATTGTGATAAACAGCTGTCTGTCGTTGTAATGTGATGATTCAGCTGTCTAATGTTGCACTGTGATACACAGCTGTCTAATGTTATGTTGTGATGATTCAGCTGTCTAATGAGGCGACACTATGTATGAACCGTGCTCTGCATTCTTTATCCCTATTTGCTCGTGCGACGTGGCATTGGGTGGGCCTAATGAGTCTGCAGTGTCCACTACCATTAACGTATCTTTGCCGTAAATGGTCGCTGGTATCAACAAAGTGTAGCCAACTGTTGCATTCAACTGTACGTTTGATCACTGGTTCCGTTAACTATGTTATCCTTGTCCCAGTAGTGTGGCTACTCAATGTGTTAGTCACGTAATCAGTGTCCCGGTGTCGACCCGCATTTTTGTTGGTCTTCGTGGTTTCGGTCATTACCCCATTTGTCGTTGGATCACTGGTCCCTCATATTTCTTTATGGGGGAGACAGAGAGACCACGAAGTTGAAGACCAGAGTTATCTGTGTTGTAATACCTCTCCTCTTGCGTCCCTTCCCGTTACACTCGAGACACGTGAGTGCGGAAGGGGAGCGCCTCCTCTTGTTTGTACAGTCTCGTGCTCGGTTCTCCCCCCACAAGTATAATATAAGTCACCTGTATTTTTGGCTGAGATAGTGGCTTGTTTGAGTTGCCTTACTACTGCCATTATTAGGCGGTCTACATCGACAGTGGTCTCCGACAGGGTCCCTGTTGTAGCAATCGCAGGCCCGTCGTCGAATTTGACTTGCGGTTCGAAATACCCCGATATCCAAATGCACGCGATGCCCCTGGATATGCATCACTTGTCCCACTGCTTCCTGGATCGACTCATGTTGAGATATACTTATTACAGTTACAAATAACTGCCATAAATTATCTGATTTAATTATAAGTGTGTTACGACATAAGAAACCAATTTTGGGCATAGTCTACGTATGGATGAGTGCGCATACAGTCTACTAAGTAAATATAATATATATCCCTCAAACTTAGTAACTTGAACTGGAAGTGAGCTGGTAAAAACTGAGTTGAAACAATCATTCAGGACCTCTGACATTTGAAACCCGTCTGAAATTATGTTTCCACTGTTGTTTTCCAGTGCCAGTGGTCCGACCTTATCTCGACCTTTCTGTTTACTTCTTACATAGGGGAAGGCAGTGTTAGTTGAGCCACTGGGTTAGTTGAGCCACCCATGTTTCCCAGGAAACCACAGCAACGACAATTACTTGGTACAACCCAGTGATTGAACATTTTATTAGAACATGACTGACGTATAATAGGTTACGGTTGTCATAACGGTCAGAATATGTGAGCTAAAAGTATGTTTTTTGATGTTTTTCGAAACTTTTAGTAATTGTGATTAATGTCTGCTGGTGTATATTCTATCAATGCACAAGCCCAGACTGTGTTGTTTGTGCACTTACAAATGGTTTAACTATACTCAGAGAAGAAGATTACTTACATCATTTCACGCAATAATGAGAAGTTAATTAAATAAACTTAATTGTCAAAACGGGGCTAGTTGAGCCACCCAAGACCCAAGGAAGGTTTAGCTGAGCAGAGGTTAAAGACCGAAGATAAGTAATCTTTACCCCAAAATACATCAACAAATGCATTTTTTTGAAGCAAATTGGGACATCGGATAGCTACAAGACAACACAATAGCAGTTAGCTACACTGGTTGCAATTTACCTATAAGTCTATATTAATTAGGTGTTTTGACTTATTAATTAAGCGTGTAGACTTGTCAGAGATGTGTTGTACCCATTGGGTAGAGTTGAGTTGTTACGAAATTGTTGTACAAGGCCTACGTAAATTATACAAATAAAGCATTTACGAAACTTACGCTACACTGTGGCTCAACTTACCCCACGCCAAGTGTTAGTTAGTCAGCTTGCCAACCCTATTTGAATCAGCTAGATATAATCATCTACGCATGCTAGATATAATAATATTATTATCTTGGTATAAAGTTATATATTAATAATCATAGTTTATGTGAGTAAAAACAATTTTGATTGCGCCCTAGATATAAAAAAGAATTAAAAATGGTTCATCTAACACTGCCTTCCCATAAGCATATGGCCATGGTTACAACCACCAATTATAACACATTCCCCTTGCTCATCCCTCGTATAGCCTTTTGTAGTTTTACATCTTCCTTCCCATGTTTGGACTACAGTAAACTACTCCTATTATTAATAAAAAATCATATTTCGAAAAGTAATTTACCTATTTTGAATTTGTTTTCAATTTCCCACGGCTGCAGCCATATCAGAAAAAAATAGATCGATATCGCCAACATCAACTGACAACAACACTATCACTCACTGACACTGTCCTGTCACCGGCGATGCGTGCAATTGTTCGTTCAACGGATGTCTAGTTGTATAACCGCGCCAGTTGCGAAGACTACATTACCGGGGGGGGGGGGGGTGAAGCACTCGAACAACCATAGCCCAAACATAATTTACAGTATATATCACCCTTATATGATGGGCGCAACGCCACGGTAATTTTGTAATATCCTTTTTAACTTTGTCATTATCTTCGCTGGGCGGCGCCATATCGCTTTGCGGGGGGCTCAGCGGCAGAGTGGTTTGAGTACGAGCTCCTGGCACGGAGTTCATACAGTAAAAACCTCTCGGAAAAACAGCCGAAACGCATGGAAAATCGAATAAAAAGAAAACTGGTGTGCACTGGATGGCTCCTGGATATATCAACTAGTACTACAAATGCAAGGAAAAAACTTTTGATCGACTTCCGAGGAAGAATTTGCAGCCGAAAAGGTGGTTGCAAATGCGGAAATTGCCGTGTCCGCCAGCCGCAGGCTCTGCGAGTGACCACTTTTCCGATGCAGATTACAAGACAAAAGACTATGCGATGAGCATGGACAGACGGTGAGCATCAAGATGTCATTCTTGGTCAAAGACACCGTTCCATCTTAGATCTTTTTTTTCGCATATGACCATGCATCTACCGACTATTCTGCGACAAGGAAACGTCAGATATCAGAGGGCAGAGCGATGCGTAGGAAGCGACGAGCCGAAACCAGGTTAGTAAATTGGATTACCGTTACCATTGTGACTTATCACTACGATTACAATATAGTTCCACCCCAATAAGCACAGCTGTGCTTCAACGTCAACATATATATGACCCACAGTAAATCGAAATTTATGAATACAATAAAGTGCGAGTAAGTGTTAATAGTTTGATATAATTACGAGTGTTTTCCAATCCGCCGATTTATTTTCGACGTGATCAGACTACCGTCACTACGTGGCCGTATTCAAAACAATAACAATAACTCAGTAAGTGCTACAGGATGTATAACATGGGCCATGGCGTATGTACTAGGCAAAATTATTCAAGAAAATAGTTTGATATCATTTATTGACAGTCCTAATAAGTCCGGTACTCCTGTGTTCTAAATGCCTATAGAGAGCAAGCGTAAGGCTAAGCCTGGGGGTTAGATGCATGGGACAAACACGTCCAAAAGACAGTATAGACTATAGTGCAACAAAAGCCTACTGTTGCTCTTTACATTTCAAATTCTTTATGGAAATATTTAAAATATACAAATACTTTCATTGTGATTAAGTGCAAATGCAGTTACAAAAACTTTTAAAAAGTATTTAAATATTAATTAAGTAAAATGCATTTCACCCATGCAATGTCTAGCTGGAAAGGAAACTAACTAAGGCATCGTCATCTACCCAGTTGAACACTGTCAGATTACATGTATGCTTTCTATAATGACACTTTACAATTTCTGTCTGAATTCTTGTGACTTGACCATAAGGCAAAATTATATAAAATTAATTTGCTTTATTGATCAGATTAAACCCCTCATGTAATAACTGGAAGTTCATAGAGATGTATTAATTACATTTTATTCTACGTCGATTGATAACACTGTAATGAATATCGTGGGGGGAGGGGGCAACTGTCGGCAACCCACAATAGTATTAGTACAAGCTATACATATGAAGGAAGTATATCAGGCATGGGGTCAATTCTGTTTTGTCAATTCAAAAAAATCAGTTCTAATTCTGCCTTGCAAAAAATCAATTCCAACTGTTAAAATGCTAGGCTAAAGAAAAATTCAAATCCAATTCGTTTTAACACAGTTTTATTTGTCATGTGTGCACAATCATATTTAATTAGATATGATTAAAAATTATTGTTCGTTAAATGCACACACACACGCGAACGTGCACGCACACGCACACACACACACATATATATATATCAGGTTTGCCATAAAAAAAACTTTAAAATGGCATCCAGCCATTTCATATGTACTTTCTGCTGCGACACCTCTCCTGGATTTTTGCTAACAAAACCAGACATTTTGGACAGCCCTGGACAGTTGGGTCATTAATCTGAGTTTTGAACAGTTTCCCCTGTTTATATCGGGTCCAGGTCATTTGCCGCCCTCCCGGACATTTGCCCCTTTGTCACTTGCCCCCCAGACATTAGCCCCTTGCTTTATTCAAAATCTGGACATTTGCCCCCTGTCCGTAGCTTCTGGATTATTTGTAAGTTTTTTTAACTTATTTTTTTATTTCTGAACATGAATTCAAGATATATATTACCCTAATTGCAATTAATGTTCTTTGTGCCAGATCAGCCAAGTAAATTACTTTATGTAGTTGGAGATGATCCTGTAATCAAAGGATTATCTTTTGTAATTGCAATTGTGGAAGAAGCCAGTGACATTAGGACCTGGATATGTTAGGACAATTGAGGATATTTGAAAGAAGCCATCTCAACAAGGTTTCTTTTGAATTGCATTTACCATGGAGAGTTGGAGTAACTCCATTTTCCTATAAAACTGGATGCACAAGCCAGGGTTGTCAGAATTCACTTATAACTTCACCATGGAAATTACTACTAGCATTTGAGGAGGTCATAAGCTATGTTTTGAGTGTCATTCCTACACCAAGAACGGGGACCAACAAGATTACTCTTCATTGGGAGTGAAGCCAGCGTTGATCCTGATCATGCAAGGGTGCTGTGGTCATTGATCTGATCTCCAGATCCAGAATGTGATCAACAAGACTGCCTGCAACCATGATGGTGACACGGCACAGACAGAAGCTGCCAAGGTCCGTGAGAACCTGAAAACTAAGGCAGCTAATACCAGGGGCACTCCAAACCAGCTAATCTCTGACTCGTTACTGTCCACCACTGTTTGTGGAAGCATCACACCAAGAACCCATCTTCCACCACTGATCTGACTATCAATGATACCTGGAAGACAACTGGTGACACGATCATCTCATACACACTCCAGGGGATAGGCCATTGCAGGCTAAAGTGACTTCGACTTGTCATTGAATGTTATGTTATTGTAGTAATAATGATAAAACTGCAAACTGATTTTCACTTGCAACTATCATAGAAAAAAGGGGCAGATGTCCGGGGGGAGGGGGGAGCAAATATACTAGGAGGCAGATTTATATCGCTATCAGTTGTGGTATCATTGATATTTCATCAAATTTACTGGAAAGTTTGAGTCTTCAACATCCTAATCTCCAACATGTATTCTCCATGGGGACATTTTTAATTACTACAAAGGGCAAACCCTACAGCCACATGTAACAGCATTGTACAGGTGACCAGTGACATGTTTAGTATGGGAAACTTGTGGGCTGAACATTAGGCTCGGATAAACAAGGGGCTGCATTCAAGTGGGGTAGGCTTCCTCTCTCACACAAAGGGAATGAGCAGGCAGGTGCCCTTAATTGGCAATCTCTGTAAATAAACCTTGTACACTGAGGAAGAAAATGAGGCCTGAATGGTCTGATTTTGGTTTTACTGTCTGTTACAGTAACTTAGTATTTCTTTTTGATGCAAATGCTTGATTATATTGTTCTTGGTCACAATGTTTCAATACCAGAGTAGACAGTGTCTATGCTGTAATGTTGACAACTTCCTGGCTGTTACCACATTCAGGGTGACATGCTAATAGCAGACAAATATGATTTTAAAAGTAATATAAGTAAATATAATGGTAAATATTAACAGTATCAAATCAATAATTCCAACAAAATCAATTCCAATTCCCAAAAAAAAATTCAAATAAAAAAAAATGTGAAGTCAATTCCAATTCCGGAATGGAATTGACCACATGCCTGAAGTATATTCATGACAATATCTTGTCTTTGTGTACTACAGCAACAGTCATGAACAGTATAATTGAATTGAAACAAGCTTATGTCTGTGGGGCTTTTGTCGAGAGGGGCTTTTGTCCATGCACCATACTATCTAGCAGATGCTTTCAGTATAATACCTAATAATTATATATATATATATATATATATATATATATATATATATATATATATGTGTGTGTGTGGGCAGGTATGTGTGAGTGCGTGCAGCATTTATAAGGTAAAGATATCACAAACATAGATCTGCATTTGGTCCAATAACAATATTCATGCATTATGTTATCTAAATTGAGTGTCAGATATAAAATAAGGAACCCCATAGAAAGTGTACCTATGGGTTAATATCCATATTTTGTTATGGAATTTTGACCCCTTATAGAATTTTGACCTCCCTGGCCCATTGAAAACAGTGCAATGTTGATTAGATAATATAATGCACTTTGGAGCTAGGATTCTACAATTTTGGTTACATGTGTTTGGTTATGTTAGCAGTGGCATTCGTCAAACTGACCAAACAGATTCATTAAAAGCATTAACAGATCAGTGAAAGACCCATTGGTTGAATTAACATGGCTCCATAGGGAAAATGCTTTTCCCTGTGGTTGATTACTTTATACATTCTATATGACACTGGCACTCTTATATTCTAATACGATGAGACATGCCACACATAACTTGGATTAGGACATGTTGAACAGCTGATCGATGTGGTTATTCTCAATACAAGAGTGTGACAACATAACATATTGATTTTTTTATACCAAACATGCCATAACTTTGTAAGAAAATCTAAAATTGTGTCAGTTTTAACAGGATATCGGGTAAATTCCAGACGTGTCAAATTTTATTGTTTGGGTCACTGCTTTTATACTTCTAGTTGGTAAGATACAAGGCGAACGGTGTAATTTCGATACGCCACCATAAAGGGGTATCATATGACCAGATACCGGTGCGGCCATCTTTCATACATTCAATAAAAAATGGTACAGCAAAAATTACACATATTTTAGAAAATGGTAAAGAAATGTCATACAGTTTATAAAATGACAGACATATCACAGGGCTAACGTCATGCTGTTATGACGCTCGTATATACAGTTAGCAAATTGAAGTGCACCACAATTAACTAAGATTAGTCATACAATGCAAGTGTACGAAAACAAACATAAACTATACGTGCTACATGGAGTTCTTACAACTATGCAGGTTGTTACATCGATCATAACAGCGCTAGCCGCACCTCGTTCGTTGCTAAGGCAACCGGAGTCCACACTCCACTGGCTTATCATTAAACTTGTTCAGACTTGCATACGTCCAGTGTGCGAACCAACGCTTTAACAACAATGCTAATATCACTACAGAAAACCGTGTTATTTATCACGCGTATTTCCCGAGTACCTTAGCATACAGGTGAATGTGGTAAATACTTCGTTTCAAAGCGTTAACATGCAACTAAATATGGTAGTTCCTTAGCTAAAAAGGGTTAACATACCGCTAAATGTGGTCATTACTTAGCTAAAAAACGTTAACACAATGCTAAATGCGATAATTACTTAGTTAAAAAGCATTAACATACAGCTAAATGTGGTAAGTGCTTAGCTTAAAAGCGTTAACATACAACTAAATGTGGTAATTACTTAGCTAAAAAGCGCTAACATACAGCTAAATGTGGTCATTTATTAGCTAAACAGTTTTAACATACGTGGTAATTAGTTAACTTAAAAGCGTTAACTTGCAACTAAATATGGTACTTACTTAGCTAAAAATTATATTTGCTTAGCTTAAAACCGTTAACATGCAAGTAAATATGGTAAATAATTACCTTAAAATCGCTAACATACAGCTAAACGTGGTAATTTCTTAGCTTAAAAGCGTTAACATACAATTAAAAGTGATACTTAATATGCTAAAAGCGGTAACACACAGCCAAGCGTGGCAATTACGTAGCTAAAATGTGTTAACATACAAATAAAAGTGATATTTACTTAGCTTAAAAGTGTTAACATGCAGATAAATGTGGTAAACACTTAGCTTAAAAGCATTACATACGTAACTAAGTGACAAAATACATATAAAAGCGGTATTTTCTTAGACAAATCGGTACTCTTTCTCATTACTCGTGCTATGTATAATTCATACGATAACCAATACCTTAAATATGCGATGATTTTGTTGTTTTCCTTGCAATCGTCATTTCCAGCTCTATAACTAAAATTTTTTTCTTTTTTATTTATTTATTTTTTTTATTTATTTATTTTTTTTCCCGGTACTCCTACAGTCACTAGGGGGCGCTGCGCTGAGATTAGGTCAAGCTACAGTCGCTTGGAGGCGCTGCGCTCCTGGATGCGCGCGCAACCGGAAGCGGAAGTGATTCGTGGTACGTTTGGCGGATACGAACTAAGTCTCTACTACTAAGGAAGCCCAATGTTGGCTTAGTTTGAATAACTATTAAAACAAGGAAATATTGACTAAAATACACACGGCTTAGACTACACAAGGCCAGCTCCCACAGCTCCGCTAAAGGTCAACATATATAAATGTGACAGACGCGGGGTTGTGTGCCGCTTCGTGCCCAACTTTGGCGCTAATAGATATGTGGTTAAACCAGGAATACATGTCTGCAGTTTGGAAGCTGCTGTTGTCTTCTCCTACTGACGCGGGTAATGCTCTCTGGTGATAAAGTGGCGCATACACAGTTTTATAAGTATACCAGTTTAGTAGTCGGGGCATATTTCATCGTTGTTGTTGTTTCCAGCTGACACAGATAATAATTCTATGATGCTACAAAATGAAACCACACAAATTCGTTTCAATTGCACATACAACAAAAAACAATGACTACTTCGAAGGGCCCCCGGACACTCGTATGCAGAAAAAAACATGCTTTTCTAATTCACGTACGATACAATGAATACCGCGCGTTGCTGCTTGCGAAATGCCTTGTTCGCTTGTGTCGATTAGATTAAGAAGTAATCAATAAAGGTTACCTGAAATAGCCCGTGGCTGCTTTGGTGGATAACATTTGTGGACGCTACATTTAAAACGTTTACTTAAAGTTCCCTTTTATTTTTTGTCTTGTTTCGCGTCATTCACGAAAACAGCTAAACCTATGTAGAACCCACTACTGATTGGATCTCTCTGTAAACTGATCAACTGAGCGCAGTTAGTTTGCTCCGAGTGCTGACTGGCAGCAATACAGGTAGTATTTCGCAATTCTTTATCAACAGGATATGGAATCAGGAAGACATTGAGGTAATATTGTTCCAATTAATCGATTTCGTATTCACACTTTCGCAAGATCTCCATCTTAACAATCAAGGTTCATTATTTTGATGATTTTCACAAAAGTAAGCTTACGCATTCTTTTTTAAGTGGATTGTGTTACTTAAGCTATTCCCGCACTACAAATTTTAGCGTCAAAGAACATGATTCGGTAGATCTTAAATATATGTAGTGTCTAGACTATATAGTACTATCATCTATACGAAGTGATTAATCGCACATTTGAAAACATATAACTTTTATCAAAGTGAAAACGTTGTCCAATAATCACGACCATAAATTGACGGGATCATGTGGGACAAGGCGCATCTTTATAATTTTATAATAATAATAAAATACGATATTTAAATAGTGCCATAATCATCTAGAGCTTCATGGTGCTGTACAATAGTATAGAAATGAATATTTATATATATATATATATATATATATATATATATATATATATATATATATATATATATATATATATATATATATATATGTATATATAAATTAATACTACAGCAGACATTATTTTATGCCTATATCATGCCTACTGGAGGCAAGTTTACTGTTACATTTCAATGTGAACAAGAGAAGAAACGAGACGGCAGAGGTTAGTCTTCTGTCAACACAACCAATTATAATAATGGTCAGCACATTTGTCTAATAAGACTGATATCAGCAGCGGAGTTTTTAGTTATATGAATAGCTAAACACAACGCCCATTGATAAACATTTGTATTTAAACTAATAAGTAACGCTTAATTACTTAACTAACCTAACAGCGTAATATAACGACTGCCAACATTCACTATACATATGACTTGATGTACAGTAATAACTGTACAACAATATTTATGAATTAGCTAATATAATTATCTTGTTAATTGTAATACATAAAATATACCATTTACTGCGCTAAAATGCTATAATGAACACAACCAAAATAATGTTGACTTTACACAATAATACACAATGCAAATCTAAGGCTAGTCCCAATCACTTGTTTATATAACTGAAAAGTAACTACGCGTCCTCGTATACTTTGATAATACACACAACGGCTCTCCATATCAGAACTTTCAGCATATGTATATTCTTGAATAAATGCGCACGGTGGAGCTCCTTACATTTGACGTTACACCGCGTTCATATACAAGAGTTAATAATGCACCAAATAACTACATACTTGGTAACTCGTCACTAGCGTTTACATAATGCATAGTCGCAGCGTTAGAGTACATTGACTAACTACAAATTACACTAAATACTGTAGCTCAGATTCAGTAAACTACATTCATGTGGTAGCAATGTCGGAGCTTGTTAGGCGGCGCTAGTAGTGCTGTGATCGGCAAGTCGACCAAAACGTGTACCCACAGAGGCCCGTTTATAGGGGGTGCCTTTAACGTTCCATAGCAGCTGACATAGACATTCTATAATAAAACTGTGCATATGCCTGTAAAGCTGAATAAACGTACTTTGCTCTGATGTGCATCGTATTTTATTTCTTTAGGTAAAAGTATTTTGTTTTTTAAGGTGAAAATTTCACGTTTCTCGCAAATCCGGGATTCACCGTGATTCACGAAAAAACAATTGTATGTCTTTCATTGATCATTTATCAACACAATTAACATACAACCATACAACAGATACCATGATGTATCTTAATAATATACCTTTCCAATAATGTTCATCCTACATGATACACATATCAAATGTTCATCTTGCATCAGCATGTCTTCAGATGTGCCTGTGAACAGGCTTCTGTAAAATCTGCATAATAGTTTGCAGTTAAAAAAACTGTGTAAAAATATTTTTCATACACATAATATTAATAATGCTAATAACCTATACATGTCAAACATGCTTAGAAGTAGACACTGAGTTTTAAAAATGTCTCTGTATGGTATATACAGTGTTTATTTACCAACAACACCTGTAAAAATTTGCAAAATAAGTGAGAAATAGCACGGCTTACATCTCTCTTGCAACCAAAATAATAGATGCATGACCCCCCCACACTGGGTTGAGAACATTTAGTACTTCTACAATATGTCAAAAAAATTACATTAATGTTAATATTAGTCTATTTTTGAGGCCAGGTACGCTTTTTTGATCAAAAAAGTAAAAACGTGTTTTGAAAACCTTGATGGGGGTGTCTTTAAACTGCTCTAACACGAAAACTAATTAACATACAGCCATACAACAGATACCATAATGTATCTTAATAATATATCTTTTCAATGATGTATAATACTTTGCAAAAACTTATTTATCTTTAATAATATATAAATAAATAAATAATTAAGTTGTGGAAATGGTGATATGCTGAGTGGCGCCACTGTCGGGGAGTGTAGATTGTGTAAGTACAGTGATAGTGGAGATGATAGATCTGTCAGTCGCTCGGCAATATTCGCAGTGGTGAGACGTACATTGGTCGTGTTGCATGTGTGTGGTTTATTTCATTACACGTGCTTGACTGACTTTTCGTTTGCGTACATTTAATGATCATTCTATTACATTGTTTGCGATAAATTATTTCGTGTTAAATGTTTGATTGATTGAATTATCTTCTCGAATAACAACTGTTACGTGTGACCTTATACTATGCTATAGTAAACATCGTATCGTTTGAATATTGCTAATGATCGTAAGACTTGCATGTCCGAAGTAGTGACCAATTTGCTATTAGTTCAAAATTCGAAAGTCATATCAGAGGCGAAATATGACAAAATCGCTGCGCATCTACAACGACCATATGCGGCCACCGACCCCAAATTTCGCTGGTGGATCAAGCGTAAACGTTTTCAGCTGATCAGGTTTCTTGAGCTCAACATCGCTGTCATTCCCAAGCGATGTACGTACGTGACTGTTGTATATGAATATTATATGTTTAGGGTAACGTAACGCCTGTAGATTTTGTAACCCCCCCAAAAAATACATGCGCTTTTCGAAGAAATGTGTACGTTGTAATTCAGTTGAAATATAACCGAAAACTCTCATTGGAAAAAATATTATCATCTTTACATTGACAGTTAGACGAGCGAAACTAGTCAGCTAAGAGTTATGTAAAGATTTTTCTTTAAAAAAAAATTTAAGACTCATTTAAGAAACTTTTAAAGACACAACATTATAATCTAGATTACGGGTAATAACTTGAATGTGTGTCACTTTCCATGTATGTTTTAATTACCAAGACGTTACACTAATAATTATTTTAAAGTTGTGTGCATAATATTATTACTTCACACTTCAGAAACACAGCGCTTAGCAAACCTATTCTACACGATTGAAATTAATTACCCCCACCCAGTTGATTACCCTTGTTACCCAATACAAGTGCCAACTACCTCACATTCCTGAAACACACAAAAGGACATGGTTAAATATACACGTTCTTAGGCGAAACATTATGAAAACTACGGTATTATTCCAACTCTGCACCATGCAAGAGGGGGCAAAGTCGGAATAATCATTATAAGTAGTCGATATTAAAATATATTGCGTTGAGTTTGTGTCACACAGTTAGCATTTATAATATAACACACGTTCTTAGGCTAAACACTATGAAAACTACGCCTATACATATAAGTTTGAATGAAATAACGGTATTATTCCAACTCTGCACCACGCAAGAGGGGGCAAAGTCGGAATAAGCTTTATAAGTACACGCTGATCACAGATAATGCGCTACGTTGGTGTCACACAGTTAGCACTTATAATGTAACACACGTTATTAGGCTGAACATGAAGTCCACGCTTGTACATGTAAGTTTGAACGAAATTATTCCAACTCTGCACCACGCAAGAGGGGGCAAAGTCGGAATAAGCATTATAAATAGACGATATTCAAAGATATTGCGTTGCGTTTGTGTCACACAGCACCTATAATGTTACACACGTTATTAGGCTAAACATTATGAAGTCCACGCTTGTACATGTAAGTTTGAACGAAATAACGGTATTATTCCAACTCTGCACCACGCAAGAGGGGGCAAAGTCGGAATAAGCTTTATAAGTACACGCTGATCACAGATAATGCGCTACGTTGGTGTCACACAGTTAGCACTTATAATGTAACACACGCTATTAGGCTGAACATGAAGTCCACGCTTGTACATGTAAGTTTGAACGAAATTATTCCAACTCTGCACCACGCAAAAGGGGGCAAAGTCGGAATAAGCATTATAAATAGACGATATTCAAAGATATTGCGTTGCGTTTGTGTCACACAGCACCTATAATGTTACACACGTTATTAGGTTAAACATTATGAAGTCCACGCTTGTACATGTAAGTTTGAACGAAATAACGGTATCATTCCAACTCTGCACCATGCAAGAGGGGGCAAAGTCGGAATAAGCTTTATAAGTACACGCTGATCACAGATACTGCGTTACGTTGGTGTCACACAGTTAGCATTTATAATTTCACACACGTTATTAGGCGAAACATTGTGAAATCCACGCTTGTACATGTAAGTTTGAACGAAATAACGGTATCATTCCAACTCTGCACCATGCAAGAGGGGGCAAAGTCGGAATAAGCTTTATAAGTACACGCTGATCACAGATACTGCGTTACGTTGGTGTCACACAGTTAGCATTTATAATTTCACACACGTTATTAGGCTAAACATTATGAAATCCACGCTTGTACATGTAAGTTTGAACGAAATAACGGTATCATTCCAACTCTGCACCATTTCAGTCGGGGGGCAAAGTGGGAATAAGCTTTATATGTCATTTATAAATATTGCGTTCCGTTGGTTTGTCATACAGTCAGTATTTTGAATGTTATACACAATATATGGTCATCCAGTAAAAAAGGACGTCGGCATACACGTTTTCACAACGGCACGCTTGAACTAACGGTATTATTCCCATTCTGCACAATACAAGAAGGGGCAACGTCGGAATAAGCAATACATACAACGCAGGATTAGCTAGTTAATTACCCCCTTTGTTGCTCCGCTACAGCTTCAACACATTCACAACACAAACAAAGGACATGTTTCAACATCTACGCTGGCTAACCAATTATGAACTGGTAGCTAGTGAAGTACCTATAACACCTAGGACCTCCATTGTACGTGTTCAAAGTCAGCTCTATGTGCTAAAGAAGCCTATTATTATTTTCTACCGCAGGACATGATCTTATACAGGCGCATGTGTCAATTTAAAGATACGCTCAGCACACCTCGACTGAGCACATCTTCAAAGAAACATATCACGCCGGGCAGAGTTCAAATACACCGTAATCCATTTGATCGTTTTCTGAATTCTCACAATGGTCCGTCCCAAGTGAGAATCAACGTTTAGTCCATTCCAACTTGGGCGGGCGTTTTGGGAATTCTCACAATGGTCCGTCCCAAGTGAGAATCATCTCCACTTTGCCCCCATTCCGAAACTGCCCGCAACAATGCCACCACGCGGGGTGTTTGTAAACCAATACTACATCAAGCATGGCCGACCAAAAGAGCGAAACAGCGAAACGTCCACATATGGAAGCTGAAAGCGAATCTATCTTAGAACCAACGAATGACCATGCTTCTAAAAAGCCCAAACTTGACAAAGTCGGGCATATGAACAATACGACAGATGAACACACCGGTGTCATAACGTCTTTCGGTGAATTTCGGACAACAAAAGTGCTGAATGAGGATTCTCAGTGGAAATCGATGGTTCTGCTCGGTCGATTCGGGAAAAGTGACAAAGATGCAGTTGTAATTTTAAACAAAACGCCGTTAAGCGAAGAATTAGCCAAGGAGATGTTGACGGAGACATCGGTCCTGAGAAATATAATGCAGAATGATATATACGGCACATACGAGCTTCTTCCAAAGCAAGAACTAAACGGTAGGGTCGGTGCATTTAATTCTAAACTAAAGCAAAGCCAAAGGACTAAAACATCCAGTAGTAGTAGAGGACGCTACATATTAGTGACATAATGCTCTGTTCTTGTTTGAATGGTATGACGGGGGAGGGTTCTTTTCCGAGAAGCCATACGGGATCTTTTGCTTGTGCGTGTGATTTATAAAATGGTAGACTTGTAAATATTTGTTAACAGCAACAGCCAACACATTTGTCATTCGAATTCCATTGTCATTGAGCTTTTACACAATTGCCATAGGCATAGACAGTGCTATACTATATAATTAGCCTATGCCATGGTATATGCTGCGGCATAGCCATATACCACTTAGTACAGTATTTCTACAATTTTTTTTGCTGTTTGAAATAATCCAGATAGACTTCCATTATTCCATGATATGTTATAAGAGCACATTAAAGAAGAACAGTGGTGTATCTAATCTAGGATCTTGCAATGGGAAGCCAAGGTATGCCAAGCCTAGTCACCCATGCTATCATCTAGCAGCGCAACAAAAAATACAGTAACAAAATTATAAGTTTTGATGGTCCAATATGAAATGTTTAAGTTCAGAATGTGCATAGTTGGCTTTGTGTTTGACTTACTAAAAAAATATAATGCCATGTTTTTGTAGCTCTGAAGACAACATTGATTTACCCAGCAACGGAGAAGCACATAGCTAAATACAGCGCTCAGCAATCATTTCTCATCACAGAAACTGCTGATGACTATGCTCAGATCACGCTGCCATGTATGGAATCAGAGCATTTCAGTTTAGGAGTATGTACACTATGCACTCTTATAAAAGAACCCAGAAAAATTAGAACTACAAACTGATTATCACCAGTATTTTTGTTAATCGCAAATCTGTATGCTTTTATACATGATTTTACTAATTCATACTTTTCTCTTTTAAATTAAAATGGTTAATATGAATACATTCAGAGTTACCACTCTAAATAAGATTTGTTTTTTAAAAATAATCTTGACAGTGATAAGTAATTGTAAACAGTTACATTACCAAGGTACTAAGATTTTTGTACGTACATAATCATATAGTTGTTGCTCTAGTGGCCGTGTTTATTATTACTAAAAAAATGTGAAAGCACCATATATCTGGGACCAACCCGTTCATAGGCCTGCAAGTACAAAGCATACATGCAATCATAAAAATAATAAATATATAATATTGTAGTTAAAAATAAATAATTATAGTAAATAAATAGCTAAAATACATATTCATAAGTGTCCTCATTCACTGTCATTCCTCAGTGAAAATATGCACACCTAAATAGATAGGTTTTCCTTAAGTTTTTAAACTTTAACTGTGATTATATATATTCCAGCATTTATTATGCTTATTAAAATACATTGTTTACATGCAGTGGGTCTACAACATTCTCAACAAGAAATCGGAGGCAGATCGTGTCATATATGAAGATCCAAATGCTGAGGAAGGGTTTATCGTCCTGCCTGACTTGAAGTGGAATGGGAAAGTGACTGAGGACCTATATGTGATGGCGGTGGTTCACAAAAGAGGCATCCGCAGCCTGCGGGACCTCACTGCAGTCCATCTTTCCATGCTCAAGAACATACTCGCGAAAGGAAAGGTAAACCGCTGTGTTTAATCACACCTATTAAGGGAACTGTACAACAATTCTCATTGGTTAGCTGAACGACTGTTTTAATGACATTGGTTAGCTGAACAACTGTTTTAATGACATTGGTTAGCTGAACGACTTTTTCAATGACATTTGTTAGCTGAACGACTGTTTCAATGACATTGGTTAGCTGAACGACTGTTCTAATGACATTGGTTAGCTGAACGACTGTTCTAATGACATTGGTTAGCTGAATTTATTATTACTTATAGCATCCAAGATTCCAAGTTGGTTAAAAATAGCATCTATGCAAAATGTGTTCATATTGTCTCTTAGTATTTTTTTTAAATACACAATTGGGTGATGAAATAAAATATGCTAGTTTTATGACATGCTACAGCAATTATTGACAGACAAATTTCCTGTTTTATTCAATTTCTTACAGTAAATATACTACAACAATAAACATTAAAACATGTAGTGTATCATTGTTAATTTGTAGATAATGTGGGCATTTTAATTAGGAAGTAGCTAATACTCCAGACCAGTAAGCCCAACTGTACTGCTATTGGTCCGGCACTCTTTCCGCTTTGTATATGCAGTAAGCGTGTGCGTGTATTCCCTGCAGCATATAATGTGTGCATGCAGACGGTCAACAAATCATTAATAAACTAGGTGCTAAAAACTGAACTATTATCTGATACGATAAAAATTGACAAAGTAATGATACATCATTATTTGAAGAGTATAGCTGGGCTTCTTCAAATGATCTCAAAAGTATCTGGATCTGCAGTAACAACCTTTTAATTATATGAAACACCCAACTAGCTCAATATCAGTAAGTTAAGGATGCAACTAAATAACAGGAACCAATGATCCACTATAGCTCACCACTGGGTCATTCCGTGCCAAATCAACCAGAATCCAGAAATCTTCCCGGGTGACCATCTCCGGTTTTTATGAAATTTTACCACAATGTGTACATCTTTCTAAATGATGACTGCATGCAAAATTTCAGTGCCAAATACCAATTCGTTATGAAGTTATGACTGATTGAATGCAGGGCCTGTTGTACTTTTTTGCACTCAAAACTGCGGCAAGTCGTTTTGGATGATTTATTACTGCTAATAACTTTCTTAATTTTGAAGCTATTAAGCTACAAGTTGTTACAATACATAATTCATACCTGGAGAATCTGAATCTGGAATCATTTTTTGCTTTTATATGATAGTTTCAGAGGTGAAGACACCTAAAGTTGGGCTTTTGTCCATTCCGGAATTATATTTTTCAGATTTTGGGGTACCACTACTACCTGATCATTCATCACAGACACTAAATGTTATTTGATTTGAAGTATATACCTATAGGTGCTTCTTCAAAAGAAAGCTTATCTGAATCAAGTTTAATATTAAAGTGTGGCTAGAGTCCAAATATGAGAAAAAAAATATAAAATATGAAAAAAGTGCCCTCATACCAGGGGGTGGTTTTGACCATGTGGGCGGTTATTTAACATCATGAGCTTTTAGTATGCTTAACATACATATATTACAGGGTTCGAATAATAGCGGGGACCCGGGTGCCAACTGGCCCCTAGATTTACTGTCGGATCCCCAAAAATTCCAACTCGGGCCCGGCTGGCTCCCAGAATTTGGCAGAATTTTGCGTTATAAATACTATGATATCGTTGCATCTCAAAGGCACAAAACATATGCAATTTTATGAGGCACTACTGCTACCGACCTATCCTACTTCATTTCTCCACCCTCCACGAATGAACATCTTGAATTTCCATCCGTAATTATCCAAACACACGTACAAGACCACATGATTGATAAAAAAACACGATTTTAATATCGATCCGTTTCTGCGGACCGTTAATTTTATTCATGAGGGGGGTGTTCGTGCGCTAAAGGTTGACAAATTATGAACTAGCCCGGCCGAAAATTGCAGGAAAGCGTGTTTGATTTTTTCGATCATAATGGCCAATATTCTCAGGTGTATGACTAGCGGGGAAAATTTTTTTAAAAAGTAGACTGCAGCTGAGAAAAGAAAGCGTTTTCCTTGATTCGTGTCTGGATGGCTGACCGTGGCGTATGCATAAAATATCCTAAAATTTTTGAATTAGTAAATCAGTCAGGACAGTTCGCGGCAGAAAGTGGCTGTGACAACATCAAAATTATTGCGGTCAAATGGCATGAAAGTAGCAAGAGCCACATCAAGTGTTGGGAGAAACACTTCAGACCTTAGCCTTAGCTGGCGTAGCAAAGCCAGGTAAGACTTGATCATATATATATATATATATATATATATATATATATAGCAAAGTGCATTTGTAGCCATGCCATTTTTTACAGATTACCCATATTCTAAACAGATGCTACGGATTTTTGGAGACATATGGCTGAATTAAGTTTTTTAATACAGAATTTGTCAAAACATTTACAAAAAACGCTATGCAGATATAACTGGCGACACCTAGCGGATAACGCCTGATGCATATTTTGTAGTCTGATAGATTGGCACAAGATTGAAATGTTAATGTTATATTAATTATAAGGTTTCAACTCCAAACAGCATGTCTGCATAGAGCTTATACTTTTAAGAAGAATTGACAGTTATTAATTTTCCATATCTGCTGCAGATAGACCTTTTTAGCAAGGAATTATAACCTCAATCTAGTTGTATACGTTCCAGTTTCATACGACACGTAGGCTAAAATATATGTAATTCAATTCAGGGATGCTTTGACTAAAATTATTTCAAAAACGTAATTTTAATATGCTTGCAACTAAATAAATTGTTGATTTTTTTTCTGTATGCCTAGGGACATCACGTCTGCAGAAATTGTTTGTTACAGCGCATGCTCTTGCAAAAGACAGGCAGCCATACACATAATTTATGTGGATGTGTGATATGCAAGGAAAGTCAGGTCTTGATCTTGACCTTAGCTACAGATCTGCTTTTACATATATCATAATTATTAATCAGGCTACTGCAAAGCCACATTCACTGCACATACGTTGTGTACAAATTAAACAATTGTGTTGAATAAAGTTACATTATGGCTTTTTAATCTATTTTTTGGCCCCACTTTTGTTGAAGGGCCCCTAGATTTTGGAAAGTGGGGGCCCTACTGGCCCCCACTAATTTTAGGCTAAATTCTAACCCTGTATTAGCTATATGTGTACCAAGTTTAGACTTTGTCTCTCAATTCTTAAATTTTAAATAATTTTATGTTTCTACCCCATTTCAGAGCTCGAGAACAATCTAAGAAATAAAAATATTTATTTTTATTTGCAAATTACTAAATAACTATACTTCAATCACAGGTTCAGGTTCATATTTAACATCAGAATAAATGAATGTTCACACAATTCTCACAAACCCATATAATATATATATATGCAGTTGTAATTACAAAAATGCTGGTAATTTTTGTTGAATCTGAATGTCATCCTGGACAGACAGTTTGTAAGATCTAGCAATGTGTCCTTGTAGTTCAGGACCACCAATTACACAGATAATTGAAATTGCACCCAGCATTGATCCTTCCGTGAAGCTGAAGGCCAGGAGAGAAGTCCTGTACTGGAGCACTTCATGCCTTCAATGAGCATGTCATTTTATTCATCGGAGCATTCAACAGTGCTTCCAAAATATACCATTCCTTGTCATAAATACATACAACATACTTTCCAGGCTGCAACTTGTCATGGTGATGGGAATCAGGCAGTGTACTGGGAATCCTTTTCATCTTCAACTCTACCTCAGAGACAGGAATGAAGCAGTGATGAGACCGGGTGCCTGCAAGAGTCTTAGCTGAAGCAAAGCGTGAAGATAAATCAAACTTCACTCTCATTGTCTGCAACATCATCAGCAGAGACAACTAAAATTTATTCCAGCAATGTGATTGGATGTCCAGTTAAACATTTCAGTTGCTGTGAGAATGTGATCTTCCACGATTGCCTGCAAGCTGGTCCGAGAGACTAAGCGCTTATCTGTACCACCAGTGCCATCACAGGGGCTCTTGCCATGGCTTGTTGCAAAGAAATCCCATTCTGCTTCAAGTCCATGGTAATTTTTTTGATGGCATGTATTAGTAAAGTTCTTGAAGTTCTTGTATTGACCAGCTGTCCCATCACAGAAATATATGAACTTCTTGATGGATGGTAGCGTGGTCTTACGATGAGATACCATGGTTGTATACAATCACATCATCAAAGTCATGTAACGTAAGCAAACCTGATCAATAATCATGAATGGCAACTTTACCTGGACACGATTCACAACGATGGAACATACAATTGCAGTTTTCTGTACTACACACTATTTTGCCTAGAATGTCCTTGTAGTCATTCTTTCCTGGCATAGCAGCTGCTATGTTCACACACACAAACAAAACGCATGCCAGGAGCAGTGACTAGAATACACCATTTGGGTCTAAGAAACAAAGGGTAGAAACATAAACAAATTTTAAATTGAACGAATTTAGAGTCTAAACTTGGTACATATATAGCTAATATATGTATGTTAATCATACTAAAAGCTCATGATGCTAGATAATTGCTCACATGGTCAAAACCACCCCTAGTATAAGGGCACTTTTTTCACATTTTATATTATCATATTTGTACCCTAGCCACACTTTAAAATTAGACTTGATTCAGATAAGCTTTCTTTTGGAGAAGCACCTATAGGTATATACTTCAAATCAAATAACATTTAGTGTTTGTGATGAATGATCAGGTAGTAGTGGTACCCCAAAATCTGAAAAATATAATTCCATAATGGACAAAAGCCCAACTTTTTGCATCTTCGCCTCTGAAGCTATCAAATAAATGCAAAAAATTAATCCAGATTCAGATTATCCAGGTATGAATTAGGCTTTGAATCAACTTGTAGCTTAATATCTTCAAAATGAAAGTTATTAACATTAACAAATCATCCAAAACAACTTGTCGCAGTCGCGAGTTCAATCAAGCAAACTTCATAACTAATTGGAATTTGGCACTGAAATTTTGCATGCTGCCATATAGATAGATGCACACATGGGTGAAATTTCATAAAAATGAGAGGTGGTCACCCAGGGACCTCTGGTTGAGTTGGCATGGAATGAGCCCACTTTGATTCATTTATTAACCATTTCACTAGTCCGTCTAGATTGTTTTGTAAATGTTGTTTATCACCATCACCTTTCTAAACACTTGTGTCAGCTGCAAATTTCAGTACGTTGCTTGTTATGTGGTACCCCACTAAAAACTGATTTACCGTTTGACAACTCTCCATCTACTACAACATGCAGTCAGCCATTGTTCTATCCAGTCAATTATGTCATCCCCGATACAACGAGCTTTTAATTTAAGTAGTAATCTTTGATGTACACTTTGTCAAAAGCTTTCTGAAAATCTAAGTAGATAATATCTACTTGCGATCCCTCATCTATCCATTTAGTGATTTCTTCAAAAAACAGCATATTTGTTAAGCATGACCTCCCTTTTAGGAATCCATGTTGAGATGAATTTAATAATTTATGCATAACAAGGAAGTCTACAATATAGTCTTTAATTAACCTTTCTAATAATTTACAAATCACTAGCGTTAAACTCACTGATCTGTAATTCTCGGACTTATTTCTTGAACCTTTTTTAAATAATGGTATGATGTTTGCTTCCTTCCATTCAAAAGGAACAACTCCCTCTTTTAATGACAAGTTGAACACTCTTGCAAGTGGTATACTGATTTGTTCTACTGTTTCCATTAGTAGTTTTGGAGGAATTCCATCCACTCCTGGTGATTTATTATCCTTCCTTGCCTTTATTTTCTTAGCTACCATTATAAGAAAGAGACCAACAAGACCAATAAATAATACATAATTGTTTGAATATGGCGTTATTGTAATTTGTTTTGAACTACTCTACTATGCAATGAACACAACATACATACATGTGCATACTACATAATTTTAGTCAAAAGAAAATATTAAAAAAATTAATTATAATAGTAATTATAATAATAATATTATATTCCTGAAAAATATTGTCGAGACAAACTCGCTTGCAATATGTATACTTGATATCTTGGGACAGAAACAAGGGAGTAATATAAGGCATGAAAAGTTCAGCATGTAATGTTGGACAAAACCCGAGAGTGGCCCTATATTACATACATTTATGATAAAAACAAACAACTGTTTACAAAGTTCATAATGCGCTGTGAATGTGTGGCTCCAGTCATTTTTGATGTGAGGATGTCATAAAGTCAGTGACTCAGGTGCTTTCCATTGTCCACAGGCTGCCATATGGGAGCATTATCAGGTGCCAGAAACCAAGCTTCGAATCTACGTGCACTACCTGCCATCCTACTATCACTTTCATGTCCACTTCACCCACCTCAACTACGTCGCACCTGGCTGCGGGGTGGAACGGGCGCACCTGTTGACAGACATCATCAACAATCTGGAGATAGATAGCTCCTACTACATGAGGTCAACACTGTCATTTGTCGTGCGGGAAAACGACAAGTTGTGTGCTTTGTTTCAAGAGGCTGGACGAATCTGAATCCTGTGTTTGTGAGCCAAAGAAAATCTGTAAAGCATGTGTTTTGAGTTTATGAAAATGTATCACAACATTAATCTTGATAAGTCTTGTTCCCATTCTTGTGTGTAGTGGTAACACATTTATTATTTTTGTATTTACATATAAGCCATTATACTACATTATAAAGTAATGGCTGGGACCAGAAGCATCAATGTTTTTATGGGTTATTGATGTAAATTAAGATATTCCAGCCTATGACATCCAAAACGACATGTGTGAGGTGGTGTGGCAGGGCTCTCAACCTCCCATGTCTCGCCTCTTTTGGGACCAACTTCCCATCTCCCACCTATTTGTGAGACCAATATGCCACCTTCCCCCAGTTTTGTTAGACCAACCTCCCACTTCCTGCCACCCCATCACATGTATGAAAGTGCAGCATCATATGTTGGAAAATCTTCACAAAAATAACACATGTTGCAACTTTTGCCTGTTAAAAATAGCCTCTCTGTGCTAGTTTCAAGGGGTTAGCTGTATGTAAAATATGCAGCACTGTAAACCGTTGCAAATGTGGATTATGTTTTTTACCAGACTTGAAATTGTGTATGCAGTTACAAATTTTATGTGAAAATGCGTTCTTTCATCAAACTCGCAGTTAATAACATTGGCTGTATATTGTCTTGCAAATTAATGATGATCTATATGGCTGTGCAATGTGTTAGGTGGTTAAGTGCTAAACATTCCATGAACGTGAATTTTTAATTGACTGGTATAAGTATGCACATTTGACATTAGATTGTCCATTTGAGTAAAAAGTAAAACTACTTTTCAAAAGTACTTGAAGTAAGAGTACAACACTTAGAAATAACAACAAAATCATGAGTAATATTACATAAATTACACATCTTGCAACTGCTTTGCAACCACTCTGCCTATAACAAAGTGTTCCCAGACAGCCTTAGCTGGTCAATCGGTCTGCCACCCTTAAACATGGTGCTCACTTGGATGCTTTGAAATTTACATTATCATTAATTATAGCTCACAACATCAAATAATTTCGGTTAAATACAGAACTGAATTAATGATGAGGCACAACCTGTCTTTTTATTGACCTGTTCCACTGGGGTATGGGAGGAGTTAGATTGTACAACAGGATATGTATACGCAGGTGTGATATTGTATCTGAGTAGGTAGAGGGTCAGTCCAATACTAGTAGTAACCTCTCGGGGAAACTGGTCAGAGGTAACACCACCTAGCACTGCCCATATTAAAATAAACAAAGACATTTGATGCCGAGCTGATGAAGCCATCTGGCTTGTGAACCCCCACCTTCTCATGTCCTCCTAGACATGTCTTATCAGCTCACACAAACATTGAAACAACACGCTTTGGCAACTAGTTGTGTTGGCTATCTATATATGCGTGCGTGCGTGCGTGCGTGTGTGTGTACAATGATTGCGTCAATTTCCCAAAGAGAGGTTTGTATGCAAATATGATCGCGAACAGGCATGCGATTGGACGGTATTAATAGCTTTTGGCCTGGCGACTGTACATTTTATGAAATGTTGACGGTGGAGCGCCATCGGCAGCAGCGGTTTCGCAAAAGTGTGTCGAAAATATATTGCGAAGTAAATCAAAGTAACAAAGTAAAAAGTCGCGTTACTTTACATAAAACTACTTCGTTACAAGTAAAAGTATTTAGTCAAAATTCTGCTTCGTTACACGCCAATTACTTTAAATAACTACTCAAGTATTGTAAATGAAATACTTAGTACAGGTGCAGCTTTCATGCCACTCCAGTTTTCAACCCATGAAAATATCGCTTGTTATCGCGTTAGGGACGTCACAGCGTCTGTTTACGACAATACCGATACATAGTCTTGTCTGAACAAAATGTATTTTGATATATAATATAACACGGAACACTTATGATATGCATACCTTGATAAAAAAAAAACGACTGCATGCCTACCAGACATTATTATTGAGCGTCTGCTGACGCGTGTCTCGTTCTTAGCCACGTGACAATAATCGCCTTTTTTGTGGTAGATGTACGGCAAGCCAGTCAAAATAATTGCAACAAAGTGGTAAAAGGAAAAATAATTGTCTGTACGGCTTGCCATAAATATAGGTTGAAATCCGCTGGTTTCCTCGTCTAGCGCGACATGGTTCGGACGTTCAATATTAGTACGTTTTTCACTAAAAACAACAGTTTTAATAATTTGTTTGCAGTGCATAGATGACGTAGCTGTTAGTGATATAGTGGTATATCGATCTCTTGCACAAAATGTTCTTCACATTTTATTTTAACGGCATATTCTATTAGGTAGGTTGAAAACTTCACTGACCAGTATACTTCGTTACCTGCCAACCCTGGGCAGGAACTGCTCACACTGTGCAAACACGAATTGCTGTCAACCCTGAGTGGTGCTCACCCCTAAGACTGGTCCCAACCCTGAGTGGTACACACCCCTAAGACTGGTGCCAACCCTGTGTGGTACACACCCCTAAGACAGGTGCCAACCCTGAGTGGTACACACCCCTAAGCCTGGTGCCAACCCTGAGTGGTGCACACCCCTAAGACTGGTAACAGAAATATGTAAGATTACAAACGAACTCTTGTTATGATCTATGCTCGCTGCTTTGCGATGGTTGCTGTTTGTAAAGATTGACAAACATTACCATTGAATGGTTGTTATGTCTAATACCTCACGTCTGGACTCTTCGTGCTATATTTTTAGAAAGAGTGGATAAATGTTCGATGTTTTCTTTTTATTGTGGTGTAATTATTACTATGCTTACATGACATAATTGCCGTCTAAGCCAAAAAGCTCCAGATGGTATGTGGACAAGGAAGCCACTGATCTCTCAAGAATCTTCTATATGTGTGGGTCTCTTGCTGTCCTATTCGACCAGAATGTCGCATTTGCCAATTTTGGGTGGTTTAAGTTCAGTGATAAGATTTTTTCCAGGGCAGAAAATAACGTTTTTGTTATTCGTGTGATTCCGGCTTTAAAATCTGGGGGGGTGTATAGGGTGATCGTATTTTTCGTTTGCGGTTCGTGTTTTTTCTGGAGAACGTGTTACTAGCCACGTGTTATATCTGCACATCTTGCCAATGACCACCAAATGAACAGGAACTTTAGTTGAAAATCCGGTTCTTATATGCCCCATTGAAAGCCATCCACTGTTACAACCGCACAAATGCTAATTAAATATAATCAGTTTCATTAATATTTTCTTTCTCCATTTATTAATTTAGTCAGAAATCGATTTTAAAAATAAATAATTTTTTACTATTCGGGTGTCCAATCGGGGGCCGAAAATTATAATTAAGGCCTACGTCGACTCTTTCTCTGTTTGTTCTCTTAATTCGTGATGACACATCAAATTTATGTCTGAAGTTGTTTTCATATGTGCCCCACCCATTAATTCAGGGATGGTAACGCTAGAAATCAAATGTTGAGCTTATTTACGAGTGTTTAGTGGGCGATACTATGCGCTAAATCTTCTGCGCTTATTTTATATCTCGCATTTTGAATGGAGGGGGTGGTGAGAGGATGAGGTTAAATATCATTCACCCCAAATCGGAGCATTAGTGGGGACAGGCTAATAAAAAAAAATCTATCTAGCAAATTATTTTCAATTAAAACTAGCATATACATAAGAAAACTTAAGAATTTAGATTCTATAAAAATATAAAACTTACTCGTATATTGGAACCTAACTGTCAAAATGTTGATGACACTTGTTAAGCATGTTAAAAACCATGAACGGACCAGATGGATCCAGCAGTTTGTAGCGTAGCTGTTAGATAACCCTGTAGGTTGACCTCCGCCCCCCAGTCCTCCCAATCTGAAATGTATTTTGTTTTAGAAAAAGTCAGAATTTTTATTTTGTTTGTGAAAGTCCTGATTTTGAACATTTTGTTCAAAATCATGTATATATATATATATATTATAACCTACTACTCGCAATCAATTGTATCATCATTGGGCAGCACGCTCATCTAGAGGTTCTCAGTGGATGTCGAAAGTTCGAAACGACGGCCGCCATTTTTTCTCTCTGTCTGAACTACTAAACAACGATTCTAACATTACATGTCGGTATTTGTTTAAAATAAAATGTGTCGGTACCTCGATCCGTCTGAATTCGCTCTAAGGGGCGTCTAATCGTAAAATAGATCGTCCCTTTTTGACAGTAGATAGCGATTTCCCTTCAGTACTATAATATATTTCGGTTTTTTAAACTCTACCACTTTAACATATATATTTTTACATTGCTAGTCGTTATTGAATATTTAAATGAGTGAACTGCATATTGGTGTTTTGATGTTCAACGGTGCTATGGAATCGATGTGTGAGGTAGTATACTAGTAGGGGAAAGCATTGTTAGTTGAGTAATTTTTCATTCTTTTTGATGTTTAGGGCGCAGTCATATTCTTAAGTCAACATTGTTTTTACTCACACAAATGATTATTATGATCATTGTATACCAAGATAATATATCCAGCATGCATAGATAATTTTATGTGGGTGATTCAAATAGGGTTGGTAAGCAGGCTCAACTAACACTAGGGGTGGGGTAAGTTGAGCCACAGTTTGGCATAAGTTGCGTAAATTCTTTGTTTGTATAATTTAAGTAGGCCTTGTACAAAAATTCATAACAACTCGACCAACACGTCTACCCAATGGGCACAACACATCTCTTAACTGCTAATATATTGCCTTGTAGCTATCCGATGTCCTAATTTGCTCAGGAAAATTAATTTCTTGTTGTATTTTGGGGTAACGAAAACTCGTCTTCGTTCTTTAACCGCTCAACTAACTAACCCTCCCTTTGGCCTTTGGAGGCTCAACTAACTAACCCTCCCTTGGGAGGTTCAACTATCCCCGCTTCGACAATTAAGCTTGTGGTGTAAATAATTTTATCTGTGCATAGTTAAACCATTTGTAAGTGCACAGACAGTAAAGTATGATCACGTGCGTTGATAGTTCACACACCAGCAGATATTAATCACAATTAGGGGAGAGTTGCCGGGATAGTGACCCCTAATTGTAATCCTGAATATAGACGCGATAACAAAAGGAATTGATGTAAACAATATACTAACATAGAGTTTATATTTTATTTTTAACAACAAGCTATTAATCACCAGAAAATCATTGATGAATTTAAAAAAAAAAATACAAAACTGTCCAATCGTGGCCACGGTTTCCTCGATTGGACCACCCAGTGTATTCGATTGGACCAAAAGTAAAATGATCATATATAGGACTAAGCATAATTATGAATTCATACATAAGTAACATATAGTGTTCATTGTAACAATAATAGTTACCATTAGTTAAATACAATCTACTAATAAATACCAGTGTGCATAATCTTTGTAGTTCCATCCACCGTACACAATGTCCCATGTCTTCTTCGACTGGACAAACACATTATGTAGACCAAACTTTGAATTAATACGTGAGTAAAATATAGTGTTCATTAGAAACATAAAATTAATCAATAGTCATATGAGATGTTAATTGGGCCTAATGCTCATAGTCTTCTGTCAATGGCTCCGGAATAAGCTAGCGGAAATGATCGACATCCTTTAGAGCCCACCACATGTTCTGTCTCGCAACTGCATGCACTGGCACAATAGAGTCTTTCATCACATCCGTTACTTGTCGTACTATGCCTGCATAGTGTCAACTGCAATTCGTATACTGCTGTGTCATCCTTCAGAGGCCATCGGAACCTGTTCTGTCGCACAATTTACACGCACTGCACCGCCATATTTACCATCTAACAAAGTGGTGCACCATTGACCAGTTCTGCAGCCTTTGATGTCCTTTATGAGCTGCAATCGACTAGTTTTTGGTGGATCAGAACTGTTGTGTGCTCTCGATTGAGTTGCAGTGGTCTTAGAAGTACTGGGCTCTTGCGTGGGTGTAGGCCTAGTAGGTGTAGGTTTCTCCGGTCAGACTTAGCTTTGTTTAGCTAGTTTCTTTCTTCGGTGGTCATAACTCTGGTACAGCTTCCATAGCAACAGCTGTCAGTGCTGGAGCTGCAACAGCTGGGGTCAGAGGTGGCGTAGGCTTGTGATCTTGTGCAACTTCCGTGATTACATTAGTTACCATAGCAGCAGCGAAGTCAGAGTCTTTGAATACGTCTATGGTCATTGACCACCGACCTGCCTTCCTGAAGCCACTAACAGCATTCTGAACGGATGCCGCTTTTCTGTACGCCACATTAAGAATTTCGGCGACTTGCCATGTTGTCACTGTTTTGCCTACATGTTCTCTCATCCACATCCTCAATTCATCATTTCCAAACGGTCCGAAAAAGGCCCCATCCAAAGGCTGGAATCGGTGAGTCATGTGTGGCGGAAGTGAGACCAAGGCCATTCCAGCTTCCCGAGCTATATCAGTCTCCTCCTTCGTTGGTTTAACAAAATGTCACAGTCAAATAACAAACCCCTCATTGTACATCCAGCCTTTGCCCCCGGAGGTCCACCATTTGCCAGTTCTATTTTCATCCTCTTCCGTTTATATATGACTATTGACACTAAATTTTTAGAAACCCTAATAAAGTATTTGGTAGTCCGAAACAATGTATATTTACCTGTGACAAAATGTGTTCTGTTACAAGTTCCCTCGATTGGACCACTTAGCAACTTCCTTTATTTGCATTATTATAATTGCTCCCTTGTCTAATATTACTTTCTGGTAATCAATAAACTGTGTTGGAATAATTACACACATCTAATGATGGCATACCCTTATGTGAGTCGCTGGTCCAATTGTGGCAACTGCAGTGGCCCAATCGTGGAATTTCACGAGTTAAAATATTGCATTGTCATCACAAGCAGACGACATCCATTTTGAAATTCTTATTATCGCCACATACGTTGGGCTCCTATACTCTTGATGGACACACATGTTCGCCTGTAAGTATGACCAAGGCTGCTGTACTGATAACTGATCAAGGCCTGACTATTATGTCGGGGACATAGAAAACCTACTTTTGGTGATAAATATTGAATAAGTACTGCTATTTCGTCGAAATTTACCGTGTCATCCGAAATTCCACTGATGAATTATATAATCGATAAAGGATGCCACGGTATACAGTGATATGGAATATACAGCACTGGTCCGATCGAGGAACTGGTCCGATCCCGGCAACTCTCCCCTACCAAGTATCGAGAAAAAAAATACTTGGGTAGCTCAACTAACATAATGGTTCAACCAATACTGCCTTCCCTACAATTGTAGCTGTTCGCAGCACAACTTTAGGTGTTCGCAGCACTTTTGCACCAACCTTATGTTGTTAAGCTGTTACGTTGTTGGATGAAATGTTGATCTTTGCAGTGGAGTATGTCTATTTTGCAAATACCTGTAGCTAGCTATACTTAGCATCAACTATAAGCAGTTTCCGCTGTACGCACATGAACACACAGATACACCCACTACTTAAAGCAAATATGTTTTACCTAGCTGCAGGTTGCATTAATACACTTATCACACAATATGCATGTATGTAGATATTGTATAAATGTATTATATATTTATTGTCACAAACAGGGGCGCTAAAATACAAACACGATTACTAAATGTCAATAAGCCAATAGCACTCATAAAGTCAACGTGAAGAAGAGAATCGAGAATAGGTTCCGCACGAATTTCAACATTTGCCACATTGAGCTGCGATTCAAAAGATTACTACGGTGGCATCACGTGTATTGCACCATATTAGGATTACATTCTTGATAAGTGCCAACACGACAACATGTCTAGCAGAGCATACTCGTTTAGCACACATTACCACCACCAGCACCTGTTCGTGCAAGCACGGTTTTCGGCAGACTGACAACCATTGGTTCTTGTGCAGTCATTTGGCAGCCAGAGGCGTCATGTGGGGCTGCAATACAAGCAATAGTTGAAGAACCACGACATTAATTATTAAAGTATCGTCTCATTAAGATGGTCACTCTAATCAACAACTCGCTACGAATAATGCATACAGGCTTATTTTCCTAATCCTTTATACTATGCGCGTATTCATGCAGTTCCTTTGTGCACAGACAAGATTCGGCTTAAAATACAGTCTAGCGTTGCGTCTTCATGCATCAGACATATAAGCATCTCTCAGTCGTAAATTGACCTTCCAGTCATGGCCTTGTAGATACATATACAAGTCTTGTTTTGGTTCCGCGATGATCTCTTCTTTTCACATGTAAACTTGGTAGTGTGTCCGCATTACGTGTAATCTTGGAGTAGATGGTAGTAGATGGAAGGGCTTCATTTCTTTGGTAGACGAGCGAGTGCCCGTTATGTGTGCAGCGAGTGCAGAGGTAGGTAGTTAAATAATTAGGAGGAACAATTATGGACAAATGTACAATTTTGTGTATTTTATATATATATATATATATATATATATATATATATATATATATATATATATATATATATATATATATATATATATATATATATATATATATATATATATATATATATAGCCACTTTCATAGAAAATGTGGCCTTGTTTCAAAAAGGAAAACATTAAGGATATCTCCTTTCCAAAGGCGGAGATTTGGCACCTCTGCTGGTGTCGAACCAAGGTGGCTAGGGTGAGACTCCAGTGTCATGACCACTGCGTCCTCTTTCACGCATCTTGTAACGTGCTTCACCCCATCCAATATTGACAGGGCATTCGTTCGCATCCGATGAGGGATAAAAGGTCGGCATGACCAGAAATTGCTCTGCTTCAAGGAATGTGCACTATACATCGTGATAAGTTACTGTGCAATTATGTCTTTATATGTACGCGGTAATACTTATTGGACATATATACGCACGCACGCACGCACGCACGCACCTTCCACCATAAACTGGTGATAGCTTACCTGAAACCTCATTACGAAACCTTGCTAGACTGTTGTTGAGATTCCAGTTCTTCTATACGTTGCTGTTTCTTCAAATTATCAGACTTCAGTAGCTTCATCTGCTTCCAATAGTATACGTGGATATTGTTCTGCACAAACAAGACATGAGTGCGGTCATTTGATGTGAGTGAGTGAGTGAGTGAGTGAGTGAGTGAGTGAGTGAATGAGTGAGTTGCGTACTTTAAGGGCATGTCAAGATTTGATTCGAATAGTTTATGGAGATGGTCAATTAAGGTCGCCATTCATTTAACTGTGTGACTGCGATTAATTAAATACATTGTTATATGCGTGTACCGCTTTGTGTGCGTGCGTATACCTAAATAACGAATGCAACTTTAATGCGTAGATGCATATGTACAATGTACTGTTTACCAACTTTGTTGAATTAGGTTAAATATATTTTAACAAATTAATTGTGTCAGCCTTTATGGTGATCACATAGAGTTCTCACCATTTTATTCTTAAGTAGATGGTGTACATTACGAAAGATGTCATCCATAGCTTCAGCTGCGTCATCTTCCACGGCCTTTCTCACGCGTCTTTCAAATGAATGTCTTGCTCTGCATAGTTTAACACTATTAGTTTCAGTGCACGTTTTCTTCGCGTTGTCTGATTAGGGAATAAAATGCTGTTTGTTGATGTCACGAGAGTGTTACCAGCCAGATAACATCAAGAGTGCCGCACGAGTGATGTTATACGGCTGTTGACACTCGAGTGACATCAACAATCAGTATGTTATTCCCGTTATATAAGGCACATTAACACTTGATCATACCTTTTCACTTCCTACATTTGTAAATATTCTGCTTGGCTGGTTTCACGAAGCATTCCTACCGTACGAAGGAACTGATGCGGTCGTTTGACGCAAATTACGTGAATATGTTTGTGAACATCGAGTGGGTATCAACAAGGCTAGCCGTTGTATGACGTTTAATGACAATTTATGCTATGTTGAAAGCCATTTTGTTTAACAAGATTGTCATATATCATGCTATATGACATGCTATAATAACATAATACATTTGCATCGTTGATTTTTTTTAGTAGAGACATTATTAGCAGCTCTGTGTTAACTACTGTTAGTACTCCTTTACAAACAGTACAGGCTAATAGTATATGCTGCTCATATACCGGAACGTTTAATGCGACAAAACTGTTTTCAAGTAATGACATTCCGACAACTGACGATGACTTCGTTCCTGACACTAGTTGTTCGTCGAGAAACACCTTGCGCAGAGAAGTGGAAGCAGAGATGGCAAAAGCAGGATCTAGATGAAAAGAACTGGAAACACAAGCCCAAAACTATGTCCGATGGAAAAGAGTTGTTAATTGCCTATGCTCCGCCAGGAAGTGAAAATGCTTAAGTCGAGAGTAATTAGTCATTGTGTACTGTACGCATAGAAGAATACAGGTTATTTTGCTTTTTTGCCAGCGCCATCTTGCTAAAAAAAAGGCGGGACCAGCGCATGCTCGGTCTACTTCCGATTGTGCGCACGCATTGATTCTAGAAATGAACATGCGCCTTGTGTGCCATTTGAACAAAATGGGGCCGTGAACATCAACTGGTCGTCTGGATGACTGGTCCCATGTTCACGATACTTCTACATTGGTGTTTATCCATTAATCTCCTTTTAAGATTATCGGTTAGATTTGACTTCCATATCTTCCCAAAGCTTTTGCAGGCTGCCTAGACTTTTGCAATTCCAGTACCACAGTCCATGCATCTAGATATAAAAAATCCTCCTTTTTTTCTGTGCAGTTGTTTGGACAAGGGGTTATCAATGTTGAATGCAACTCGCTTTATGTGGGAAGAGTTCAGAGGAAGGCCAACTGAATTGCATGCTCATTCACATATGTATAGTAGGTCTTGGGATTGGTTGATTGTGTTAGGGTAAAACAAAATCAGAATTAGTTTTGCAGGATGCGTTCTGCTGTGTTGAGGTTTGAATATAAATCATGGTGTTCTAGAGGCATGCACAACAAGATAACTGTATTATTTTATAGATTTGTGTTATTTAGATTTTATATATTTATACAGGATGACCGTGTGTCGCACAATATATACTGACCCGTCGTGACGTGGAAGACGCGTAGCGTATGTCGGATGTGTAGCCGCTTTCTTGTGACGATCCACAGTCGTGTTGCTAGCGGATGTCGTGCTGTCACTGTCACTCTTACTACTGTCATCAGTGGAATCTTCACAAACGTCACTGCCATCACACGAACAGTTGTCAGGGTCAGTGTCTTCTAAGTCAGTTTTCAGAAACAGCTGTGAGGTGCTGTCACTCTTCCACGGCGGGACACTGTCAGCAGTTATGTCTTTGGTATATTCGGTCTCATACTGGGCATCCAGAGGTTCCCACCGAGTCAGAATATTGTCCATCTTTGGCCAGCGCAAATAATTGAATATGCCGCATATGCTGTTACTGCTACTGTTTTCGTTCATACGTCCTCCGGACGAGCTGGGTTCTCCGGTCATTTGATACAACGCAGAAATATCTGGTTTCATTTTGGTTAACTTGGGTATGTATTTTTTCTTGACAACTTCTGTTTTAAGCAGCGCTTTTAATCGTTGCTGTGCACATCTCTTTATGTTAAGCTGAAAGATATGCTGAATGTAAATCAAGGTTGTTGCGCGAAAACTGCGTGCAGTATCCGAAAATATATCCTATTAATTTTTAACCGAATGCGAAAGACAGTGACGTAAAACAGCGATTTAACTCCGCTATTTTTAGCCATATAAGTAAATTTCTCGTGCGAATTAGCGAATAGTGCTTACCTCAGCGGTTGGGTAGTCTTTGAGAGCATCAAGCACGTCTGTACGCAGCAGCACGAGTAGCTCAGAATAACCAACTGACCGGACATCCGCAATGCGTCTGACAGGCAAGCAGGCAACCAACTTCAGTCAACCCCATATATGATAATAGTAAAGTAATGAGAAAAGAGCAAAATGCAGACCAACGAGACGATGGTATGATAAAACAAAGAATTATTCAGGAGCACTTTGGACCAGACAAGCGAAAGATATATAAATATGGACATACTTAGCAGGAGTGCTACATATATTGCAGTAGATGGATCAGGTCTACGTGAAATATAAAATGTAAACACTTACTCAAATTAGCAAACATTTGAATTACTGCGTGAAGATTATCTTTCATATGGTTCCACTACAGTCTATAGTCAGGTACTCAACAAAACTGCCCAAGTTTCAAAACAGGAGCTGGTAGACTCGAACCCCGGTCCCCTCGGTTGACACCGCCACCGCACTTCACGAATAGACGGTTAAAGTTCAAATACGACTATTCGTCCCGTCCGGGCCCTTTCACATAAATATAGTCTAGGCCTACTACTGTACACGTTGCAACAGTTTAGAAATACCACGCGACAATGATAACAACAAAACAACGAAGCAAACTGAATAATGTAGTTAACATAACTTCGCATAATACCTGTTGACGCCACCGCTGATATTTAAGATGCCAATTTCTCCAAAGTAATCTCCAGACCCCATTGTAGCTGCTACGTCACCATTAGCTCTGTAAACAGATCATCATTGGTCAGGCAAGGGCTGAAAGAAATTATATTTCCACATGAAGTAGAGTAAAAGCCCCGTCTCCTTCACATTGATTGCCGCATAACTAATATTGGCTATCATATTAAATCCTCATGACGATAATTAATATATCAATTGCATGAAATTATTTCCTATAAATCTTTCTGTCTCCCCCCCTCCCCTCTCTTCTCTCTCTCTCTCTCTCTCTCTCTCCTCTCTCTCTGTCACTTTCTCTCTCTCCCCCCTCTCTCTCTCCCTCTCTCTCCCCCCCTCTCTCTCTATCTTTCTTTCTCTGTCTCTCTCTCACTCAGTCACTCTATTGTGGAAATATTCTGAGCTACAATAAAACCAAGCACATATGCTTACTGTATTACTTCGAGCGTGCCTTCAGATATGATAAACATATCTCGGGCTACTTCCCCTTTCCGACACACCAAATCCCCGGAGTTAAGATGAACGCCTGCATCTTGAGTACAACATCGTGCAGAAAGTCTCACAGTTTTGGAAGACTTTCACCTGCAGTAAAATAGGTGCACATACGCACGTGCGCCATCATATCTTTCTTCTTACCTCGATCACATCGTAACACTATGAAATGAAGCGCAATTACATCATTGCAAATATCAATTATGTATTAATTAATATAAAATTGGTCTACCCGATTGATACATTTCCTGTTTTGTCCAAACGAATCCATTGTCCTTGTCATTGTCTAACTGCACTGCATATATATACGTTTCCAAGTTGCTACATTAACAACACTGTCTTTTTCTCAAAAAAATCATTCGCATTATTTGTATCAAAACTATGCAACGTTCTGCACAGAAATGACTGCACCTTCTTAAGCGTTTCAAGGTTGACGTGGAGTGCAAGTTCTGTCTTGAGCTTGTCTGGAAGCAAGCCCAGAGACTTTACGTCACCACCTCCGTTTATTCGTCCCCTGTAATGAATGTGCAATCAGGGCAATTTAAAAAAAGTTATATAATAATATATATAATAATAATTATATTCATTATTATCATCATAAGCACCGTGATCATCATAAACATCAATGTAAGGAAGAGGTTATTAAGAGAGAAGTACGGGAGGACGGGGAGTCGTGGAGAGCTGTGTTTCATGAAGGTATTTCTAGGATTGAGAATATACGTGGCCACTCACATGTCGGGAATGTACACACAACGGGTTGGGGAGTTAGAGCAAGCGATATAATGAAGAATAACGTTCTGAACTGGGCCATTAAACGAGTGTTGAAGATTAGGCAGCATCGAAGCCGAAATACCATGTAGCCAACAACGCGGTGGGGTATCTTGCAACATCGGTATTGAGTTCCATGTTGATTAAATGAAACATATTTCACCCATCTTTTATAACAGTCGTTACGAGAATCTGAATCTACTACTGGGTGGCATCTAATAAAGCAAACAATACTCTCACTTTTCAATATTAATTGGATTACCTGGACAAAGCGTAGTTGTACCAGCGCTGTACACGATGTTGCAAACCAGTTGGCACTTTGTTCTCATGCATGTACGTCTTAGCGCCATCCTGCCGGCAGAAACAATATATCATGCAATATCATAGGTGCAAACTCTTGCGGTTCACCCGTAACTCTTAGGTACAAATCATTATACTTTGCACACGTGCCGTCTGTTGTGATTTATCCGTAATTCCAACGGAGTTTCTTAAATGTGATAATTTTACGTGCTCATATGTGACATTCCTTGCGGTCTTGTTTGTCTTGAACAAATCTTTTTTTGTACTATTGGACACGGCCCGCGTTTATTGAATAGCATATATAAGTTTCCATGGATACGGTTAAAGGATCCGTGCAATAACGCATCCTTGCTTGACCCATATTCTAATGGTGAAAGGCTCCGTTTCAGTCCCATTGTAGCAGTCTGCGGTCATGTTGTCATGAAGAAATCGCAGGATGGTGATGAAGTTGGCAGGACTCCCAAACCTGGACAAAACCTTCCATGCAGAGGGCTTCACGATTGATGAAGTCGAAGGTCATAAATAGTTCCCAGTTTTTTTCACAGTTTTTCTGAATTTGTCGAGCCACGAATATCACATCGGTGGTTCCTCGAAATGGTCTAAAGCCACACTGCGTTAAATATCGTTAGTTAGGTTAGTTTGGTGTAATGTACTTTAGAAAGGAACAGCAACAGTAAGGCATTCTTACCAAGAGACGCTCGAATTCCACACGAGCTGCATTTTTATTTGCAATTACGCTGCCAACCTGACCTGGAAGCATATGCACATTTATATTAATGAACAAATTATTAAAATAAAGAGGTCAAAATAGGCACAAGAACATCGACAACGGTTGGAAAGTTGACACGCTCGAGCTGTAAATTTTTATTACCGGCACATGTCAACATATTGCTACACAACACCATACTACACATAACGATAAACAACATATACTTGTAAATATATATGATGTTTTTACGTAAACCCTTCAACAATGATAAACATATAATAGTGTTTATTATTAAAACAGCGACATTAGAAACAAAAACTCACCCACAATAGCCGCAAAAACAAACACACCAATCAGATAGCTGCCAATGGTAAATACGTACCTAAAAAAGAACTATTAGAGAGATCAATTGTATTTACACATCATCAGTTCTGTCGACACAATAACCTATTAAAGAGATCAATCAATCGACATAGTAATGACATCCGCTGCAGTTCAACCATTTCTTGTTGTTGCACGCACGCACGCAAGCAAGCACACACGCACGCACGCACGCACGCATGCACGCGGCCCAAGCCGCAGTGTTTAATTTCGTTTCAGCCCAGGTCCATAAAATGTAGACCATGGCCCTGCCCCAGGCAGTATTGTGCACACATTTTCACATGTATTCCTTGTGGTTACCAAACATGAAACTATTAATCACAGCCTGCAGGGGCGGATCCAGGGTTTAGAAAAAGCGGGGGTCTTTTAATGTATGAAGCGCCGAAGGGGCGAAACGAGGCGCACAGCGCCTCGTGGGTGGGGGTTGGTGTAGGAGGGGGGTATCCGCCTTTCCCACCAATTTGACGTTTTTTTAGACAAACCACTTGAAAGTGTGTAATTTGGGACACCAATAATCTGGTTTTGATCGAGTAAGGGCGTAAAGTAATCATCCCAAAATTCAGACATGCGACTTCGTACGATTTTTCCCATTACAATACGGATTTTTGGGAGGAATACGGCATTCGGCCGTGTCCTGTTTTAATACCGATTTGCTGAAAATATAAAAATCGTGATAAAGTAGTTCTATATATTTTCTTGTATTCGTCACATAAGTATAACTTCGAATGTCAAATTTACAGTAGACAAGGTGCAAATACTTTTGAGTCTAGAGTTTTGGGAAAACGCAGCGGATTTTGCTTCATTTACACCTGTAGGTAGGCCTATTCCAATGAAGAAAATGCGGTGTATCTGAAAATGTCCAAACGAAAAGAGAACATTAAACATCAGTCATGTGCCATTTATTGTAATATTGACTAAAACAACTATAGTAATAAAAATTTTAATAAAAACGAGTATGCTACAATTGCCTAAACAACACGTAATTAACTCTGTATCGGTATTATTGTAAACTACAGGAACGGTAGTGTAGTAATAATAAAAAATATATATTTATTCGTACGACAATGTGTACAATTCAATTACAATTGAAGTATCTTTGCACGAAGAGATGCTAACACGTCTTTGATTAAAACAAATACTACACGCATTCTCTATATTATTCAGCACATCCTTTGCCAACGAAACTGTGCTTAATAGTTTCTCATTCAGCCCCTTCTGATAGTGGTTCTGATAAAAATACACCACTCCGCTTGGTTTTGTGTAAAAATTAGCTCACTGACAGCATAATGTGATTTTAAAACGTATATGACTTGTTATAATGATTAACATATTCAAAAACGTTGATGATACCATAGGATATTTTACATTTTTACCTGTAAAAATGCCAAATGTTATTTTGAAAGTCCGATCTGCAGATTGCGCAGATCTAGCAACTGCACCCAACACGTCTATGAGCGCCAAACATTCCCGTAGTATGTTAAATCTTTCGCGGGGAGACGTGGTGTACACGTGCGTGCGGTGTGCGTGTGCAGTGAATCTATGAACGACGTCACCGATAATGCAAAGAATAACTTATGGATCCCCTGGACGCCAAGTACATCGCATGTGCTAGATCGGTGTCTGAAAACGTCGGACTGCTACTTAAGAATTCGTACGTATTAAGCGACAATTTTGACCTTTAGTTGTTTCTTGGCAATGCCTTTGTCCCACGTTGATATGCAATTGCAATGGATTTTTGGTACTCAAAAAGGGGGTCCGGACCCCCTGGATCCGTCTATGGCCTGTATCATACATGTCTTAATTTGGCTAAAGTTACTGTGATACATCTCAAAGGTAGCAAAGTAAGTACAATTATCTACAGTATATTTACGACGCCTGTACGAAGACAAAAAGAAACATGGTACTTACTCGATGTTACTCTCTGGCGAGGGTAGATCTCCAATTGTAGTGAGAGTCAAGGTGGCCCAGTACATTGACTTCAGATACTTCCGCCACACTGATGCGTACGCGTCCACTGGTGGGGGATAAGACCACCCGCCTACGTAGTTTTCTGCCCTCGAGATCATGTAGTAAAATGCAGCAAACCAGTGAGATGCGAGAAAGAGGACGTGTGTAAGATTGACGACTCGCCACAAATTGGGGTACGCTGATCTCATTCCAACTATGTACATGAACTGATATGTCCGATAAATCTTGAAGAACCTTTGAAATCGCATAATTGGGTGAATGCCTATGTAGAATTGCAGCAAGTCTAACGGTGTCAGTGATATCAGGTCCACTATAAACTTTGAAGAGCTGGTGTAATGGTTTAATAGTGAGCGAGTTTCGCACACTACCAGGCCCATTTCTAGATATGCAGTACGCATTTGCACGGCAATGTCGGCCAGATATATTAAGTCAGCAAAGATATCGGTAGCATACCAAAGTGTTTCATATCCTATCATGATATCAGTGAATGCTTCACGGGCAATGGTTGTCCATAGATTATAGACGACTGATAGTGTGATTATAAACAGCCACCCGTACATCACATTTCTTTCGGGAGAAATTACATACGCATTGCATCGGTGTGATGATAAAGTACCTTCTTTAATAGTAATGTTTGATAGTCTAGGTGTTGCAAGTTTAAAATTGTATTCATTACACGCGTGTTGAAAAGAAAATCGTTGTAGGAATGTATCCGACAGACTTAATACTCTCTTTTGATGACCCTTTCCAACCGATAGTTTGATCTTATTCCAACGTGATTGCGCTATCTTCCGTTTTGCACTTTCCTTTGAGGTTTCGTTGACTGGGATCATTGTGTTTCTCCGTTTTCCTGTCACGGCACTGTACTAGATATTCTGCTGCTCATAAATGTTGGCTGTAACGTTGTAGATGCTTTTCTAGTAACCTGAATTTTGACTTCTGTTGGCTTGGGTTCGCTAACACTGGGTTTGTCTTGTAATTTGTACACCTGTTCTTCCAGATCCTCTGAAGTCGGACTGTCTTCGTCAGTGACTGGCGGCGTTTGTGATTTAACCTTTTTACGTCTACGCGACGTTTTAATGGTTTTCTTTTACGGACGAGGTGACCCAACGACCTCTTACTGAAATCGACATCGACATCGATCAAACCGCCAATGTCGTCATCTACTCTGGACGGCCGCCTCATCCCACTAAATATGTTACGTTGTCCGCTGTCTTCTGTTGCTCCATCCATCTGTATCATCACCACATTAGGCTTTGCTTCGTCGTCGTGTGCGGCGCTCATTCTCCAGCTTCCAGCTATGCTCGCTGCTGGAAGTATAACATAATAAGTCAAACAGAATAACTATAACAGAATAAGTCAAACAGAATTAACTATAACAGTATAAGTCAAACAGAATAAGTATAACAGAATAAGTCAAATAGAATCGTCATGAAAACTGTGAACTGAACTGGGAGCTTGCTTCTTGCGGTACGACATGCGCAGAGATTCTTTACCCAGCTAACAATATTCAACGTTCTTAGACTGGTTATGGATACGTGTGAAAGGAACGTTCTGGGAACGGCCCCATGGAACGTTTTATGCACGTTCCCCAAACGTATAAAACCTTGAGGGAAGCTTAAACGAACTTACAAAATCTTCAGAGAATATTCAATGCTTATAAAACGCACACCATGATAATACTTTTAATCATTTTTAATAATGCTTGTATTGGAATCCGGCGCATTATTCCACATAACCAGAGTCTCTTGCGCAATAAAATGTGTGATAATTATTTTAGCATGTTCACCGCGTCAAATCTATGCAGTTGCCTAGTAATAACAGTCAATTACAACGTAACTCATATTCCTGTCACCTAGTACACGTATTGTATTCTAAACTATATTGTAGTGACACACAGTAACCTTTGTTTCCATAGAGTTCTCAAGTCGCGAAGAACTCATCAATATTGACGGTATTCCTGCTTATTGTAATGTGTACGGGGAATATTCTATATAGCAACACCATAATGGCGGACTCCGAATGTTATCAAGACATATCCCAATTTAAATCGCATACAGTTGTACACAAAATACACAACTGTGTGCAAATGAAATATAGTTAGAAAAAAATTTTTTTTCTATCATGCCCGTCGTGGGGTTTTTGAAAAGAGGGTTTCGGCGTACACAATCAGCCGGGGATTTCTGGGATGATTTCTAAAAAAAATCTACAGTTAAGCAAATTCTCTCAAAAGGGGGGTTTCAAACAGGGGGGTATGTGTATAAAACTGCTTTACGTATCACAAGGTGCCAAATGCTATGATGCAACATGTCGTAAACAACAATGGCGTTGGCCTGCATACCAATCGTTTATGCCGCTCCTCGACTGTACATTTTGAATTTATAATCAAGTTGTGGCAGTGGTGACATGATGAGTGGCGCCACGGTCGGAGAATGCACGTAGGTCACGTAATATCAAATAGACAGTGGATATAACGGAGGGGCGGGCATGACGGAGGGGCGGGCATGACGAGGAAGGGAGTGAGGAAGTGAGGGAGAAAAATGGACACGCTTCTGAATACCTTCAATCTATTTCCTTGTGAGCGGACAATGGGTTCCTCACCTGCGCGCGGTGTGCCCTCTGTTATCCACCTTTCTTACTATTTCGTGAATCCTAATTAGCTTGTGAAATCTACAAATGCATACAGTACACAATATAAATGAATATCACAAACAGTACCACTCCGTGCAGTATACCTATACGGTAGCCTTGAAAATATATTATACTAGACTACATAATATACTGTGAGTGCGTCCTTGTTCCGATTACTAGTTAGCACATTCACATTCACCTTGGCCTCTTACTGAGGCTATTGATCAATGGCGTATCTGGGGGGAGGCATTTGGCCAATACCCCCTTTGGCTTGAACTTTTTTGAATTTTTACCGTATTTTCCCGCCGCTACATGGGAGACTAGGCTGGCACCCTTTTATCCTCTCCCTTTGCGAAATCCTAGACATTCTGTTGGTATTAATTGTTGTTTGAACATTTTGAATTGGCGTCTTGCGAGTATTAGCATGTACCGATCAGGTGTGTTATCTGTTGTGCCTAGTTTATGATTGTGTAGTCGTGGGAATACGTCATCATATTATTGCCACGCCATTTTTACCTCCCGAACGGACACACACACACACACACACACACACACACACACACACACACACACACACACACACACACACACACACACACACACACACACACACACACACACACACACACACACACACACACACACACACACACACACACACACACACCACATACATATATACATACATACATATATACATACATACATACATACATACATACATACATACATACATACATATATATATATATATATATATATATATTTATATACATATAATATATATATATATATTTATATACATATAATATATATATATATATATATATATATATATATATATATATATATATATATATATATATATATATATATATATATATATATATATATATATATATATATATATATATATATATAACATGCAATCCAATTTGGCATTTATTGACACATGTCTACGGTAGTAACCTTATGAGCAAGATATTAGGGTTCCAGGAAAAGCTACCAAGTGTGTTATTTAAAGAAAAAATGTGTTCCATCTTCATGCCCATCCTTATGGGATTCGGGAGGTAAAATGAAGCCCTCTTTTTTGAGAGGAGTGTGTATACCTGTAAAAAATATCAACAATCATCCCAGAAATCCCCGTCTGGTTTTGTGCATCCGAACCCCTCTTTTCAAAACGGGTCTGATTCAATAGTTAATCCAATTATCATATGAAATGTGAAAATCTGTATTTCGGATGGTAATTCTAGAATCCGATTGCAATTATTCCTGTTAATATTAAACACCAGGGGATATTATGGTGCCGTAACAGTAGCTACTTTGTTAGTCAAGCCAATTACAGTGGTTAACATTTATCATGTTTCATAATCTACCTACTGGCATATTAGTGTCGGTAAGTGACACTGTTCTGGCTTTTGAAAGTGGAAGCCACTGTAAATATTTAATGCACTCAGTGTCGAGTAGTACATTGGCAATGTGTTGGTATCTACCTTATATAAGCGCATATACGAACCGGATATCAATTAACGTATCCGTAATATGGCATCCGACATCATCAGTATCGTCGAAGTCATGACAGATGTTTCTTGTATTTACCAGTTCAAGAATTTAACAAGATTTAACAAGATTGCCATCCATGTTATATGTATGTTATATTCTTTCCTAATCAACCCAAGAATTAATTTTATTACCCTTTGAAGCTGTAATACCACACTGCTCTGAAACTTTCATATAAGCACTAATTGTTACTCACAAGTCCTTTTCTTTTACGATAGTACCTAGAACAGTATCTCACATTGTATAGCTTACTGCGTGTAGGCATTTACTTGGCCCAACCTGAATAACATCTGCCATTTCTCAGACCATTTAACTAATTTGTCTAGATAGTTTTGTAAATGTCGTTTACCACCATCATTGTCAACCCATCTAAACACGTTTGTGTCATCTGCAAATTTCAGTACGTTGCTTGTTATAAAATTATTATCGTCCAAGTCATTGATATATATTATTAAGAACAATAAAGTTCCTTATACTGATCCTTGTGGTACCCCACTCAAAACTGAGTTCCAGTTTGATACCTCCCCCGGTGTCTCCTCTCAGTCAGCCATCGTTCTATCCAATCGATTATGTCATACTTTTAATTTAAGTAGTATCTTTGTTGTGGCACTGTCAAAAGCTTTCTGACAATCTAAATACATAATATCTACTGGTAATCTCTCGTCTATCCACTTAGTGATTTCTTCCAAATAGCATAACCTATTTGTTAAGCATGACCTCGCTTTTAGGAATCCATGTTGAGATGGATTTAATAACTTATGCCTAACAAGTCACCAATATGGTCTTTAATTAACTTTTCTAATAATTATAACAAATCACTGATGTTAAACTAACTGGTCTGTAATTTTCTGACTTATTTCTCGAACCCTTTTTAAGTAATTATATAAAATTTGCTTCTTTCCATTCAAAACGAACCACTCCCTCTTTTAATGACAAGTTGAACACTCTTGCAAGTGGTATACTAACTTTTTCTACTGTTTCCATTAGTAGTTTTGGAGGAATTTCATCCACTCCGGTTTATTGTCCTTTATTGCCTTTATTTTCTTAGCTTTCTTAGAATTAATATGCACCATCTAACAAAAAAGTATCCTGTTTGAAATTTTTAGAAATGAAAGTTATGTTGTGCCTTCTGTGAGCCATGAGGAAGTCAATTTGCGATATCCAAAATATAAATAATTTCCTTCAAGATTTCACAGTGGCTGATCAAACGATTTTAAGACTGTCAAACGATATGAAATAGCGATCAAAATGTTTGACTCATACAAATACTTCTCATTCATACATTTAATTCCTATCAATATTTATGTCTACATTTGTGTTTTTCTTTCACTGGAATTTTACGTGTTAAAATATTGCATTGTCATCACAAGCAGACGACATCCACTTTAAAATTCTTATTATCGCCACATACGTTGGGCTCCTATACACACATGTTCGCCTGTAAGTATGACCAAGGCTGCTGTACTGATAACTGATCAAGGCCTGACTATTATGTCGGAGACATAGAAAATATACTTTCGGTGATAAATATTTAATAAGTACTGCTATTTCGTCGAAATTTACCGGGCCATCCGAAATTCCACTGATGAATTATATAATCGATAGAGGATGCCACGGTATACAGTGATATGGAATATACAGCACTGGCCCGATCGAGGAACTGGTCCAATCCCGGCAACTCTCCCCTACCAAGTTTCGAGAAAAAAAATACTTGGGTAGCTCAACTAACATAATGGTTCAACCAATACTGCCTTCCCTACAATTGTAGCTGTTCGCAGCACAACTTTAGGTGTTCGCAGCACTTTTGCACCAACCTTATGTTGTTAAGCTGTTACATTGTTGTTGTTGGATTAAATGTTGATCTTTGCAGTGGAGTATGTCTATTTTGCAAATACCTGTAGCTAGCTATACTTAGCATCCACTATAAGCAGTTTCCGCTGTACGCACATGAACACACAAATACACGCACTGCTTAAAGCAAATATGTTTTACCTAGCTGCAGGTTGCATTAATACACTTATCACACAATATGCATGTATGTAGATATTGTATGTATGTATTATATATTTATTGTCACAAACAGGGGCGCTAAAATACAAACACGATTACTAAATGTCAATAAGCCAATAGCACTCATAAAGTCAACGTGAAGAAGAGAATCAAGAATAGGTTCCGCACGAATTTCAACATTTGCCACATTGAGCTGCGATTCAAAAGATTACTATGGTGGCATCACGTGTATTACACCAGATTATGATTACATTCTTGATAAGTGCCAACACGACAACATGTCTAGCAGAGCATACTCGTTTAGCACACATTACCACCACCAGCACCTGTTCGTGCAAGCACGGTTTTCGGCAGACTGACAACCATTGGTTTTTGTGTAGTCGTTAGGCAGCCAGAGGCGTCATGTATGTATTGGGCTGCAATACAAGCAATAGTTGAAGAACCACGACATTAATTATTAAAGTCTCGTCTCATTAAGATGGTCACTCTAATCAACAACTCGCTACGAATAATGCATGCAGGCTTATTTTCCTAATCCTTTATACTATGCGCGTATTCATGCAGTTCCTTTGTGCACAGACAAGATTCGGCTTAAAATACAGTCTAGCGTTGCGTCTTCATGCATCAGAAATATAAGCATCTCTCAGTCGTAAATTGACCTTCCAGTCATGGCCTTGTAGATACAGATACAAGTCTTGTTTTGGTTCCACGATGATCTCTTCTTTTCACTTGTAAACTTGGTAGTGTGTCCGCATTACGTGTAATCTTGGAGTAGATGGTAGTAGATGGAAGGGCTTCATTTCTCTGGTAGACGAGCGAGTGCCCGTTATGTGTGCAGCGAGTACAGAGGTAGGTAGTTAAATAATTAGGAGGAACAATTATGGATAAGTGTACAATTTTATGTAGTTTATATATATAGCCACTTTCATAGAAAATGTGGCCTTGTTTCAAAAAGGAAAACATTAAGGATATCTCCTTTCCAAGGCGGAGATTTGGCACCTCTGCTGGTGTCGAACCAAGGTGGCTAGGGTGAGACTCCAGTGTCATGACCACTGCGTCCTCTTTCACGCATCTTGTAACGTGCTTCACCCCATCCAATATTGACAGGGCATTCGTTCGCATCCGATGAGGGATAAAAGGTCGGCATGACCAGAAATTGCTCTGCTTCAAGGAATGTGCACTATACATCGTGATAAGTTACTGTGCAATTATGTGTTTATGTGTACGCGGTAATACTTGTTGGACATACATATATGTATTTTATCTATCCTATACGGGGTGTTGACACAGGTTGTTTATCTTGACCTCGCGTTTCTAACAATTTTTTTGCACGTTCGCACGCACGCACGCACGCACCTTCCACCACAAACTGGTGGTAGCTTACCTGAAACCTCATTACGAAACCTTGCTAGACTGTTGTTGAGATTCCAGTTCTTCTATACGTTGCTGTTTCTTCAAATTATCAGACTTCAGTAGCTTCATCTGCTTCCAATAGTATACGTGGATATTGTTCTGCACAAACAAGACATGAGTGCCCGCGCGTTTGTGTATGCGTGCGAGCGTGCGTGCGTGCATGTATTTGTGTGTATGTCTTTTGTATGTATGTGACTATGTGTATCTGTATTCGTCCGTGTCTGTGTAAGTATGTATGTTTGTGTTCGTGCGATGTGTGCGCGCGGTCATTTGATGTGAGTGAGTGAGTGAGTGAGTGAGTAAGTGAGTGAGTGAGTGAGTGAGTTAATGAGTTAATGAGTGAGTTGCGTACTTTAAGGGCATGTCAAGATTTGATTGAAATAGTTTAGGGAGATGGTAACTTAATGTCGACATTCATTTATCTGTGTGGCTGCGATTAATTAAATACATTGTTATATGTGTGTACTGCTTTGTGTGCGTGCGTATACCTAAATAACGAATGCAACTTTAATGTACTGTTTACCAACTTTGTTGAATTAGGTTAAATATATGTTAACAAATTAATTGTGTCAGCCTTTATGTTGATCACATAGAGTTCTCACCACTTTATTCTTAAGTAGATGGTGTACATTACGAAAGATGTCATCCATAGCTTCAGCTGCGTCATCTTCCACGGCCTTTCTCACGCGTCTTTCAAATGAATGTCTTGCTCTGCATAGTTTAACACTATTAGTTTCAGAGCACGTTTTCTTCGCGTTGTCTGATTAGGGAATAAAATGCTGTTTGTTGATGTCACGAGAGTATTACCAGCCAGATAACATCAAGAGTGCCGCACGAGTGATGTTATACGGCTGTTGACACTCGAGTGACATCAACAATCAGTATGTTATTCCCGTTATATAAGGCACATTAACACTTGATCATACCTTTTCACTTCCTACATTTGTAAATATTCTGCTTGGCTGGTTTCACGAAGCATTCCTACCGTACGAAGGAACTGATGCGGTCGTTTGACGCAAATTACGTGAATATGTTTGTAAACATCGAGTGGGTATCAACAAGGCTAGCCGTTGTATGACGTTTAATGACAATTTATGCTATGTTGATTTTTATTAGTAGAGACATTATTAGCAGCTCTGTGTTAACTACTGTTAGTACTCCTTTACAAACAGTACAGGCTAATAGTATATGCTGCTCATATACCGGAACGTTTAATGCGACAAAACTGTTTTCAAGTAATGACATTCCGACAACTGACAATGACTTCGTGGCTCCTGACACTAGTTGTTCGTCGAGAAACACCTTGCGCAGAGAAGTGGAAGCAAAGATGGCAAAAGCAGGATCTAGATGAAAAGAACTGGAAACACAAGCCCAAAACTATGTCCGATGGAAACGAGTTGTTAATGGCCTATGCTCCGCCATGGAGTGAAAATGCTTAAGTCGAGAGTGATTAGTCATTGTGTACTGTACGCATAGAAGAATACAGGTTATTTTGATTTTTTACCAGCGCCATCTTGCTAAAAAAAAGGCGGGACCAGCGCATGCTCGGTCTACTTCCGATTGTGCGCACGCATTGATTTTAGAAATGAACATGCGCCTTGTGTGCCATTTGAACAAAATGGGGCCGTGAACATCAACTGGTCGTCTGGATGACTGGTCCCATGTTCACGATACTTCTACATTGGTGTTTGTCCATTAATCTCCTTTTAAGATTATCGGTTAGATTTGACTTCCATATCTTCCCAAAGCTTTTGCAGGCTGCCTAGACTTTTGCAATTCCAGTACCACAGTCCATGCATCTAGATATAAAAAATCCTCCTTTTTTTCTGTGCAGTTGTTTGGACAAGGGGTTATCAATGTTGAATGCAACTCGCTTTATGTGGGAAGAGTTCAGAGGAAGGCCAACTGAATTGCATGCTCATTCACATCTGTATAGTAGGTCTTGGGATTGGTTGATTGTGTTAGGGTAAAACAAAATCAGAATTAGTTTTGCAGGATGCGTTCTGCTGTGTTGAGGTTTGAATATAAATCCTGGTGTTCTAGAGGCATGGACAATAAGATAACTGTATTATTTTATAGATTTGTGTTATTTAGATTTTATACATTTATACAGGATGACCGTGTGTCGCACAATATATACTGACCCGTCGTAACGTGGAAGACGTGTAGTGTATGTCGGATGTGTAGCCGCTTTCTTGTGAGGATCCACAGTCGTGTTGCTAGCGGATGTCGTGCTGTCACTGTCACTCTTACTACTGTCATCAGTGGAATCTTCACAAACGTCACTGCCATCACACGAACAGTTGTCAGGGTCAGTGTCTTCTAAGTCAGTTTTCAGAAACAGCTGTGAGGTGTTGTCACTCTTCCACGGCGGGACACTGTCAGCAGTTATGTCTTTGGTATATTCGGTCTCATACTGGGCATCCAGAGGTTCCCACCGAGTCAGAATGTTGTCCATCTTTGGCCAGCGCAAATAATTGAATATGCCGCATATGCTGTTATTGCTACTGTTTTCGTTCATACGTCCTCCGGACGAGCTGGGTTCTCCGGTCATTTGATACAACGCAGAAATATCTGGTTTCATTTTGGTTAACTTGGGTATGTATTTTTTCTTGACCACTTCTGTTTTAAGCAGCGCTTTTAATCGTTGCTGTGCACATCTCCTTATGTTAAGCTGAAAGATATGCTGAATGTAAATCAAGGTTGTTGCGCGAAAACTGCGTGCAGTATCCGAAAATATATCCTATTAATTTTTAACCGAATGCGAAAGACATAATATCATTGGCTTAATCCGTCAGTGACGTAAAACAGCGATTTAACTCCGCTATTTTTAGCCAAATAAGTAAATTTCTCGTGCGAATTAGCGAATAGTGCTTACCTCAGCGGTTGGGTAGTCTTTGAGAGCATCAAGCACGTCTGTACGCAGCAGCACGAGTAGCTCAGAATAACCAACTGACCGGACATCCGCAGTGCGTCTGACAGGCAAGCAGGCAACCAACTTCAATCAACCCCATATATGATAATAGTAAAGTAATGAGAAAAGAGCAAAATGCAGACCAACGAGACGATGGTATGATGACACAAAGAATTATTCAGGAGCACTTTGGACCAGACAAGCGAAAGATATATAAATATGGACATACTTAGCAGGAGTGCTACATATATTGCAGTAGATGGATCAGATCTAAGTGAAATATGAAAGGTAAACATTTACTCAAATTAGCAAACATTTGAATTGCTGCGTGAAGATTATCTTTCGTATGTTTCCACTATAGTCAGGTACTCAACAAAACTGCCCAAGTTTCAAAACAGGAGCTGGTAGACTCGAACCCCGGTCCCCTCGGTTGACACCGCCACCGCACCTCACGAATAGACGGTTAAAGTTCAAATACGACTATTCGTCCCGTCCGGGCCCTTTCACATAAATATAGTGTAGTCCTACTACTGTACACGTTGCAACAGTTTAGAAATACCACGCGACAATGATAACAACAAAACAACGAAGCAAACTGAATAATGTAGTTAACATAACTTCGCATAATACCTGTTGACGCCACCGCTGATATTTAAGATGCCAATTTCTCCAAAGTAATCTCCAGACACCATGGTAGCTGCTACGTCACCATTAGCTCTGTAAACAGATCATCATTGGTCAGGCAAGGGCTGAAAGAAATTATATTTCCACATGAAGTAGAGTAAAAGCCCCGTCTCCTTCACACTGATTGCCGCATAACTAATATTGGCTATCATATAAAATCCTCATGACGCTAATTAATATATCAATTGCATGAAATTATTTCCTAGAAATCTTTCTCTCCCCCCCTCTCTTCTCTCTCTCTGTCACTCTCTCTCTCCCCCTCTCTCTCTCTCCCTCTCTCTTCCCCCCTCTCTCTATCTTTCTTTCTCTGTCTCTCTCTCACTCAGTCACTCTATTGTGGAAATATTCTGAGCTACAATAAAACCAAGCACATATGCTTACTGTATTACTTCGAGCGTGCCTTCAGATATGATAAACATCTCTCGGGCTACTTCCCCTTTCCGACACACCAAATCCCCCGGAGTGAAGATGAACGCCTGCATCTTGAGTACAACATCGTGCAGAAACTCAGTCTCACAGTTTTGGAAGATTTTCACCTGCAGTAAAATAGGTGCACATACGCACGTGCGCCATCATATCTTTCTTCTTACCTCGATCACATCGTAACACTATGAAATGAAGCGCAATTACATCATTGCAAATATCAATTATGTATTAATTAATATAAAATTGGTCTACCCGATTGATACATTTCCTGTTTTGTCCAAACGAATCCATTGTCCTTGTCATTGTCTAACTGCACTGCATATATATACGTTTCCAAGTTGCTACATTAACAACACTGTCTTTTTCTCAAAAAAATCATTCGCATTATTTGTATCAAAACTATGCAACGTTCTGCACAGAAATGACTGCACCTTCTTAAGCGTTTCAAGGTTGACGTGGAGTGCAAGTTCTGTCTTGAGCTTGTCTGGAAGCAAGCCCAGAGACTTTACGTCACCACCTCCGTTTATTCGTCCCCTGTAATGAATGTGCAATCAGGGCAATTTAAAAAAAAGTTATATAATAATATATATAATAATAATTATATTCATTATTATCATCATAAGCACCGTGATCATCATAAACATTAATGTAAGGAAGAGGTGATTAAGAGAGAAGTACTGGAGGACGGGGAGTCGTGGAAAGCTGTGTTTCATGAAGGTATTTCTAGGATTGAGAATATACGTGGCCACCCACATGTCGGGAATGTACACACAACGGGTTGGGGAGTTAGAGCAAGCGATATAATGAAGAATAACGTTCTGAACTGGGCCATTAAACGAATGTTGAAGATTAGGCAGCATTGAAGCCGAAATACCATGTAGCCAACAACGCGGTGGGGTTCCTCGCAACATCGGTATTGAGTTCCATATTGATTAAATGAAACATATTTCACCAAGCTTTTATAACAGTCGTTACGAGAATCTGAATCTACTACTGGGTGGCATCTAATAAAACAAACAATACTCTCACTTTTCAATATTAATTGGATTACCTTGACCAAGCGTAGTTGTACCAGCGCTGTACACGATGTTGCAAACCAGTTGGCACTTTGTTCTCATGCATGTACGTCTTAGCGCCATCCTGCCGGCAGAAACAATATATCATGCAATATCATAGGTGCAAACTCTTGCGGTTCACCCGTAACTCTTACAGATTTACTCAAATGTGACATGGATAAGACTAGGTACAAATCATTATACTTTGCACACGTGCCGTCTGTTGTGATTTATCCGTAATTCCAACGGAGTTTCTTAAATGTGATAATTTTACGTGCTCATATGTGACATTCCTTGCGGTCTTGTGTGTCTTGAACAAATCTTTTTTTGTACTATTGGACACGGCCCGCGTTTATGAAATAGCATGCTTATAACAGATCAATGATCAGTGAACCTGATATTTACACCAAGTTTCCATGGATACGATTAAAGGATCCGTGCAATAACGCATCCTTGCTTGACCCATATTCTAATGGTGAAAGGCTCCGTTTCAGTCCCATTGTAGCAGTCTGCGGTCATGTTGTCATGAAGAAATCGCAGGATGGTGATGAAGTTGGCAGGACTCCCAAAACTGGACAAAACCTTCCATGCAGAGGGCTTCACGATTGATGAAGTCGAAGGTCATAAATAGTTCCCAGTTTTTTCACAGTTTTTCTGAATTTGTCGAGCCACGAAGATCACATCGGTGGTTCCTCGAGATGGTCTAAAGCCACACTGCTTTAAATAGCGTTAGTTAGGTTAGTTTGGTGTAATGTACTTTAGAAAGGAACAGCAACAGTAAGGCATTCTTACCAAGAGACGCTCGAATTCCACACGAGCTGCATTTTTATTTGCAATTACGCTGCCAACCTGACCTGGAAGCATATGCACATTTATATTAATGAACAAATTATTAAAATAAAGAGGTCAAAATAGGCACAAGAACATCGACAACGGTTGGAAAGTTGACAAGATTTTGTAGTTTAAATAATGAATGAATATCATCACGCACGCACGCACGCACGCACGCGCGCACGCACGCACGCACGCGCACATGCACGCTCGAGCTGTAAATTTTTATTACCGGCACATGTCAACATATTGCTACACAACACCATACTACACATAACGATAAACAACATATACTTGTAAATATATATGATGTTTTTACGTAAACCCTTCAACAATGATAAACATATAATAGTGTTTATTATTAAAACAGCGACATTAGAAACAAAAACTCACCCACAATAGCCGCAAAAACAAACACACCAATCAGATAGCTGCCAATGGTAAATACATACCTGAAAAAGAACTATTAGAGAGATCAATTGTATTTACACATCATCAGTTCTGTCGTCACAATAACCTATTAAAGAGATCAATCAATCGACATAGTAATGACATCCGCTGCAGTTCAACTATTTCTTGTTGTTGCACGCAGGCACGCACGCACGCACGCACGCGGCCCAAGCCGCAGTGTTTAATTTCGTTTCAGGCCAGGTCCATAAAATGTAGACCCTGGCCCGGCCTGGCCCGTCCCAGCCCGAGAAATTTAATAGAGCCAAAAACAGATATTTGGTAGAGCCTAAAGCCCGGCCTGTGTATGGCAGTATTGTGCACACATTTTCACATGTATTCCTTGTGGTTACCAAACATGAAACTATTAATCACTGCCTGCAGGGGCGGATCCAGGGTTTAGAAAAAGCGGGGGTCTAGGGTAATGTATGAAGCGCCGAAGGGGCGAAACGAGGCGCACAGCGCCTCGGGGATGCGGGTGGGTGTAGGAGGGGGGTATCCGCCTTTCCACCAATTTGACGGTTTTTTAGACAAACCACTTGAAATTGTGTAATTTGGGACACCAATAATTTGGTTTTGATCAAGTAAGGGCGTAAAGTAATCATCCCAAAATTCAGACATGTGACTTCGTACGATTTTTCCCATTACAATACTGATTTTTGGGAGGAATACGGCATTCAGCCGTGTCCCGTTTTAATACCGATTTGCTGAAAATATAAAAATCGTGATAAAGTAGTTCTATATATTTTCTTGTATTCGTCACATAAGTATAACTTCGAATGTAAAATTTACAGTAGACAAGGTGCAAATACTTTTGAGTCTAGAGTTTCGGGAAAACGCAGCGGATTTTGCTTCATTTTCACCTGTAGGTAGGCCTATTCCAATGAAGAAAATGCGGTGTTTCTGAAAATGTCCAAACGAAAAGAGAATATTAAACATCAGTCATGTGCCATTTATTGTAATATTGACTAAAACAACTATAGTAATAAAAATGTTTAATAAAAACGAGTATGCTACAATTGCCTAAACAACACGTAATTAACTCTGTATCGGTATTATTGCAAACTACAGGAACGGTAGTGTAGTAATAATAAAAAATATATTTATTCGTACGACAATGTGTACAATTCAATTACAATTGAAGTATCTTTGCATGCAAAAATGCTAACACGTCTTTGACTAAAACAAGTGCTACACGCATTCTCTATATTATTCAGCACATCCTTTGCCAACGAAACTGTGTTTAATAGTTTCTCATTCAGCCCCTTCTGATAGTGGTTCTGAAAAAAATACACCACTCCTCTTGGTTTTGTGTAAAAATTAGCTCACTGACAGCAAAATGTGATTTTAAAACGTATATTACTTGTTATAATGATTAACATATTCAAAAACGTTGATGATACCATAGGATATTTTACATTTTTACCTGTAAAAATGCCAAATGTTATCTTGAAAGTCCGATCTGCAGATTGCGCAGATCCACCAACTGCACCCAACGCGTCTATGAGCGCCAAACATTCCCGTAGTATGTTAAATCTTTCGCGGGGAGACGTGGTGTACACGTGCGTGCGGTGTGCGTGTGCAGTGAATCTATGAACGACGTCACCGATAATGCAAAGAATAACTTTTATGGATCCCCTGGACGCCAAGTACATCGCCTGTGCTAGATCGGTGTCTGAAAACGTCGGACTGCTACTTAAGAATTCGTACGTATTAAGCGACAATTTTGACCTTTAGTTGTTTCTTGGCAATGCCTTTGTCCCCCGTTAACATGCAATTGCAATGGATTTTTGGTACTCAAAAAGGGGGTCCGGACCCCCTGGATCCGTCTATGGCCTGTATCATACATGTCTGAATTTGGCTAAAGTTACTGTGATACATCTCAAAGGTAGCAAAGTAAGTACAATTATCTACAGTATATTTACGACGCCTGTACGAAGACAAAATGAAACATGGTACTTACTCGATGTTACTCTCTGGCGAGGGTAGATCTCCAATTGTAGTGAGAGTCAAGGTGGCCCAGTACATTGACTTCAGATACTTCCGCCACACTGATGCGTACGCGTCCACTGGTGGGGGATAAGACCACCCGCCTACGTAGTTTTCTGCCCTCGAGATCATGTAGTAAAATGCAGCAAACCAGTGAGATGCGAGAAAGAGGACGTGTGTAAGATTGACGACTCGCCACAAATTGGGGTACACTGATCTCATTCCAACTATGTACATGAACTGATATGTCCGATAAATCTTGAAGAACCTTGGAAATCGCACAATTGGATGAATGCCTATGTAGAATTGCAGCAAGTCTAAAGGTGTCAGTGATATCAGGTCCACTATAAACTTTGAAGAGCTGGTGTAATGGTTTAATAGTGAGCGAGTTTCGCACACTACCAGGCCCATTTCTAGATATGCAGTACGCATTTGCACGGCAATGTCGGCCAGATATATTAAGTCAGCAAAAATATCGGTAGTATACCAAAGTGTTTCATATCCTATCATGATATCAGTGAATGCTTCACGGGCAATGGTTGTCCATAGATTATAGACGACTGATAGTGTGATTATAAACAGCCACCCATACATCACATTTCCTTCGGGAGAAATTACATACGCACTGCATCGGTGTGATGATAAAGTACCTTCTTTAATAGTAATGTTTGATAGTCTAGGTGTTTCATGTTTAAAATTGTATTCATCACACGCGTGTTGAAAAGAAAATCGTTGTAGGAATGTATCCGACAGACTTAATACTCTCTTTTGATGACCCTTTCTAACCGATAGTTTGATCTTATTCCAACGTGATTGCGCTATCTTTCGTTTTGCACTTTCCTTTGAGGTTTCGTTGACTGGGATCATTGTTTTTCTCCGTTTTCCTGTCACGGGCACTGTACTAGATCTTCTGCGGCTCGTAAATGTTGGCTGTAACGTTGTAGATGCTTTTTTAGTAACCTGAATTTTGACTTCTGTTGGCGTGGGTTCGCTAACACTGGGTTTGTCTTGTAATGTGTACACCTGTTCTTCCAGATCCACTGAAGTCGGACTGTCTTCGTCAGTGACTGGCGGCGTTTGTGATTTAACCTTTTTACGTCTACGCGACTTTTTTAATGGTTTTCTTTTAGGGACGAGGTGACCCAACGACCTGTTACTGAAATCGACATCGACATCGATCAAACCGCCAATGTCTTCATCTACTCTGGTCGGCCGCCTCATCCCACTAAATATGTTACGTTGTCCGCTGTCTTCTGTTGCTCCATCCATCTGTATCATCACCACATTAGGCTTTGCTTCGTCGTCGTGTGCGGCGCTCATTCTCCAGCTTCCAGCTATGCTCGCTGCTGGAAGTATAACAGAATAAGTCAAACAGAATAACTATAACAGTATAAGTCAAACAGTATAACTATAACAGAATAAGTCAAACAGAATAAGTATAATAGAATAAGTCAAACAGAAAAAGTATAACAGAATAAGTCAAACAGAATCGTCATGAAACCTGGGAACTGAACTGGGAACTTGCTTCTTGCGGTACGACATGCGCAGAGATTCGTTACCCAGCTAAGAATATTCAACGTTCTCAGACTGGTTATGGATACGTTTGAAAGGAACGTTCTGGGAACTGCCCCATGGAACCTTTTATGCTCGTTCCCTAAACGTACAAAACCTTGAGGGAACCTTAAACGAACTTACAAAATCTTCAGAGAACATTCAATGCTTATAAAAAACACATCATAATAATACTTTTAATAATTTTTAATAATGCTTGTATTGGAATCCGGCGCCTTATTCCACATAACTTGAGTCTCGTGCGCAATAAAATGTGTGATAATTATTTTAGCATGTACACCGCGTCAAATCTTTGCAGTTGCATAGTAATAACAGTCAATTACAACGTAACTCATATTCCTGTCACCTAGTACACGTATTGTATTCTAAACTATATTGTAGTGACACACAGTAACTTTTGTTTCCATAGAGTTCTCAAGTCGCGAAGAACTTACCAATATTGACGGTATTCCTGCTTATTGTAATGCGTACGGGGAATATTCTATATAACAACACCATAATGGCGGACTCCGGATGTTTATTAAGACATATCCCAATTTAAATCGCATACAGTTGTACACACAATACACAACTGTGTGCAAATGAAATATAGTTAGAAACAAAATTTTTTGTATCATGCCCATCGTAGGATTTTTGAAAAGAGGGTTTCGGCGTACACAATCAGCCGGAATTTCTGGGATGATTTCTAAAAAAAACTACAGTTAAGCAAATTCTCTCAAAAGGGGGGTTTCAAACAGAGGGGTATGTGTATAAAACTGCTTTACGTATCACAAGGGGCCAGATGCTATGATGCAACATGTCGTAAACAACAATGGCGTCGGCCTGCATACCAATCGTTTATGCCACTCCCCGACTGTACATTTTGAATTTATAATCAAGTTGTGGCAGTGGTGACATGATGAGTGGCGCCACGGTCGGAGAATGTGAACCATTATGCACGTAGGTCACGTAATATCAAATAGACAGTTGATATGACGGAGGGGCGGGCATGCCGAGAAAAGGAGTGAGGAAGAGAGGGAGAAAAAAACCAATGTTATAAAGAATATTGCTTATACGATGTGTCTTATTATGGACACGCTTCTTAATACCTTCAATCTATTTCCTTGTGAGCGGACAATGGGTTCCTCACCTGCGCGCGGTGTGCCCTCTGTTATCCACCTGTCTTACTATTTCGTGAATCCTAATTAGCTTGTGAAATCTACAAATGCATACAGCACACAAGATAAATGAATATCACAAACAGTACCACTCCGTGCAGTATACCTATACGGTAGCCTTGAAAATATATTATACTATACTACATAATATACTGTGAGTGCGTCCTTGTTCCGATTACTAGTTAGCACATTCACATTCATCTTGGCCTTTTACTGAGGCTATTGATCAATGGCGTATCTGGGGGGAGGCGTTGGGCCAAGGGCCATTGGGACCATTGGGCATGTACCGATCAGGTGTGCTATCTGTTGTGCCTAGTTTATGATTGTGAAGTCGTGGGTATACGTCATCATATTCTTGTCACGCCATTTTTACATCCCGAAGGTACACAACACACACATACACACACACACACACACACACACCACACACACATATAATATATATATATATATATATATATATATATATATATATATATATATATATATATATATATATATATATATATATATATATATATATATATATATATAACATGCAAGTTCCAATTTGTCTACGGTAGTAACCTTATGAGCAAGATATTAGGGTTCCAGGAAAAGCTACCAAGTGTGTTGTTTAAAGAAAAAATGTGTTCCATCTTCATGCCCATCCATATGGGATTCGGGAGATAAAACGAAGCCCTCTTTTTTGAGAGAAGTGTGTTTACCTGTAAAAAAAATGTCAGCAATCATACCAGAAATCCCCGTCTGGTTTTGTACATCCGAACCCATATTTTCAAAACCATGAGGACGGGTCTGATTCAATAGTTCATTCATTTATCATATGAAATTTGAAAATGTTTGTATTTCGGATGATACCCCTCTTTTCAAAACGGGTCTGATTCAATAGTTAATCCAATTATCATATGAAATGTGAAAATCTGTATTTCGGATGGTAATTCTATAATCCGATTGCAATTATTCTTGTTACTATTAAACACCAGGGTACATTATGGTGCCGTAACAGTAGCTACTTTGTTAGTCAAGCCAATTACAGTGGTTAACATTTATCATGTTTCATAATCTACCTACTGGCATATTAGTATCGGTAAGTGACACTGTTCTGGCTTTTGAAAGTGGAAGCCACTGTAAATATTTAAATGCACTCAGTGTCGAGTAATACATTGGCAATGTGTTGGTATCTACCTTATATAAGCGCATAGACGAACCGGATATCATTTAACGTATCCATAATATGGCATCCGACATCATTATGGAAACATTGCACATGTCCAAACTTACGTATCGCTGACGTTCCGGCGATTCGAAATGACGTGGCGTTGACGTCGCGCCATTCAACGATGCTACGTAAATTCTGACATGCGCAGTATCGTCGAAGTCATGACAGATGTTTCTTGTATTTATAAGTTCAAGAATTTAACAAGATTTAACAAGATTGCCATCCATGTTAGATGTATGTTATATTTTTTCCTAATCAACCCAAGAATTTATTTTATTACCCTTTGAAGCTGTAATACCACACTGCTCTGAAACTTTCATATAAGCACTAATCTCATGAGTCCTTTTCTTTTAAGGTAGTACCTAGAAAAGTATCTCACATTGTATAGCGTACACCTAAGTTCCCGTGTCCTGTGTTTAAGCATATACTTGTCCCAAGCCTGAATAACATCTGCCATTTCTCAGACCATTTAACTAATTTGTCTAGATAGTTTTGTAAATGTCGTTTACCACCATCATTGTCAACCCATCTAAACACGTTTGTGTCATCTGCAAATTTCAGTACGTTGCTTGTTATAAAATTATTATCGTCCAAGTCATTGATATATATTATTAAGAACAATAAAGGTCCTAATATTGATCCTTGTGGTACCCCACTCAAAAATGAGTTCCAGTTTGAGACCTCCCCCGGTGTCTCCTCTCAGTCAGCCATCGTTCTATCCAGTCGATTATGTCATACTTTTAATTTAAGTAGTAATCTTTGTTGTGGCACTTTGTCAAAAGCTTTCTGACAATCTAAATACATAATATCTACTGGTAATCTCTCGTCTATCCACCTCGCTTTTAGGAATCCATGTTGAGATGGATTTAATAACTTATGCCTAACAAGTCACCCATGTGGTCTTTAATTAGCTTTTCTAATAATTATAACAAATCACTGATGTTAAACTCACTGGTGTGTAATTTTCTGACTTATTTCTCGAACCCTTTTTAAGTAATTGTATGAAATTTGCTTCTTTCCATTCAAAACGAACCCTTCCCTCTTTTAATGACAAGTTGAACACTCTTGCAAGCGGTATACTAACTTGTTCTACTGATTCCATTAGTAGTTTTGGAGGAATTTCATCCACTCCGGTTTATTGTCCTTTATTGCCTTTATTTTTTAGCTTTCTTAGAATTAATATGCACCATCTAACAAGAAAGTATCCTGTTTGAAATTTTTTAGAAATGAAAGTTATGTTGTGCCTTCTGTGAGCCATGAGGAAGTCAATTTGCGATATCCAAAATATAAATAATTTCCTTCAAGATTTCACAGTGGCTGATCAAACGATTTTAAGACTGTCAAACGATATGAAATAGCGATCAAAAATGTTTGACTCATACAAATATTTTTCATGCATACACTTAATTCCTAGCAATATTTATGTCTATATTTGTGTTTTTCTTTCACTGATTGTGATTTTGAGAAAATGTTGGATTTCTGTTGCGGACTGTACCGAAAAATTTGGGTATAAGACCATTTACAAAGTGGTGAATAGAGGTCTAGAAAATCATCGTGTGTCAAACATGGTGGCAAGCAAAATCAAACGAGGTGAACTTTGGATTTTCTAAAAGATCTCCTGGAACATATTTTTGTCAGTGGGACATCAACCTGGTACAAAATAGCCACAAAAAGTAAAGAAACGTCTGCTCACTACACTACAAAATCCTCAAAACTAAAAGAAAGACTTTCCAGAGAATATTCTCAGAAAGGAAGCGAAAAAGGAAGCGAGTGCCAAGTCGGACAAACGTACCTACATTTAAAATCTCACAACGGAGGCAGAAGCAGCAGGAAGCTTTCTCAAAAATAACAAATAAGCTGCAAATAGATACAGATCCCACTCGAAACATCTCAGGTAGGTCGAATATGAGAACGAGAAGGTGGAGCACTTCCAGCAGGTTCTCAACCGTACTGGCCCAGCTACCCTTGCCGACATTCCTGAAGCAGCATATAACATTGAGATCAATCCCGACCAAACCACGTTAGCAGAAATTAGATAAGCAAATAGAGCAAGGGAATGGAAAGGCACCAGGTGGCGACAGCGTCTGACCAAATATGATGAAAATAAAGGAACGTGAGACCGCGGTATCATATGTCAAAAGATTTCTTCCAATTCGGGAAGAAGAACACAAAGAACGACTGGAAGACAAAGAAGACAAAGAAGACAATGAAGACAAAGAACGACTGGAAGACAAAGAAGACAAAGAACGACTGGAAGACCACTATTATCAGGTTGTTCGGGGATCTGTCACGACTGGAATGGTATTACTCTGTTGTCACTGATATGTATGACATACATGTCAACATCAGCTCATAAAAACTTGGGAAAGTGAGGAAACCCCAGTTTACGAGCTTACGACATAACATTATGCGCGCAAGCACATATCATCCAAATAACCACATTAAATGAGTTATAAGGAAAATGTTGTAATGGTAACACTCAAACACAAATAAGAGCACAATAATTCATTTAAATCAACATTTAGTGGGCTAGTCAACCAAAATCTTAAAAAATTCTCAAAATACAGTTGCTTTAATCTTAATTTTCACCACTATTAAAACATGATTTCATAATGTATACTGCATGTACAAATAACAACTTACTGACCTTATATGCACCAACCAGAGCATAAGAGGATAAGTAAGTAAACATTACAGTTAGAAAATGAAAACGTTAACTCTGACTACAAGATTTTCACCATATGACTGTCCCCTTAATCCTGTATGGACCCACGTGACATATATGCCACAATGTAAAATGTCTATGTTGACTACATATCACTTAGCATAACATTACATTACTTACATAACCATGCCTCAAGTCCCCAAATTGCACATATGCTACTTAGTGCTGGCACCTGGCGATTGTAGGCTACACTAAATATTCAGGAAGGTGTTTGGATCTTAGAGAGGGTTGATAACAATAAAACATTGTCTTCACTGTGAAGAGTGGGCTTGGTTGTAGTTACAGATGGCGGACATTTTTGTAATAATAAGAAACCCTATTAAAGTCGGGAACAAGCGCTCCTTTGATGATCTGGTTACCATATTGGTAAAATCAGCGGCGGCGGCGGCGGCGGCGGCGGCGGCGGCGGCGGCGGCGGCGGCGGCGGCGGCGGCGGCGGCGGCGGCGGCGGCGGCGGCGGCGGCGGCGGCGGCGGCGGCGGCGGCGGCGACTATTGAACAAGAATTGTATCGGTCCACCCGAGTCGAGAGATGCCATGGGCTGATTTTCCACTATATGGCTGTCGACAATGCTGTTCAGAGCCGGGGGTACGGTAAAGAGATCCAGCTCGCTCTTGACCCCCGCGCACGTCTCTCTATGCACGAAAGCCATTGACGAATATGTCGGCCTCACGTTTCTTGCGCTGTCTCGCCACTGTAGTGACTCCGTTCTTCGCAGACGCGCATGTTATACGTTTACGAGGTACCACGCCAAGGGGTCAAAATGCCACTCAACAGGTTCTTACCAGCATCCGTGACGCGTCGTTTGGCTGCCGTTTTATGCTCTGTCCCGACAAGACGTCGTCGGCGATGCGCACGCCGGTCTTCAATGCTCCCATTCCGAACGCCACGGCTCCTCACTTTGTGAGTGGCATGGCGCTGCGCAGCAGACCCCCGAACAGACTTCCTAGTCCGCGACCTCGCTGTTATCGGGCACCGGCGAAGTAGGGGAGTTCACCACCCGCCTGGCGCGCGTAATAGTCGTTGTAATTATCTTAGAACAGTCCGGTCCTACGCCGTCGAAAATGAAGCGTCACCGTCACTCTACCGTACTCGAATGGCACGCGCCGTCCGTTGTCGTCTCTTGAACTCGATCGACTTGAAGTGGTTGTACAACAGAGGTACGTAGTGAACGTTAGTGAAAAGTTCATAAATAGTGGCGCCGTTAACTCCACGAAAGGGAAGCTTCGCAACAACGGTGCGAGACTGTCGCCGACGATGCTAGACTCCACAACATCCGTGTAGACGTAGATGGTATGGAACCCTTGATTCATGTTCACCACGTTATCGGCCTCTTTACCGAAGGAGTACGGGCCATTAGGAGTCTGTAAAACGGCAAAACCATGCTAGCCGACGGTGTGAGACCGATATATCTTCCACCTAGGCTCGGGTGGACGAACGTGCGTGTGTCTGCTGCTGGTACTGCTGCTGCTGGCGGACTGCTGACCACCGACGAATGGAATCCTAATATGGTTAGCATAGCACTGTGGTGAGGAATGATGAACTCGGTGCCCGGTGTCATGTGCAACGTCATTTTTTTAGTGATGGGACTCTAGCTCAATTTTAAGCTTACCTTATCCGTCTCCATACATTTCAGCCCCTTGTTGACATGGTTCGTCAATATTACGAGTCCTTTGTAATACCCAGCCTCTGGTGTCGTCCGCTCCAACGTTGTACCAAGTATGTGTCTGTATGTATGTCAGCCCGCACTCCCACTCACCAAACAGATCTATACGATGAGGCAAGTCCTTTATGTAAGGTGCCAATGTATTTTCGGGATACATCTTCATGGAAGCGTTGCTAGGTAGCGTCAGGTAGAAATCAGTCGCCATTGCGTCTTAACGTAGGATTGGGCAGCAGGTAAAACAACGAACTACTCAACAGGGCCGTCCACGGGTTAGAATTATCGTGACCTGTCGTCAGGTTGAAATGCTTATCAAGATGATTGTGTACAAGACTATGATCTGGCCAAGAAAAAATCTATCTCCTTTTTGGGACACACGGTACCGAACAGATGCCAATGAGCGCTGTCTTTGTTTTTCGCGCGTCAGTACTGTCCTCTGCTACGTCCTCTTGCTCTTATTATATGACGGTGGTGGTGGTTGTGGTGAAGGTCTCTGTTGTCGACGGTAGCCGTACCATTTCTCCAAAGCCTCCGTTCGCCTGCCCACCTTACGGCGCTGCAGTACCGATTCCACGCGGTACATTTTATCGGCGTGTACAGACACCTTCTGCAACTCCGATCCGTAGAAGGTTCCGTCCAGTACTTCGCCGATATCGTCGATCACGGGCGAGTCGGAGGGATGAACCCTTCGCTCCAATTCGCCATGTAGCCTTTTTCGAACAGTCTCTTAAACTTGCTAATGCGCACGCGATTCGACACGCGGAACGTGGACACGCCCTCACCATCGTGATCGTACAGGCGCTGCCACACCACTTCTTGATGCTTCGCACTCACCTGTGACGGAGATGCTGCGGTGGGGGTGTCGTTGTACGACTGCACATAGTCCTGAAGGACGTCGATGTATCACCACGTCTGGTGTTTCGTCAAGTATCGCCACATGCGCGTCTTCAACGTTCGTTTGAATCTGTCGACTATGCTCGCCTTCGTCTCCTCGTTGTGAGTGGAGAAGTGATGGATGCCGTAGTTCTTCAACGGAGCCTGACCGGAACGATTAAGAAATTCGAGTCCTTTATTTGTCTGCAACGTCTTTGGCCAGTCTTTGGTGAACGTACTTTTCAGCGCTGTCACCAACGACGCCGCAGACTTGTCCTTCAGTGGAACACACCAGGCCACTTTCGTGAAGACGTCTATCACCGTGAGGAGAAAGGTCGTACCGTCGTTGTCATTTTTCAAATTCGACAAGTCGACGAGATCGGCCTGCCACTGCTGAAGTTGACCTCCCACGACGACGCGTCGTCTCTTGAAACGAGATCTCGCCGGTGTTTGTAGGGCATAAGCGTATTGTTTCGACAACCATTCTTCGACCACTTTCCTCGGCGCGCGCGTGACGCGTCGCAAGGCGTTGACTCCGTCGTAACTTCCCACCCTTTCGGGTCGAGGTAGAAACTTTTAAGTTGTTTATTCTTCGGTGCCATTTAAAGACGTCCGATGCGTTGGCGGTGGTGGTGACGTTGGCTCCGCAGCACGGTTCTTAACGAGTGACGAGTACGGTGACGTACAGTAGGACACACACTGCCACGCCCACCATGATGATAATGGACCGATAGTCTAGTGAAACCATACCTCGAATAGGGCCTGTTGAATCAATTGTTCGGTATAGCTTGAACGAGCATATAAAGTCCACCGGAAATTAACCACGACGGAACGGTACGTGTCGTGTGGATAATTACTCATTGCAGCACACCATGTGCTGTGGACACGTACCGTACCGCCTTAAACGTCTTCCCAACTAGATAATGACGTCAAAGCCTTGCGTCGTTTCGGGGGTGGGGTGCGTATCGGATGTTCCATCTGACTGCGCCGACGAGTGAGGGGTGTCCGATTGAGCGATGTTCGAGTACTACCAGCACGAGGAGTAGCTGCTGCTGCTGCTGCTGTGGCTGCTGCTGCTGCTGCTGCTGCTACTGCTGCTGCGGCTGCGGCTGCTGCTGCTGATCGACGAGAAAGAGTCGCCGCCTGACGTATGTAGGCTCTCCCAGCAACGTTACCGACCAACTCCATAGGCAGGTTGGCGGATCGGAGCTGTTGTGCAAATGGCTGCCATCCTGTCGGATCGGTCTTTCTCTTACGTAACAGATCATTCACGAGATCCACCACGTTACTTCCGGCAATTGGCACACTCTTGTGCATCAGTTCGCCACGAGCGGTCCACGCGTTATCTCTTTTGAGATGCTCCATCAAACGTCTGGTTTTGGTCTGCATGGTCTTGGGAACGGTGTCCACGACGTCGGTCTCTATGCCGCTACTAGGAGCTCCTACTGCTCCCTCCGCCGCCGCCGCCGCCGCCGCCACTGCTGGCATCGACTCGTTCATCTTTATTGGACAAGACGTTGAACCGTTACAACACCTGATTATACAGTGTTACCTTGGTCCTGTCGTCGAGGTCCTTTCTATCGAGGATGGACATCAGCTCGTCTTCGAGGGTTTGCACGTTCTTACCTAAGGTATCCGTCGGGGGTGGGGGTGGTGGTGGTGAACGAAGGGTGTCCAGCAGTCGCGGATCTACCAAGGCCATTTTTCGTGCGAGTTCTATCTCTATTTCTTGAACATCACCTCTCGGAGCAAGGGTAGAAAGACCGAGCTTGCCAACAGCGTTATGAAGGCCGATAGGAAGCCCCCGCTCTTACCCTCACCGACCTGCAGTTGAAGTAAGATGCGTCTCCTCCTGGCGGCGGACGCTCGTCTCTGAGACAATTCGCGTAATTTCGTTCTGTATTTGCTGAAACGCTGCCTCTGTAATTAGGTCAATGGAATGTTCGTTTTCAATATGTTGTATGCACACTCGGCCAGGGCACAAAGAAGATCGGCGTCGGCGTTGGCGATGATGACTCTTCTCAGTTTGGTGCTCTTGCATCTATTCAGCGCCTGTATACACAAAACGTGTCTCTTCACCAGTTCAGACATGGTGCGTCCGAAGAGACGACCCACGCACTCGGTCTTTTTATACCTTCGGCAAGTACACGTACTGAACACCGTCGTCTGGAAAGACGGTTGTGCGCAGACGCATATCCTCGGGCGTGTCCTGTTTGAGATCGACCAATAGATAACCGTGCGATATCGACGTGGCGTCGGTAAAGCCTCTTGCACGAATTTCACGCGCCCCTGATACATCTGCCTAACCAAGTGCGACATCTGTGATGCGTCACGAGGATTCTTGAACACCACCATGTACTGAAAGTTCAGACTGATGGTATGACTCTTCTTGTTTTTAGGGAACCGATTATGTACGAGATGTTCCTGTGATGACTTTTTTAGTGAAAAAGGTAGTAACCCGTTCGTCCGTTTCCGCCATAAGATCGTCTATGATGATGAGGTTCTTCGTTGCCGAATCGAACCCCGGGGCTATGATCCATCCATAAAGTTGCCTCATCAGCGTTTTGTACGGATTGGTCGGTGGTCGAGATTCCTTGTCGTTGGCGTCACCGTCCTCGGATGATTGTGCAGCGTGCTCCCGTTTGTCCCAGTCCGTCTGTGCATCTGCGAGTTGTTCCAACACTTCTTCGTAAGAGTCTTTTATCTTTTCGTAGGCGGCGTCACTCGCAAGATATCCATCATGTCTCTCATCAACTTATTGGCGTCTCAATCCGTGACGAGACATTGCACTTGCTCATGCACGGGCACGTTCAATGCCACGCCGACGCTCAACAGAATGTGACGCGCTACCCAGTGGACCTTGTCACTGTCCGACGGAAGTTGTGCGGTGTCAAACCAACACACAAAGTCTAACGTGGCGCGGTATGGGTAGTAGCGCAACGATTCGGAGACTCGAATGTTCTCTTCGTCCAGACGTTCGAACACTGAAGGAATCGAGTGGTACACGTCTCCCGGGTACACTCTATGCAAACCCCCCATATTTCCATAACGAGTCACCGCACTTTTGACAACGATAAGAGTGACAGTACATGCGTACATCTTGGATGTAGAAAAAGTGTGTGTCGTAAAGGTTGATGTGTAATGTGTCGGGACGAGTTCGGCAGTCGTCTTTCCATCCTCTTCGTCCGACTGGCAGAGCTTCGTCTCGAACCTGGTCTCTACGCGATAGAGGTCTTCCAACGTGACCCGGCAAAATCATCCATGGCTACATCATCTTGGGCATATGCCTCGTACAGTGTCTTCACAGCCAGCTCCAACCTCCTCGATGCAGGACCAGACACCGGAAGAGACACAGGTTATCATTTACCCCTTTGAATTATTGGGTTCCCTTTCCAGACCAATGACGGCTTTGTTCTTCTTGATGTAGGCTGGGGTCAATCTTGAAATGATGGATTTGTTCCTGGAACATGATCTTCAAAGGAGCATATAGAACAGTCGTGTGTAGGTTTTGTTAATCTGTAATCGTTCATGCACTGGAGGGGACCTCTCGATACGCATGTCCTGATGGTAGATCAGTGGTACCAATGGTGCCCATCTGGTGGATAGTTTTGTAACTAGTGGTACCCCTGGTGGATACCATATCAGCACATGTTGTAAAACAGCACCCCTCGCGGATAGTAACCGAACTAATGCGCATGTTAACATATAAATTATCGCCCAGCACGTGTTTCCGGTTGCGCATGCGCAACGACCCACTTCCGATGGTGGCGTCTTCTGTGAGAAAGTGTATGCGCTAAAATACGTGCTGAAAAGCGCCTGTATCAGCCAAAAATACTGTTATGTGGCATGATGCGCCTAGCGCCACTCCCGTTTGCGCATGCGCAACATGACTTCCGAGGCTTAACCTGTTTTTCATAAGAAGCGTCTCTAGTGAAAATAAACGTTATAACTTTATAACTAATACTTTTCCCAAGAACTGCCTCCTAGTGACCTTATATGTATTAATTCGACCTATCTTTCTCCTAAGAACTTCCCATAGCGGTCACAAACATAATACTTTATCCTATTTCCAACCCAAGAACTGCCCATAGCAGTAACAAACGTAATATTTTGAAATATATTTCTCCTAAATGATTGCTCCCTAGTGACCGTATATGTAATAACTTGACCAATATTTTTTTCCTAAGAAGCGCCTCTACTGACAATAAATGTAATAACTTCACCTGTATTTTTTCCCAAAGAGCGACTTCTAGTGACCGTATATATATTAACTTAACCTATATTTCTCCTAAGAACTGCGTAATACTTTGACCTATATCCAACCCAAGAATTGTACACAGCAGTCACAGACGTAACACTTTGACCTATGTTTATCCTAAGAACTGCCCCTAGTGGTCACAAACGTAATATTTTGTTCTATATTTCTCATAAAAACTACCTCCTAGTGACCATATATGTATTAACCTGAAGTATATAACAACTACCCCTAGCGTTCACAAATGTAATACTTTGACCCATATTTATCTTGCATAACTGCCTCATAGTGACCTTATATGTACTAGCTTGACCTATATTCTCATAATAACTGTTCCTAGCGGTCACAAACATAATACTTTGACCTATATTTCTCACAAGAAATACACCTCGTTTTCACAAACATAATACTTTGATCTATATTCCTTCCAAGACCTGCCTCCTAGTGACCGTATATGTATTAACTTGACCTATATTTTTTCCAAAAACTGCCCCTAGCGGTCACAAATGTGACCCGTATTTATCTTACATAACTGCCTCCTAGTGACCGTATATGTACTAACGTGACCTATATTCTCATAAAAACTGTCCCTAGCGGTCACAAACATAACACTTTGACTCAGGGTTGTTTGATTTAAATCATTTGATTTAAATCATTCATTTAAATCATGACTTAAATCACTCCAAAAAATGTTTAAAATCATTGATTTATGCTTTTTTTTTATTTTTTTACTTCCGGTTTTTGTAATCGCTGATTTATATGAATTTAACACAAATAATTGTTTACAAGCATCGAGTTCAACAAAGTTTTGTATGTTTTTTAATACAAAGCACAAAGTGCGCACACTTGTGTAGCTGTATTGTCACTAGATACCCTGATAGTCAAATATTTTATGATATTGTGTATGTTTGAGCTATTCCCTTTCTGAATGCAGTGACGCCACACACACTTGTCTTCCAGAGGAAGTATCTTTTCAACACAGAAGCCCTGAGTTAAAGTCCACTTATGGCTTGTGCTAGTTGTTACCAATTCAGTATGTTGACTCAGTTGTTTAATACTGTACCAGTTTGTATTCTGGTTAGAGACCCTTAGAGTATACAGAACCCTGGACAGGTGCTAATCCACCTTATAGACAAACAATAATTACCACTGCTACAGCCACAGACACACAGCATGCTTTCCTCTCCAAGACAGATTATGCAACTACAAGGGGTGAGGCCTTGTGGACATTGTCTAATATCTTTATATAAGCAAAAATCATATACCCTCTGTTAAGACAAGAACCCAAATCGATTTGAATAGAACATGTTTGAAAGAGTTTACAAATTTAAACATCTATATAAATATCTGTATACCATATTTCAAAAAAAAAAAATAAATAAAAAAATCCTGTCACAAAAAAAATCCGATTTTTTATATTTAAAAAAATTAAAATCATGATTTTTTTCAACCCTGCTTTGACTTATATTTCTCACAAGAACTACCTACCAAACGTAATACTTTGAGCTATATTTCTTCGAAGAACTGCCTCCTACTAACCGTGTATGTATTAACTTGACCTACTTTTCTCTTAAGAACTAACTCCTGGTGACCGTATATGTATTAACTTGACCTATATTTTCCCCAAGAACTGCCCCTAGCGGTCACAAACCTAATATTGCTACCTATATTTCTCCTAAGGAACTACCTCCTAGTAACCGTATATGTATTAACTTCACCTACGTTTTTCATAAGAAGCGCTTCTATTGACAATCAACGTAATCAATTGACCTATATCAAACCCAAGATGTGACATTGTTGTAAAATTATCTTTAAGTTTGTGATATTTTGGTGTTGTTTTTTTTAACTGCGTGACATTTTGGTGTAATTTTCTTTAACTTTGTGACATTGCTGTGAAGTTCTCTTTAAGTTTGTGACATTTTGGTGTAATTTTTTTTTAATATGTGGCATTTTTATGTTCTTTAACTTGTAACAGTTTTGTACCATTTTCATTAACTTGTGACATTGTTATGACATTTTTTTAGCTGCGTGACATTTACTTTAACTTGTGACATTATTGTGAAATTATCTTTAATTGTTGGCAAGTCTGTAACATTTTCTTTAACTGCGTGATATTTTTGTGACATTTTAAATTAAATTTTGGGATATTTTCTTTTAACTTGTAGGCTTTTTGTGATATTTTCTTTAACAGTGTGACATTTTTGTAACATTTACTTTACTTTAACTTATGACATTTTTTAAACATTTTGGTGTAAAGTTCTTCAACTCTGTGATCTTTTTGTGACATTTCCTTTAACATTGTGACATCTTGGTGTAATTATCTGTAACTTTGTGACATTTCTTTGACAATGGTGTGATATTTACTTTAACGTGTGACATTTTTGCAACATTTTCTTTATTCTGTTTCGTTACGCCTCTGAGCTAAGGTTCCATAAAAGTTTCCTTTAAAAGTGTGACATTTTGGTGTAATTTACTTTAACTGTGTGACATCTTGCTGTAACTTTCTTAAACTGTGTAACATTTATGTGACAATGTTGTGATATTTACTTTAACTTGAGACATTTTCTTTAACAGTGTGACATTTAAGCGTCATTTTCTGTACCAGTGTGACATTGTTGAGTGATTTTCTTTAAATATGTGACAATTTTACAATATTGTTGTGACAGTTACTTTAACTTATGACGTTTTTAAAAAAAATTCTATAAAAGTGTGACATTTTTGCGACATTAAAAAAGTTGTAGCATGTTTGTGACATTTTCTTTAACGGTGACATTTTAGCGTAATTTTCTTTAACTTTGTGACATTTTTGTGACACTGTTGTGTCATTTACTTTAACGTGTAACATTTCTGTAACATTTCTACCGCTGGGCCTGGTCAGGTCCAATGATAAATACGTGATGATACCCTGGACGACGCAGCTTTCGCTCCAAATCTGATCAATGGTGAGAAGTACTTGTCGAGTACCAAGTGGATTTATTCACCACGACTGGATACACCTTCACCAAACGATCCCCGGTCATGACTGCGAATGTTGACTTGCTTGCTGCAGCAGGGTTTCATGTACGAGTGTCGCCATCAATCACCGCCTTTATTCATCGCGCCATTACATTAAATGAATGCCCCATTTATAACCCTTTGGGGGTTGCTGGCAGGGGAACCCCCACCTAATATTGCTGGCATTTGTCCTGACGTACCCAGGGGACCCCAAGGGAAGAGTTGAAACTGGTTTTAACATTGGCGTCATTAAATAAATGCCCCAGTTTTTCACCTTTTGGTGGTTGTTAATATGGGGAATGCCCCACCTAAAATTGCTGGCATTGGCCATTCAATACTCAGGGAACTCCAAGGGAACATTTGGCACTGTTTTTGCCTTGGTGTCATTACCATAAATAAATGTACTTTTGTGTCCCCTTCGATGGGTGATTTCGGCAGCAACGCATTTTTGAGATGTCGAGGGGTGGTCAATTCAGTCCATGCCATGCCCATGGGGTCAAACCTTTTGGCGTCGTTTACATAAATGAAAGCTCTGTGCTCCTACTCTAATATGGATTGTGGGCGATATTGAAAGAAGCATCAGTCACGCAGACATTTCATAAAAAGAACCCCCAAATTATCAAAAAATAACCTCGGTTTTATATGATGATACATTACAATTCGATACCACCAAAGTGGGGCATTAGGAGTCAGACCACAGTTGAAAATTGCATTGGTGGCCATGTTAACGTTTTGTTAGATTATAAGAAAACGTGACCACTAAAAATTCTGAAACTTTTTCACAGCATCTGCCATCATCTCATTGACATGCTGACCAAGTTTTATCAAAATCACACACCTCCAGCTCTTTTAAAACGCCCCGACGTGCGATGCCCATCAATTTTGACAAAAATAGCCTTGTATTCATGTGCCCACGTGGCCCATAGCAGAAAAATTCCCATAAATCCCTCCGCCTTTTAAACTCTCAAAAAATGCATCATTTCACAGCCAATAGCTTCTACAAACAAACCTGTGAATATGCCTGCTCAATTGCGCTTATGTCACATCATATGAATTCTTTAAATTCACATATCGCAATTTAATACGCCCTACATTCGTGAAACAATAAACAGTAAGGTCAACTGTGGTCTTACCCCATTAATTCCGCCCATCAGAGGGGCATTCCTACCACGCCGGTTGGCGCATTACGATTGGTGCATTCTGGGGGCCCATTCTGGCGGAGGTGCATTCCGACTATGATTCGTGTTATGCTTTAGGGGAAAGACCACAGTTGACCTTCCTGTTATTGTTTCACTTAATATTATGTGACATGGGTGCCTTTGAGCAGGAATATTCACAGGTTTGTTTGTAGAAGCTATTGGCTGTGAAACAGTGCATTTTTTAAAGAGTTTAACTGGCGGAGGGATGTATGGGAATTTTTCTGCTATGGGCCACGTGGGCGCATGAATACATGGCTATTTTTGTCCAAATTGATAGGCATCGCACGTCGGGGCGATTTAAGAGCTGGAGGTGTGATTTTTTTTTATAAAATTTGGTCAGTATATCAATGAGATGATGGCAGTTGCTGTGGACAATTTTCAGAATTTTTTATGGTCACGCTTTCTTATAATCAGACAAAACGTTAACATGGCCACCAATGCAATTCTCAACTGTGGTCTGACTCCTTTACACACGTTCGTGTGACCAGCGTGTAGGCATTTACACTTCCAAAATTGAATAACATCTGTTATTTTTCATACCATTTGATTAGTAATTTGTCTACATTGTCTTATAAATAAATCTTGTTTATCTCCAGCCGTTGTAATCGTTCTAAATTTGACGACTATCGACACTTACGCTGTCACATGCTAAACATTTATTGTATAGTGGCTGCATGGTAGTAGCATATACACGTGCCAGTGACTGTAGGCCTGACTTGCACATGAGGAAATTATGTAGTTGTTTGTATGTCATATGATGGAGAGCTTGTTTTTTTTCTGAAGAGACGGCAGAACGTGATGATGTTGTACCACCAGTAGGCTGAAAAAATAATATACTGGGTATTTGATTTAAAGAAGATTAAAAATACAAATACAGCATTGAAAACCGTTAACTTAGTCTTTGAAGTAAACGGTGGGGAAACTAAATGGTGATCTGTTCCATACCGTGTGAAAACTCTGGAATTTGTTTCCTTGGAAGTAGTCTAGTTTCTGTGTGGGCTTCAAAGATCACAAGTTAACACAGACAAATGCCATTGTGTAGTCTAATAACCATACCTCATGACAACAATTACGCTTTCAACCATGCAAATTTTTATTTAAGTCAACAACTATACTCCGAACGCTTGTATTAATTTTTTTTAAATACCCTCGGATGCAGCCAAATGCATGCATGTTATGTACATATGTGATGTCTGCAAATGAACAATCTTTGTATTCTACTAGTCGTAATTTATTCAATCTTCCTCCCAAGATATATTCAATGCACACTGCTTTGATCTACACTGTATGAATGAGTGGACCTGACTTACCTCTCGCGCTAAATCAGGTTGGCTTATAGCATATTTGGGATATCAGAAAGAGGAGGACAATGTTTAGTCAGCCATTAGTTTGTTATGATACCATGTAGTAGCGCAACAGATTAACCAAAAAATTCATATCCCAAAGCCAAAGGGGGCCATAGCCCAATGCCCCACAAATACACCACAGAGCAACTACCATATATTTTGGGGAATGCAATGCCAGTTTACATCAATCATTAACCACCTAGTTGGACCATACTTACTTATCCTCTTTACACCCTAGTTGGTGCATAAGGCAACCAAGTTGGACCATACTGACTTATCTTCTTTACACCCTAGTTGGTGCATAAGGCAACCAAGTTGGACCATAGATAATTGGTATTATACAGATCAAATCAACACATGCTAAACATGTGACTCTTGACATATTAAATTCCAATGGCCCATGCTATGGTTGAAGTAGCTGACCCATCGAGTTCTAACTTTAACTACATAATTTTTCTACAACAGGCACATCTTGTTTAACAAGTTTATTATATTTTCTTGGGTATCAATACAATGATTTCATATTGCAATACAGTGTTGTAAATAGTTAAAGTATGCATACTAAGCAACCTGGTTAAGGGGTGTAGACAAGTGAACTTGATAAAGTAACAAGAAAGCACACAAATATTTGTCTCAATCTAGAAAAAACATGTAAACCTATTGATTAAATAAACAAAAGCAACATTGCTTGAATTAAATGGTTGACAGTGTAGCCTATGTTAGTTAACTTTGAAATAATTCACATTTTGTACTTCTCAGCAACACAGGAATACATTACAATAAATTTGGAAAGCATGCAGTTGGTGTCCAGTACAAAACTGGCCACCCTCTGCACAAACAGAATGCAATGGTTTCATCATGATCCACCTCAACACTGGTGAGAATAAGAAACATTCAAACAAAGATTGTTGAAGAACTACATTCCCATGTGTTTACATTACAAATCCATGGAATGACACAATGTTGGAAGTTTTTATGTAATAGTTATCAGTGTTGGTAGAATGCGGGGATTTCAGTGTCAACAGCTAAAACATAAGCCCATCCCTAATGCAGTACAAAACAATAATGCAGACGATTATTTGTGCAAACACATCTTGTCAAATCACAACCAGGTGGAATTCAGCACATGTGGGCCACGTCTGGTAGTAACAGACAACGTGAGATTCCATCACTGACAGACATTCAACAATGACGCGCTACGCAGACACAATTCCTACTCAAGTACATCATCACAACTCCTCTCGTTTCCTCTTTTCAGCTGCCTCAGGGGCATATTTCGGCATCAGTTCATCAATGAGCTTAATGAAATCAGACTTTTCTGTGCAGCCCCGGCACTGTTCATCCCAGTCTGACAGAATGTTCTTCAGTTCTTTCACCTTCAGCTTCTTCAGGTTCACCGTCGCAAAATCAACTGTCTTTTCTGCACAGACAACGACAAACCAATTTTAATGAATACCACTTAAAGGTTCTTTTTTTTTGTTTTTTTTAGATTAATTTTACAAAATTTTTTATCTACCTAGTATCCACCAAATGAACATAATTAAAAACACCTTGGTGATAGTATAATGATCTTGGATTCGTGATTAATTATTCATATTAGCAGATGAACAAGACTTGTATTTTAGAAGTAGCGGCATGAAATAGCACCCCATGTGGCAAGTTGGTTCTGTCACAGCAACACAAAACATTGTTGTAAATTGTCCTGCATTGAAACATCATATATTTGCTTTCACTGGACAGAATTTTTTTTAATGGGTTCAAATTCTATTTTAGTACAAATTGCATGGTTTTGTGAAATGTCATCACTTTACTGCAGTGTACCCATTTAAAAACTGCAGCAATCCTGGGGTAAAAATAATACAACACACAATGCAAAACTGGCTAGTTTTCTATCTCACATTTTGATAGAACTTGGAATTTCCAAAAATGTGCAATGATCAACTAAGCTGTTAATTAATGGTGAGGGGGGGCAAAGTTGGTTTCTGGGAGCATAATATTGGGGAGCAATGTATACTTATATACCTATCAAAAACATTATGGACTGGACCCTGTTCCGATGCCTGCACATGTTTGACTAACTTCTTATTTAAATTAAGGCACATATATGCTGGTGTAGGTTGCTGCATTATAAGTAACATTGTAACAACTAATTCACATGTCAATAGTGGCACAACACTTTTGTCAGGGCTGGGTCTAATAAAAAAATCAAATCAATTAGTTTTTGTTTCAATTACATTTCCACAATCATCAAATCAAATACAATTATATCACCCCCATTACAAATAAAATTACAGATGCACTATTGCCGATATGTGGGACAAGCTATTTATTCCAAAAGTTAACTCAGTATTTGTTAATTATAAATCATGTGTGTTGCTGAATTTTGATATTTTGTATACGATTAATAAATAAAAATGTGTGAGACAGCACTTTTCATAGGTATGTTCAAGACTTCGGGTAAAGCTTATAATATGAAAAATATACTGGAATTAATCGTAATTTATGTAATTGCTGCAATTGCATTAAATAAATCAACCTCAATTACACCATATTTTCACAACTAGAAATAGAATTAATTACAAATACAACTTTTTGCTTGTAATCAATTAGTTACAAATATGTAATTGGAATCCATACAGCATTTACCAAAAGGATTGGTATGCACTTACCATACTTAAGGTCACAGATCTGCTGGTCTTTTAGATAAAGTTTATGACAGATCTTATCTGAAGGCATTCCCCAAGATATTGGCTTTGAGAGCTCGGCAAGAATGCTGGTTGCAGATTCTTCCAAGCCTCCAACATAGTAGCACTGAAAGACATGCACAACAAACCATTAAAGTTTAAAGTGATTGTTTAGCAGCATAAAAGCAATAATTCCTATCCTACAATAAGTTACCATCATCATCTTCACAAAATAAGTCTCTCTAAACGTGTTGTCTAAATATGTGATCAAAAGACATCACCATGACAAAAATGGTATTTTCTGCACAAGGCCAACATTAATTATGCCGAGCTACTGGTGTTATGGGAATAACCTTACCATTATATCTGCACTAGCCATACTACAAGTTATTTTTAAATGTTATTCAACTGTGAAAATTTTCAGATGATGTAAACCATTTCTCTATTCATACATACCAGTCTGTTGTTCCCTTTCTTGCTATTCTTACAAAACTTCTTGAAAGCTTTCTCAACTTTCTTTGGGTCACCTCTGGTGTCACTATCCATGGAGTCAATGAATTTTCCAATATATTTCACACAAACTGCAACAGATATTTCACAAAATCATCAATGTGACAGAATTAACTAAGATTAGCATAGGCATGCCATAATATCCAATAATGCTAATTACATGAACAAATATGTCATCATTACATGGTTCGTGAATCAGTTATCTACACACTTCCTTTCCCATTTCATTTATACAATAACTGTTTCAGGTATTTGCATCAGTAATCTTGAGCATAAACAAAAAATTAAGGGACATTCTGCTTGTGTAATCTGAGCAACACTTTGTTTTATTCCAGTATGTATCAAAGTGAATAAGACTCATATTATAAAGTGAAAGAACTGTTTTGGAGTTTATTTTATTTAAAAATAATAATTGTGATGTTACTCTTAGCAAAACAATCTACAGAAATTTCACAGAATTTTTGTAGACACAGCTGTATAGAATTCAGAAAATATTCTATAGAATTCTTATACAATATTCTATAGATTTTTTCACAGAATATTCTATAGGATAGCCGGCTAATCTCCTTATTCAATCTTAACTTCAGTTAAGGCTTAGACTAGAGCTGGGCCTAGGCTAGGGATAGGCTTATTGTTTTTGACATCAAGTTAGGCATGTCAAACGATTTAAAATGAGATTTGCATAACATAACATTTGATACAATTGATAGTGACAAAGTTTGGTGATATTTGACTAATTGTAGATCATGGAAAACTACATTTGGTAAGAATTGGAAATATGACAACATATTAAATGAACATTATTCTGCTACACTGTAATGACTGCATGCGTTTGTCTGCTAGCGCATTTTAGTGCCAGCAATTTTAAAATGTCCTAGCACTTGCTGGCAAATTTACACTGTATTATCGCTCACCTGGACTCCTGGAAGCGATTTCTAAAATACCTTTTGCTATGCATTCCTAGTCGTTTAGTGTGGAATACACTTTACATAGACTGCCATTTGCAACACATAATGTGATCAGTAATAATTTTATTTTATTTATATTTCCTTGACATCATTTCCTAAAAAATAAGTTAATGAAAAATAATTGTGTCGCAAAGTCAGGCATGTGCACTTCAAAAAAATATATATAAAGTATGGTACTTTAGGAAAAGGCTCATGTAGCAATTACAGGCAAGTACACAACAATTTGTACTTAATTAGAATTACAATCACGTACAAATGTACTTTAAACTTAACTCCAAAACTTGTTATCCCTGTTGTACATAATGATGTGGTAGCTGTAATGCATATGTGTTTTGCTTTGTAGATGGTTTCACAACACAGACACCACAGCCAACATACAACTACACACTTGGGTTATCACACCTCACGTGTACTACAACCAACATGTTTGTGCAGACATTTCGAATTTGTGTAGACATTTCATAGAGACCCTGTCTCTCTAGGATAGCTTTATGTTCTCAAGCATCTAGAAGGTCCAGATACTTATGCCAGGATCATTTTTGTTGATTATAGCTCTGCTTTTAATACCATTATCCCCTCAAAACTGTTCGAGAAAATACAGAAGGTTGGGTTCCACAATCTATGTGCCTGTGGATCCTTGATTTTCTGTTGAACAGACCGCAGGTTGTGAAAATAGGTGGCAACTTATCGTCATCACTCATTTTGTCAAGGTTGTGTCCTGTCACCAATGCTATACTCTCTTTTTACATATTATTGTGCATCCTGTCATAAAAGTACCCAAATATTGAAATTTGCAGACAACAGTACAGTGCAAGGGCTCATTACGAACTCAGATGAGTCTAAGTACCGTGATCAGGTAAACAAACTTATCAATCGGTGCGGCGAAAACAATCTGAAACTCAATGTAAGCAAAACAAAAGAAATGATCATGGATTTTAGAAGAAAGAAATCTCTAATCTCCCCTCTTTTGATCGCCGGCAAAACAGTTGAAATTGTCCAACACGTTAAGTTTCTAGGCTCTACGATCTCAAGAGACCTTAAATGGGAGCTAAATGTTGATACCATTGTTAAAAAGGCCCAGCAGCGCCTGTACTTCCTAAGAAGGTTGAGATCATTTGGTTTGACCACTCAAATCACGCTAAACTTTTACAAAGCTGTAATCGAAAGTGTTCTCACCTTTTTGATCACAGTGTGGTTTGGTTCTATCACGGTTAAATACTGCTTCCAAAATATTCGGCAGATGCCTTCCCAGTCTCGAATCACTGTATCAGCAGTGTTTGAGCTAGGACGCGATTTTGCGACATTCTCGCGTTTATTTTTCAAATGTCGCATATGTTTGGAAATTGCGCGACACCGGTGTCGCATGATTATCTTAAATATCGCACATTTTGATCAGTGGAGCGACACCTGCCATATTATGAAATACAAGTTTTTTTTCTCAGTTGTTCAGCGTCTAATATTACTGTAAAATCATTTACATTTGCCCCCAACCACTTAGGATTTGCCTGTGACATCACTGGCGTTTTCTCAAAAACGTGTTTTCTGCATTTGGAAAAAGGATATCTCTGTGAGTAATTATGCTATCCAAATAAGGTTTTGAATGTTGCTGAATGCTTTACTCTGCACAATGACCAGAGACATTTTAAAAATCATCAATAGTTTGAAAGATAAACACGTATTTGTTGCCAAAAATTAAGTTTTTTTTCACACTGTAAAAAAATAATTAAAAAAAATAAAAACACAACATTTTAACAAATGCTCTGGTCATTGTACAGTAGAATATGTACTGAACATGGATTTGCAAGAATTATAATCATATATGTGTTAAATAAAGAATGGCAGTGTTTCCAATTTTGCCAATATTTGCTCAAAGCGGCAGACATTTTGTTTGTTACCATGGAAACAGGGATCTGACTGACAAAAGTTCAATATATTTTTTACTCTGTAAGACCCATTCTATACTTTTGGCCGAAAAAATTGCAAGATTTGCACAAATAATTTTTTTTCCCCATTTACCTGCTGTGTGTGGCCTTTTAAGCCAGAGTAAACGTTTTTGCATTTCTGAACTTAAAGAGTGGTCTTTACAATGATACTACAACTGCTGGATATCCCTTTTGAAAATATACCATGGTAAATGCCATGGTATTTTGAAACAGGTAAACCATGGTAAAATACCATGATATGCCATGGAAACCATGGCAGTATGTGGTGCTTTGAAACAGGGAAGCCATGGTAAAATACCATGGTCCATGGGGTTTTGAAACAGGTAAACCATGGTATACCACAGTTGACCATGTAATGTCATGGTTTACCATGGTATATTTTCATAAGGGATTTAATAACAAATGTTTTTAAAGTTATGCATTTTGGAAATTGGCTTGAAATCGGCAGACACTTTTCTTGATGGTGGTGACCTTTGAATAATAATACGAAAGCCATAAATATAATATCTTCCCACAGAATTAAACCAGAGTCAAAATGTTTGCATTTCTGAACTTCTTAACTGGCCTTTACAATGATACTACACTTGCAGGATATTAACCTGATGCACCCTGAACACAGAAATTTCGGTGTTGGGGTGTTCATACTGACCGCCATGTGGCGCCACTTTCGTTAGCTTTGGTTATGCTGTTGGTGCCCAGATGAAAACAACACATGTGCGGACGTTTTGAGCCATTTCCTGAATCGATCCGTCAATTATTAGTATTTCTGCGAATTTTTTTTAAGTGAGCGATATCTTATCAACGTTTTGCGATTCATGGTTATGATGATTATGAGCGGGCGTTGCATCTGTTGGGTGTTACATCTGATAATTCGGATGTAAATGACATTAGTAGCGGACAAGACAGCGACATCGATGTGTCAATGATGTGTTGTTACTGTATTCATAGTCTTTTGACGTAACATTTGACTCACATTTGCAGAATTACTGCATTTATATTCCTTGAATTATTTTTTTTCTCCATAAGTTATTATATTACAACACATGGTGTGCTCTGATATATATGTCAGTAGATTACATGTACCTATGAAACATTTATTATTATGCATTTTGTGAACAGTTTTGTGTGCTTTATATGCATATATGCGATCAACCAAAATCATAGTACTTGCATGCTAATTGTAATATTTCACAGGTAAATGCAGATATTATTACAATCAGGGCTGGGGTCAATTCCAAAGGAATTGGAATTAATCAATTCAATTCCAAAGTCCAAATCCGGAATTGAAAGATTTTGAATGAGAATTGGAATTGTAAAATTTTGAAAAAAAGGAATTGGAATTGAATGGAAAGGAATTGAGCAACTGATTTTTTTGTGACATCAACCAATATTTTTCTAGTCTGTTGTAGGCGGCTATGTGTATAATAATGCTATCAACTCATGCATTGAGGATCTTAAAACTGAAATCCTGTCATTCACGCGAGTATCTTATGATTTCTTTATGTTGCCACTTGCCAGCGGGTTAATGAAGGGTTCCAGACTGGCTTTAATAGAAACATCAAAGATATTTTCAACTGTTTACAGACCTGGGAATTTAGCCCTTTTACACCCATGAAAAGACACTTATTGGCAGGCTACAGCCATGCGGTTGATCAATCAGTAATCACTGATTACTAATCAGAGATCAGTGACCACTGACCAACACTACAAAGCATAGGCAAGCTAGCTGTAGCCAAATGTGTGAAAATGGTTTCCCACTTGCCAGTATAAATATGTGTTGCTTAACATGCATCATCAGAACAGTGTGCAACAGTCATAGTGTACAGGTCGGTCAATATGCCCCCTGTAAAGTCGTCTGTCTTTGAACATTTTCTGAAACTTATGATAGTCATAATGATTATGCAAAGAATAATGACATGGTACATGCACATTAATCTTTCATTGTTGACTTTTGTTGTTATGTGGAATTGGAGCGGGAATTGGAATTTAACGATTTTGAAAGGAATTGGAATTACTAAAAAGAAATGCAAAAAAAACCCGAATTGGAATTGAATGAAAAGGAATTGCAAGGAATTGGAATTGATTGAAAGGAATTGACCCCAGCCATAATTACAATTTCTCTTGCTGACATGTAGGCCTATCTTGTAGTATCAAACTTGCCTCATTTTGTGCTTTCATTTGTCCATGAGTGATAAAATAAAACTAGATTTCGTATTTCATTTTGCGATTGTTTACATATGCTAATTATATGCTAATTAGCCACAGTTAATCATAACATTGATAGTGTTAATACCATTGGTAAGATAAATATTCTGTGAATCAGAATATGTATATATTGTAAGGGTTTTAATGAAGAGTTTACATGTTACAGTGCAGTTACAACTCCCCCAGAAATTCAGAGCTTATCAGGTTAAGTAACAAATGTGGTTAAGTTGTGCATTTTGGAAATTTGTTTTGAAATCGGCATACACTTTTCATGAAGGTGCCGGTAAGGTAAAGTCATCCCCCAGGCATTACGCCTTAGGAAGCCATGAAGGCTTATATGGCCAGTGCTTAAACCTGGTTTCTGTAGTGCGAAGCAACTTAGAGTGCAGTTATACTGACTCTCCTAGAAGGGACACTAGTCCATCGCAGGTACCTTCCAAACAGTGTTTGTACTCATTTGCAGCTGAGTAGACTGAGGCAAAGTAGAGTAAACGAAATTGCCTATGCTTCGAAAACGAACCGTGCCCAGTGTGGGTCTTGAACTCACAACCCTCGAATTTAGAGTCCAACACTTTAACCACTAGGCCACGGCTGCCCCCTCGGTAGCGACCTTTAAATATTACGAAGTGGATAACCGTCCGGCAGCCGTAACAAGTATTTTGGGGGATATTCGTCCGTGAGTTCCGCTGCGCATGCGTGTTTGGTTCCCAACGCCGATGCTCATGCGTGATATGTTTACGCGCGCGATCGCTTTCTTGTTCAATGAAGAATGGAGGTGACTATAGATTTTGTTGGTGTTAGCATTGGGGATACATTCAGAACATTTGAAGAATTGACAGAGATGTGTTTTTGTCACTTAATTATACTAGTTAGTTAGTAGCCTAGTTACTACAATACACTGTCACTGACCACTGTTTTAACTACCATACAGATTTAGTACCGTACGAGTACGATTACATTTACGAGTACGATTACTCGAAAAATACATGTAATCGAGTACGAAAACTATTAATGCGCATAGTCAGCATATATATATACAATTGCACTTGTAATGTGTCTGTATTGATTTACGAGTGGTCTTGCTTTAAACTGCGAAATAGTTGATTATCTGTTTGCCTGTCAGCAAATCTATGCCAAAAAAATACACATTATGTGTGTGATTTCAGGACGTTGAGGAGACATTGCCAAGCTGGAGTGAAACTGGGGCTGTCTGAAGACTACCAGCAGCTTGTGGTGAAGAAAGTAGAGACAGTCCACAACCATGAGGTTTCAGAGGTGAGCAATTTTTTAGTTTCTTAATTCCTAGTAATGAAGAGAACAGTTGATTTGTTACGGCAAGACTATACCTCTAAAAATGGGGTAGACCGATTATAACCGAGCTGCATACATACGTGTATGACCCATGTTATGTGGCCAGCACAGAATGCCTGCATTGCGCTGTGTACATCAACTTTGGCTGCAATTTTTCCCCTACCAGATAAACTTTAGTTTGGACCGGGCGTTAGATCTGTGAAAATTAAAACTAAAGGGTTATGGTGTTGCCTCAGCGTCAACAGACATTGAATGTGTACAATTTGGGCTTTTTCCTATGTAGTGTTGTTGGTCTACCTGTGTGCATATCTTTGCTTTTCATTTCCAGGCAAGAGCACAACCCATTTGCATAAAGTTTTACTCTAAGCAAACATTATGTTTTAGGAAGTATACCAGCATCTGCCACGACAACGGCGGATAGATCCCGAGCACCTACTGATGGCAGAGGACATGATGCAGCTGAAGTCCAACAAGAAGTTGCTGAACATCCGCCTGCAGGAGATCTCCGGCAAGCATGTGACGCTTCGGGACATGACGAACATGAGTGCAAACATGCGGAAGTCATCAGAGTAGAACGACCTTGTGGCCATCGTCCAGCGTCTGAACTATATACCAGGCAAGTAGCGCTACACCGGCATCAATTAACCCGTAAATGATACGTTTATCGTGTGTGTTTGTCGTATCCGTAAAACCATGACACATATGTTAGTAAATGGTGCGTTAACCGACACAGGTAACGTCATATTCTTTTTCGTCATAGCGCCAATCAGAAGTTTCCGGAAATCTGAGAAAAACGATCGCATATCGTCTTGAAATACGTGCTTATAAGTACTTATATCTCCATAACTACACAATTTTATTATTTGTAATGTCACTACGATTGATTTTCATATACTAATTTGTGCAAACGGCGACCTTTTTTGACGTTTCCTGTGTCATTTAACGAACTAAATTGATGGCACTGCTATTCAGTTCCATTATACCACTTTGGGTTTTGTACATATGCATGTATATGCAGCCCTCTACATTAACAATTTTTCCTAGGCGCCACTTGGCCCCTAAACATATTTTTGTTAGCCAAACTGAAATTTTAAGAGCCACATAAAAACTTGTATGGATTGTAGGCTACCAGTTATCAGCATGGTTGCTTTGATCATGTCATGCCCCAAGGTAGAGGGCTGTTAGGCTGTATATGTTTTATTTTATCATAATGAACTGCTTTGTTTTTGTCTGCTGTTCTACCATGTAACATATATCTGATATCATGGTACAACCACTTAATATACTTTTCTCCTCTTAGGGTCTGTTGTGGAAGTGTTTTCGGACGAAGACGCGTTCGTTGGCCTGCTGTATCAGGACAACATCATGCGGACCGTCTACAACAGCTATCCAGAGGTGCTTCTATTTGACGCGACATACAAACTGACTGAATTACGCATGCCATTGTACCTGCTGATGGCCATCGATGGGAATGGCCACTCAGAGATTGTCGCGGTCTACTTGACCGTCCGCGAAACCGCCACATCGCTCGGCCAGATGCTCGGGGCCTTCAAACGACTGAACGCCTCATGGCAGAAGACCGTTGTCATCATGACAGATAAGGACATGACGGAACGTTCGACCCTATCCGAGGATGCTATAATTATTACTCTTAGACTTAGGTGAACACGTAGCGTTATGCGGCAAAAATGTAAACTGATCGTTTAGCATTTAGGCGCACGCGTCGCCTGGGATGGCACCTACCTATGCTGACCTATAGACTTAACGTGATTTAACGTGATGGCCACCTGATAAGCAGATGGCCACAGGACAAGGAAGCGCGTTGCTTATCGAGTGCCCTGTTTCATGACTGCAATGATAATAAAAGAATACTAAGATATAATTATAATAATTTAAAGATGATATCCCAATAACTAATAAATTATCAATACCCTAACTATACCCAGCATTCACTAGGTATTTATCCACTCTATTTTTAAAAATGTTAACACAACCAGCTGCGATACAGTCAGCTGGCAAATTATTCCAAGTGTTAATTATTCTGTGTGAAAAAGAATACTTCCTAATATCAAGTCTACATCCATTCTTCTTCAATGTTTCTGCATGCCCTCTTGTTCTTCTATTTTCCATTCTTTCAAAGAAGATATCCTTATTGATATCCTCATATCCCATCATTATCTTAAACATTTCTATCAAATCGCCTCTCAGTCTTTCTAACGTAGTCAATCTGCATTCCTTTAATCGCTCTTCATATGGTAAATCATAAAATCCATCAATACGTTTAGTGGCTCTATGCTGAACTCTCTCTAATACTGCTATGTCTTTCTTCTTGTATGGCCTCCATGCTTGTATACAGTATTCTAAATGTGGTCGAACTAATGCCTTATATAATGGAACAAGTATTTTGCAGTCCCAGCACGCGATGTGACTACGAATAATTCCCAAAACCTTATTACCTTTTGCTGCTGCAATGCTACATTGTTCCGACACCTTCAAATCTGCACTAATTATCACTCCTAAATCCTGTTCCTTCTGTGACTTACCTAGAGTTGTATTACCCATTTTATACTCTTTTTCTTCATTCCCATAACCTACATGTAAACACGTACACTTCTTACAGTTAAACAGCATTTGCCATTTTTTGGACCAATCAACAAGTTTACTCAAGTCGTTTTGTAGAACATCCTGATTGGCACCTACTTTCATTTTCCTAAATATTTTTGTGTCATCCGCAAATTTTAAAAGTTTACTGTCTATATCGTCCTCCAAATCGTTGATGTATAGTAAAAAAAGAGTAGGCCCTAATACCGATCCTTGTGGAACACCACTAACAACTGGTGCCCAACGTGAATATTCTCCATTTATAACTACTCTCTGTCTACGATCATTTAGCCAATTTCCTATCCATTTAACGATATCATTCCCAATTCCGTGAGCTTTTAATTTTAGGAGCAATCTCTTATGTGGAACTTTGTCAAACGCTTTCTGGAAATCTTTTGCGTGTCTGATACCTTCCTTATAATTTTTAACGCTTTACCTATTCAATATGCTAGTCTGCTAGCGGTCTTCTGCATACACAAATTACATGCATACTCGTTGATTGTTAGTCTTCCGTCAGCTCAGTGCCTATCAATGTTATGCCGGACGATTTTCAATCTGTCTACACTCTACAGTCTTCCGTGAGCTAGCCGGAAGTTTTATCGCATGCCGAATTTCCGATAGTCTTCCGTGAGTTTACTAGTATCGGTGCCGGACGATTTTTCGCCTGCCGATAGTCTTCCGTGAGTTTACTAGTATCGGTGCCGGACGATTTTTCGCCTGTCGATAGTCTTCCGGGAGTTCCGACAGTTAGCGAAGTACCGGATGATATTTCGGGTGTCCGTATTCGTCCGGGAGTTCCGCGACGCATGCGCCGTCGCCGTGGCGGAACTCACGGACGAATAACGGTGGAAATCACGCGTATGGCAGCCGGACGAATATACACGTCGTAAATATTAATATCTTCCCATAAATTAAGCCAGAGGCAGAGTCAAAATATTCTGAAAGAGTGGCCTTTACAATGATGACACGTGGGGTAAAAAAAAATCAGACATGCCTAATCAAGTGATCAACTCAATCAACCAGCCAGCCAGTACAAGTGGTAGGCTAATATAACTTCTTAATTTCTAGGTTACCTTCACAATTCTCTTCAGTTGCAGACTGCAACTTTTTCCCCTCAACCAGCATGATCACGCAGCAAACTGTCAGCGCTGCAATGACAATCTGTAAATTCAGCTCTTGATGTCTGCCCATGTTCACGATTTGAAGGATGTTATCGTCTGCTACTCGACTACGCCTGTCTGAGTTTCGGCAGGAAGCACGTTTCTGAATCAAGGAGCGTCGCAAACCGGTACTTCTGTATGATCGTCTCTTGCAATTATGATTGATACAGTTAATTCACATGCCGGTTTAACAATAATTGACGAAAAAGGTAACGTCGCTTTTGTAGTTACGCTGCTTAGGAGGATAGTAACAGCAACACTTCTACTTCTTTCGAAATGCGGACGTGTAACGAAGCCAACTAAAGGAGAGTTGGCGCATTCTGATTGGTTAGTCTGGTCTCGTGCTACTCGGGAATACACGAGAGTCCATACGGTATTCAACATGTCAGCCGCCTTCGGGGTTCACTTTGGTTCGACAAATGCGTGTTTAGCCGTTTGCAAAGTACGAGTTGTTTCACAAAGTTGCCAATTTCTTAAGAGCAACACACGCTTTATTTTATTTAGTAATACACATCGAGTAAATATAGTATTTATCGTTGGTCGGTAACCTGTATGGATTTTATGCTGCATTGCACTGGCATTGCCATGCCGACATGTCCTATTCGTAGCAAGAGCAGGCATAGTCGTCCGCCCCACTCTTGGTATATGGGGCGTAGTTCCTTGCCGGGATTATTGTAAGCGCCGATTTGGGCTTTCCGTAGCCAAATGGCTACGGAACTAATAACTTAAGTTTTAAAACCGATACGCACTAACCGTTTCACATGTGTATTCCGTGACATACTACCGACAGACACGTCACTTGTCTTGAGCATCAAGAAACTGAAGAAACATTTCACAATTAGCCGCGATACTGTGCACGTGATGTTGCCTTTGGGTCACATGGTCAAACGCGATTTCATGTAGAATGAGGCCAGAGTGGGCCAGCAGCACAGATATAAATAAAACACCCGTTAGTAAGTTAGTAGTTTACACGGGGATGATTAATGTAGGCAGAGTCATCTGCCCCACTCTTGAACTAGCCTAGGGGCGGAGTTCCTCACCGGCATTTGCTAACTCGCCGATTTGGGCTTTCCGTAGCCAAATGGCTACGGAACTAATAACTTAAGTTTTAAAACCGATACGCACTAACCATTTCACATGTGTATTCTGTGACATACAACCAACACTTGGGCGTCAAGAAACTGAAGAAATGTGCTCCAAATAATTACTTATGAGTACTTTTATCAGTGACATAGAAAACATTTCACAATTAGCCGCCATACTGTGCACGTGATGTTGCCTTTGGGTCACATGGTCTAATGCGATCTTGTGTGGGGTAGCGGAGGCCGCGTGAAGAATGAGGCCAGATAACATAATACATTATTTTTGTGCGATACTTCTGGCTTTTAATAGGACTGACGTGCTGTTGGCATGCAGCCTTGTCCAAAAGTGTAAAGAGTTCACGTATGCATTGAAGGACGAACAGATAGAGGTGCTCTTAAACATCTCAAATTGCGAGCACACATTAGCTGTGTTGCCGACCAGATTTGGAAAAAGTGATCTTTTCATTCTTGCGCCTCTAATTGTGGACGTATTAGATCAAGACAAACCTCACTATTCACTAGTTATTGTGCCTTTGATTAGTTTGATGTCGGACATCAAAGGAAAAGTTCGAATTGAAGGGAGTGGAGGTAGGCCCTATTTACTGTTTATATACAACATTGTTTTTATTTTGTATGAATGAGGTTATAAATCTGAGAAAATTGCCAATTTATAAAAAATTACACGTGCATACATTTGAAAAGCACATGTATGTAAGTTGAATGTTTGAAACTCCATTCAAATTAAACACATTTGTAGCATACTGCTTATGTTATATATATGTGTGTGTGTGTGTGTGTAATATATATCACATCTGGGGCTGAGTACATTTGTATGAGTACATTGCTAAAACCTGATTATGCGTACGGGTATACTGAGTAGTGAGTTCTTTGTTATGAAGCATTTGAGTCACAGTTAGCCATTGCAATCAATGGTCAGTTAGTCCTCCACATCTGGAGCCCTCAGATGCTACCTAATACCTACATAGTCCCAGGACTCTGGACAACATGCCAGGACAGTATATATGGTGTAATGAATTAATTAAATAAGGATCATATTAAATTTAATTAATCACTGTCACATATTTTGTTGCATTTGTTTAGGAATATAAAACATTTCCAAAAGATGTAACTGCATCTGCAGTAACAACTTATGCAGTACATATAATAAAAAAATGCCTACTTCAAATAATCGAAAGAATTGACTTTATTGAATAGATATAATAAAGATAAAAATGGTGGATATAAAAATGGTAAACGCTGAGGACAGAACGAACGTATGTTGGATTAGTACACTATAATTATTATTGAATCTTCCATTACTGTAATTGTGTCGAACTCAATTTTTGCTTTTTATTTGCAGCTGTCGCCAAGTAGGAAAGAAGAAAATGTCAAAGAAACGATGTCATAGTTAGTTTTAGTTAGGGTATTCGATTTTTGTGGTAGTTGTAAAATATATTAAATAAAGTTATTATTATTATTTTGACACACTGTTTTCATTATGTTGTCTACATAAGCTTGACCAGGAGTCAACCCACGTGACCGGCTATTTAGTACTTCAATGCACAAAAATTTATATTCGCCATAAGGCTGCTTACTGGTTCCACCGCACTTCAAAAGACTCAAAAGCCTACTTCGTTATACATTATATATATATATATAAACATATATATATATATTTATTATGTTAATATGCACTGCCAACTCCTTATGTAACAATCAATGATGTAACGACACACCTATAATGTAATTTTTTTTGTGGCTCTTCAACAACAAAGTGCAGTCATTCCCATGTAACGGTTGACACAGTCCACATGTGTCACTGCCTCATTCTTACGGTAAGCAGATAAAGCCGGGTATGTCGAAGATGTCCTCGGGGCCGGGCAGTCCAGCCGAGATGAAGCCATTAATAAAATAAGTTGCTTTGACTTGGAAAGAATTTCTCTAATGGCCGGGAACTTCTTTGTAGTTCACTCGCTCCTCATTGGACAGCTTCAAATGGGCATTCTATCTAAATATAGGATAAGCAGTTAAAACCATAATGCACACTATCTAAAAGCAAATACATGACCGGCCCATTCTTTGACCCCGACTTAGTTGACATCTGAAAATAAAAAAAATAAAAATTAAGTTCGAGGTGCTTAATCAATTAGATTTTTTAACTAGTCTCATTTAAAATAAATTTTGCGAAGAATAAAAAATACTCGGTATCCCCTGCAACATGCTAGCACGTTTGTTAAATAACGAAATACAATATTAAATTAGGTAACTATTTAAGTCATATGAACAAGTATTTTTTATTACGTATACTACATGTGTTACATAAAGTATTCACATACAGTTGAAGATACAGTCACTTTTACCTCTGCTGTTTTTCAGAGGATGAAGAAATTTTTTTTTCTTCTATAAAGCGGTTTTCTAATGAGCTATCAATTTGTAATTTATGGATACTTTCACAAAGAATCCATATACTTGGCCTTAGCTTGACCATTTGTTGACGTACAAGAATCCCGTGTGGTAATCTTGCTCACACAACATCCGGTTATATACAAACTTTGACAAGTACATGCGTTCTGACAAAAAGGTAATAATTTCACACTTTTACATGGTTGTTGTCAGGTAAGTTTAGTGATATACATATAAGAATGCATACAGACACGAAAGATGTTTTTGTAAGGTTTCACGTTTCATGAAAACACTTACGCTTTTGATGAACGAGATCTTCGCCCTACTACAGCAATAGCCAGATATAAAAAAATTGTAGGGCGATTGACTTTGCCTAGAATAATGAAATGAAATGAAAGGACTCACTCGTCAAAAACGTACGCATTTTCATGAAACATGAAACCTTACAAAAATGCCATAAACAGCAATAAACACATATTTCGTGTCTGTATACATTCTTATATGTATATCACTAAAGTTACCTGACAATAACCATGTAAAAGTGTGAAATTATTACCTTTTTGTCAGAACGCATGTGTTTCTGACAAGTTGACATACAGCCGAATGTTATGGGAGTGCAGTTACAAAAGGAGAATCTTGTAGGTCAATATAACTTCTATAAGGTCATGCTAAGAATTGCTTACTAACGGGTGTTTTATTTATATCTGTGCTGCTGGCCCACTCTGGCCTCATTCTACATGAAATTGCGTTAGACCATGTGACCCAAAGGCAACGTTTCTTCTGCTTCTTGATGCCTAAGTGTCGGTTGTATGTCACGGAATACACATGTTAAACAGTTAATGCGTATCAGTTTTAAAACTTAAGTTATTAGTTCCGTAGCCATTTGGCTGCGGAAAGCCAAAATCTGCGCGTACACTTTTGACGGACGGGATTTCCGCCCCTAGCTCAATAGTGGGGCGGATGATTCTGCCTACCACAAATGAAACAGCGATACTGATAAATATATATAAATGCAAACACATCAACATATATGCATACTCTTTCTCTCCTATAATAGGAAATAATAGGGCTTTTCTCCATTCACCCCTTCCAACTAGCTGTGAGCACTGTCTATCTTGCCCCTCCAGCTCACCTCATTCGTCTATAAGGAGGATATCTGATTTTAATGCACTTTTTAAATGCACTGAAAAAGTCGATGGAATTAAAGTTCACAGTATCCTCGGATAAGCAGTTCCACTGTACATACAAGCACCACACTCCTATGTTAGCCCAAGAAGGGGCTGTTTGGAGTAAGCAAACTGAAGACTACATCTATGAAGACGTCTAGCACCCTACAGGATGCCTAGTCCTGTATATACTATGTGTTGTAATTGGGGGATCTATAACTGTGGTCTAAGATTCAAGAAAAGTGGACTGGGGCATGTAGTTCTTTAGTTTCTCAGAAAGTCTCACGAGGAGTTATAACGTAGAGGCAGGGGACATAGCCATAGGCTAAGTTGGCATAGGGGTTCACCTATCAACTTGATGTCTTGCTCTTGAAAAAGTCGATGGAATTAAAGTTCACAGTATCCTCGGATAAGCAGTTCCACTGTACATACAACTGTTGTTGAATAAAACGAAAACTTGTAACATGAATTCCTTGTTAATTTTAAATTATCGTAATTTCTCGGTGTTGGCTCTCGTTTGTTTGTGGGGTTCAGTGGATGACATGTATCGTTCAGTTGGAATGTCGAGAAGTTGAAGAGCATCAGCAGGTGTTGTTGGTTTTTCAACTGAGTGCAGTAATGTAGTAGTTATAACACCAGACTGTCAACTCACAGGGCCTAGGTTCAAATCTGCTTGCTGTCATTGAAATCCTGAGCAATTTCCTGTATCCTACATCACCTAGTTGTATGACACTGGTGGAATTAAGTGAACGAATAGCTTTTATGCAGTTATTGCATTATGGCTGAAACTTCACAGAGAAATTGAAATGGTGTTGGGCCTGTTGGCACTTGATAGAAACAGGTCTGCCAGAGAGTGAGGTATAAATCTCTTTGGGCAGTCATAACATGCTGTATGAAAATATACCGTTATCTATGTATTGACATGGTGTTTGCAGGAAGGCAAGACAGAAGTTGTCGCCAACGATGCCGGCGATCGAGTCACTCCAGCCATGGTGGCATTCACAGACCACGACAAGGTCAGGATTTAGGCAATACCACTTGGTATTAGAATTAGAGGGCTTATTAATTTGTGTACTCCCCATATGTAACCGCATCACACCTTGGTGCTCACATCGGTACTGTTGGTTTTTTCTCAAAACTACATTTCATTGAAGCGTATCAGCAGCATGGACAGTCACTGAATTTAACATATATTGATGTCCATATAGTTTGTTCCCTGCTAGCTGCCTAGTCCTCTAGAAGCTTACACCTTCACATTTATGGAATTTAGTACGCATGCATTCAATATGCTCCAATACAGGGGTGGAATTATGATTTCATAATTGTGCAGGCAAGTTGTTATGAAGGGACTAATTGTGCAGGCATGTTGTTATGATGGGACTAATTGTTTACGTTATTGCACAGTTATGTACAAAATTGCACATGCATTGATGACGGAACTATCGTTTACATTTTGACGCAGTCATCGGGTACAAAATGACAGGTGAGATGAGAAGGCAAAGTGTTTTGATTCATGCAGGGATCGATCTAGGCAGCGGTCTTGTGTCATTGAGGCGTCATATTTTAAAATGGAGCATTGATTTTTGCAGCGTGTGCCCTCGTGACGCATACATATATATATATATATATCTAATACCAACGTTATTAACGAAAATTAAAGACGGTGTTCGACTGCAAACACGTACATTGCGATTTTGGTACCGCACGATTAATATTTTATCCAGAGTCGCAGCAGAGAATTGTATTGCGCTGTTCCTGTGATGGATGGTACGTCATCTGCTAGGGTGGCACATCATTTGTCTGCTAGGGTGAACATATAGTCCACCCCTAATTTGTTGCTCATTGAGCCACATGCCGCCCAAAAAAGACCAGTTCCCCTACTTTCACAAGGTACCTTAGTCAGGTGGGCTAAAGAGAGGCAATAGCTGAGACTGTTGTTGCTGAAGCTATTATGAAAACTGACAACGTGTCCGAGAGTGCCGAGACTGGTGACATTGGGGACGTCATCGACAACGTCGACAACCGAAGCATTGCTGTTGACAAGAAACAGCCTGTTTTTGTTTAGTCATTTCAAACCAGATGGCTGACGCTGTACCCATGGCTCCGTTACGACCCCAGGGAGGGGGTGATGTGGTGCCATGTTGGCAGGGCGGAGGGGAAGACCAATAACATGTCGACAGGTGTGAAACAAAATTCTGCACTAGTACCCTAACAAGACACCTGATGCAGAGATCACATTGTTGCACTACAGGTAACTACAATGTCTAGAGGATGTAAACCATATATTAATGAAACAACCAAGACATAAAATAACAACATTATGAACATCTTTTTGTTGCAATTTATTAAGTATGGGGAAATGATTCGCTGGAAGTCCGGCTTTCACATTTTGGTGAGGAGCAGGCCCACACTCGTGAAGGCAGGAAGACAAAAGAGGTGACTCACTACACGTCTCCACCAGTGGTTAACTGCGAGCCAACAAGGGAGGAGAGGAAGAAGTTGTCCGGGTTCAGCAGTACCCCCGTCGAAGCATGGCCTCGCTGTGGGTCCTCCTTGTGCAATATCATCAGCAGGAGTTTCCCAACACGGTTGCCTTGGCAGCAATGGCACTGTCACACCCAATTCACACGGCAGACTGTGAAAGGTCATTCACTGCCCAAAACCATGTGGCATCACCCCTGAGAAACCGACTAATGACAGAGCACTATGATCAGCTCATGCGGGTGATGACTGAAGGTGGGAGCTTGGGGAATTTGACTTCCAGCTTGCTCTTTCAAAATGGTGGAATGTAAAAGATTGTGTCATCTTCCGATCAGTCAAACAGTAGTGGCATGACCATGAAATGTGGGACAGACTCAGTACCTTGTTTTGTTACATATTTTAAAATAAACTAGTGATCTCTGCACATGTTGTTGTTGTTGATATTATTGATAATATATTAAATATACCCAGAGATGTGGGCAGTCATGCAAACACAACACATCGAGTAAGTATTTAGTTTTTTAGTAGATGCAAAAACTAATATTTAGATAGCTTACACCTCATATTTCATGCAGAACAAATTATCAAGCAAGCAAAATCAAATGTACAGAATGTTATGCCTCTGATATGTCTTTTTCCAAATCGATCCCTGTTGATATGCTTTTTGTCCAGCTCAGATAGATCGTGGTTTCTTTCAGGGTTCCCGTTTGAAGCGCTGACATCGGCTGTCAACATTTTGTTCTTTTCTGTACATAGTATTCTCAGATACATTTGATAAAAATACTAGAAACTATGTGTTTATCTTTGAAAAACACCATTAAATATGATTTAGTATTCAACATTTAGGGTAGGCAGACGTCACTACCAATGTTAGTACATCTACATATTCACTTCAATCTCTCACCAGGTGGCAGGACTTGCAGCGAAGCAGGGCATCATTCGCAATTCAGCAAACACTGTGCGTAACGTGAAAGACGTGCTAGGGCAACCATGGACGGAGCTGGTGAAGTATGCAAAGGACAGTCCAGTCAGGGTATGCTGCCCCATAAATGACAAATGTCATAAGTTTACTTTGCCTCCTAAAATACACACCAGTATAGACACCATGCTGTACCTGTGTAGAAATATGCATGTTAATGTATATTATGATGTGTATTATTGTATTGTCATATCTTGTTAAACCCCAAACTCAAGTGGAATTGAATTTTATTGCAGTTGACCCTTCAACCAATGAACTTTATCCATATAGCCCCTTCAACCAAAGAACACTACCCCAATAGTCCCTTCAACCAAAGAACTTTATCCATATAGCCCCTTCAACCAAAGAACACTATCCCAATAGTCCCTTGAACCAATCCCCTTCAGCCAATTAACTTTATCCCAATAGTCCCTTCAACCAAAGAACTTTGATCCTGACGCTGTAGTCCCTTCAACCGAAGAACTTTGATCCTGACGCTGTAGTCCCTTCAACCAAAGAACTTTGATCCTGACGCTGTAGTCCCTTCAACCAAAGAACTTTATCCTTTTTTACCCTTTATAGGGGTATCTTCCATTCTTTACGTGCTGACAAGTCATGCAAACAAAAATCTACATGTGTTTCTCTTGGATGCAATGAATACAATTTAAAATACAAATACTTCCTGGGTTAGGGTTACCGTAGACAGTCTAGTTGTTAAAGAGGGTGCTGTGAAATGGGTGGTTTTCTAGATGTTCTCACTGTTGGCAGATGGTGGAAAAAGGTGGAGAAGTGGTGTACCAGGTCGAATATAAAGAACGGCTGACACCGTTTACACCACTTGAAATTGTTGCCTTTATCTACAAAAAAATGATGGGTAAGTCAGAGCAGAGGTAGGACATAAGATAGATGCAAATTTGTGTTATAGTCTGGTAGTTTTGCATGTGAATCAGATTGGATGAAATTGCATTGAGAATGTTCCAGAAATATTTTAAGTCACATAGAAACTAGTAGTAGGCAGTTTTTCAATGCATAATGCTGTTCTGGTAGCAATGATGACAAGTCATAGACATTCGTAAAGTAAATATCTTGATATATTATTGTATGAAATTGTTTATGCGGTTCCTAGAGACGGCTGAAAGTCACGGTGGAGCGGCCGAGTCCCATGATGCTGTCATCACGGTTCCAATTCACTTCAATGAGCAGCAGCGTCGCATCATCAGGTACAACATCCTCAATTCATACTGCAACAGTCTATGTTTATATGTATTTTTTTTCTATTTAATTTTTTCTAGCATGAATACACAGGATGGATTCTAGTACGATTTAAAATCATATTATTCTGCTGGCAGTTTTACTGCATGTAAACATGACATAATTTAATTTTGTAAATATATTTTTTGGGCAGTGTACCCAGCAATTGGTAATTCAAATTTCATGAGGTGAAGTAATTTTGATATACGGTACAACTTTGTTAACTTGATGTTGAACTGGGGATACACTTAAAGTTATCCATGTGTTCAGGTTAAGTCGTACATACCCAAGGCCACACAACGTGGTGGGACTGGGCTCTTGTGGGTATTCCAGTTATAGAAGTTCAAATTAACAAAGTTAACCCTAAGAGTGTGTAGCTATTCATAAAGGTGCTTATAAAAAATCATAACATCACTAATGATTATCGTACAAATATTAATGTATGTTGCTAAATAGACTCTTCACTATAATTTAATGGTAAAACGTGCAGCATGTGATCTTATAATGGGAATGTTACTATTTTTATTTCATCAAAAAAGAAAGAAAAATGTTAAATTTCACCCTGCCACCAGATAAAGGTAAATTTTTACTACAGAGTGACACAATCAGACCAAATTCGACTGGAATGCATTTTGCAATGACTGGCCCCGTGGTCACCTCTAGCATTAAACTGTAATTACAATGTAAGAAATTATGGAATCCCCACATTAACTTGCCTGATTTGAAAAGGAAATTCTTACAAAAACCGAGATTCTTTCAGCCTGAGTATTTGTGCACTTGTATTATACAAAAAAAACTTGTGTACAACACAAAGTAGTACATTCAGCAGGTACAAATTACACAACCCAAAATGGCAAGGTTCAGTATGTAGATGGTCGACCTAGCGGTAGCGTGCTTTGTTTGGTAGGCGAGGAGCTCAGGCGGGAGGCTTCAATGTCTTGAGAATGATCAGCGAGCCAGTGGCAGCTGCCCTCGCCTACGACATAGGGCAGAAAGACACCGACGAATCATGGTATGACGAAACTCGACTTCTCTTGCCGTTAGGAAATCCCTATGTTTAATGTCTCATCTACTTATTCCTTATTGGGAATGGCCGCTCGGATCTTCGTCTGCCATCACATATTCCTCTATCGCTTCTGCTACTTCCACTTCTGCTACTTCCACTTTAGCCCTTGTTCTTATCCTTTGTCTTCCCCTGCTTAATTTGCCACCCATCAGTAACCTCCACACCTTCTTTGTTGCATTACCTTCCTACTTACATGTAACATGCCCAAAGTTCCCAAACCACTACAGTCTGCCAAGTTCACCTGTTATACACACCATGCCTGTCCTGCGTTGGATGTCTAAGGCCTGATTTTACCCTGCTGAATGTCAATGGTTTGTTCCACAGCAACGTGCTTATTTACAAGCTTGGGGGCACATCGCTGGAGCTGTGCGTCATCGCTGTCTGCGGTGGCATGTATCGCGTCGCATCATCTCACTGTGATACAACGACGGGTGGCAGTGTGATTGACAAGATTCTTGCAGAGCACTTCGCTTCAGAGTTTCAAAGGTTTGTATAAGATGTATAAGATATATAAGATGTATTGCACCAATTTATTTTATGTTATTTGTTAAATATCCATACATTTATGTTTTTATGGATTCATAGGGGAACAAAGCAGAGATTTAATATAAACTATTGAAAAAATAAATCAAAGCATATCGTTATGTTGCAAACACTTCGCAGTACTCCAAGTATTTTACCCATTCCTGGCAGACCTGGCACATTGTATGGATGCAGTGCTGATTGTTGGGGTATAGTATGGCCATATCCCATTGTAATATGGATTTGTTTCTAATAGAAGTATCGTGATAAAATACTTCTTTTTTGTGTTTATCATGCAATCATAAAATCACGTTAAAAACTTATAGCGGTCAAAGAGCAAATACTTCTGATGCTAGGCAGATTTCCAGCAAAAACCTAGCAGATGGCAGCACTTGATAGGAATGCTCTAGGCATATTATGTGATACGGATTTATATGGCTTTGAAAAGAAATTAAAATCAAAAATACGGATTTCAACCAAAAATGATGCATGTTTGCCCTGGTGTACATGCACATGTGAATCTTGTAGCATCTTTTGCATTTGATTACAGGCGGTGGAAGATTGATTGTCGTAGCAACAAACGTGCATTCGCAAAGCTTCACAATGGTGCAGAGATGTGCAAACATATACTGTCAACGCGGGAAACGGCCCAGGTCTCTGTCGACTCTCTGTGTGATGGCATCGACTTCCAGGCAACTGTCGCCAGGTATGAGGGTACAAGGCTACAGTGGAGACACTGCGATCATTTGGAAACATCCAAGTGGCATGATTTATGTATTTTGCAACAAAATTGGATTAAATCTGTAAGGCTAATTGAAGACTTGGTCGCCAGGCTGTAGTGCCATTCCTACCAGTCTGTGGTACACTAACTGTGATCGCCAGGCTGTAGTGCCATTCCTACCAGTCTGTGGTAAACTAACTGTGGTCGCCAGGCTGTAGTACCTTTCCTACCAGTCTGTGGCTCACTAACTGAGGTTGCCAGGCTGTAGTGCCATTCCTACCAGTCTGTGGTACACTAACTGTGGTCGTCAGGCTGTAGTGCCTTTCCTACCAGTCTGTGGCGCACTAACTGAGGTCGCCAGGCTGTAGTGCCATTCCTACCAGTCTGGCACACTAACTCAGGTCGCCAGGTTGTAGTGCCATTCCTACCAGTCTGTGGTACACTAACTTTGGTCGCCAGGCTGTAGTGCCTTTCCTACCAGTCTGTGGCACACTAACTTAGGTCGCCAGGCTGTAGTGCCATTCCTACCAGTCTGTGGCACACTAACTGAGGTCGCCAGGCTGTAGTGCCATTCCTACCAGTCTGTGGCACACTAACTGAGGTCGCCAGGCTGTAGTGCCATTCCTACCAGTCTGTGATACACTAACTGAGGTCGCCAGGTTGTAGTGCCATTCCTACCAGTCTGTGGCACACTAAATGAGGTTGCCAGGCTGTAGTGCCATTCCTACCAGTCTGTGGTACACTAACTGTGGTTGCCAGACTGTAGTGCCTTTCCTACCAGTCTGTGGCACACTAACTGAGGTCGCCAAGCTGTAGTGCCATTCCTACCAGTCTGTGATACACTAACTGTGGTTGCCAGGCAGTAGTGCCATTCCTACCAGTCTGTGGCTCACTAACTGTGATCGCCAGGCTGTAGTGCCATTCCTACCAGTCTGTGGCACACTAACTGAGGTTGCCAGGCTGTAGTGCCATTCCTACCAGTCTGTGGCACACTAACTGTGGTCGCCAGGCTGTAGTGCCTTTCCTACCAGTCTGTGGCACACTAACTGTGGTCACCAGGCTGTAGTGCCATTCCTACCAGTCTGTGGCACACTAACTGACGTTGCCAGGCTGTAGTGCCATTCCTACCAGTCTGTTGCACACTAACTGAGGTTGCCAGGCTGTAGTGCCATTCCTACCAGTCTGTGGTACACTAACTGTGGTCGCCAGGCTGTACTACCTTTCCTACCAGTCTGTGATACACTAACTGTCTCTTAGACAAGACGTGTCCCCTAAAGTCAGTCTGTGTCTGCTTCTGAGAAAGAGGGAGAGAGGGAGAGAGAGAGAGAGAGGGAGAGGGAGAGGGAGAGGGAAGAAACTGGGTTATAAGTTGTATGCTCTCCACCACCACCCTACTCCGGTTAGGAATTCAAGTAACTAGAACTCCTGTCATTGTGGCAAGAAATCAACTTCCTCCATTCTGTACGATACTTGAAGCCATACAGTTGTAAATTATATTTCATATTATATCAGATGTGTTCTATAGACATTCTAACATGTAATACAGTAAGTTTATTTATTTATATGGCATATATGACACAGATAACTCACATTTTACAAGATCCATGGATTTTTCTCAGCCAATCTTCTGGAGGAAAGCTATTTTTTAAGAAGGAATTTTCTTCCATGTTAGAATCTAGAGACAAGCACTGCATTGAACACACAACACAGACGAGTCCCGCATGTCATTATAAGCTGCACGATTGTAATGATGTAGTTATCTATGCGAACAGGGGGCGCTTCCAGTCAATGTGTAGCGGCTTTCTGCAACAGTGTCTCGAACCACTAGAGGGCGTGTTGAAGCAGGCAGGACTCACAAAAGATGACATTCAGAAGGTCAGATATTTACTTATTTGTTTGTCACGTTACAATTATGTGAATATAATAATAGCCAGAAGACAGGCAAGTCTTCTAGCCATATATGAAGACAACATCATGACATATTTAAAAATTTATGAAAACATGTTTTGCTTTTAAGGGAAGACAGGGCAGGTGAAAGGGCATTTTTCCCCCACTATATTCAGATAGCTTTTTATGTTTACTATCCATAAAGCTAACTTTTATAACAATTACATACTTCTAAATCACTTTTATGCATGGGGAAAGCATATCTCTTTCATGTAATAATTGTTTTTATTGTTGACAGGTGTTTTCTCAAAACCATCTTTTTCACATTTTGAAGGATATCTCTGGAAGTAATTATGCTAGCCAAATAAGGTTTCGAGTGTTATATTCAGTTTGTTCTTCTGTACACAAATGGCATTATCAAAATAATCAACAGTTTAAAAGTTACATTTTGTTGCCAAAAAATAAGTATCTATTTTGGAAGTTACCAACAAATAAAAACAATTGTTTTATGTTTTCTACCAGTTAATGTAATAGAGTACTGAATATGGTACTATAAGAATTATAATGATATATTTGTTCAATAAAAGATGGCATTGATTCTCAGTTTGCCAATATTTGTTCAAAGAAAAAAGTATTTTTTACTCAGTAAGACCCAATGTACAGCTTTGGCAGAAAAAAATTGCACTAACTAATACTATGTAAATAAAAAAATTCTGTTGATTTGCCGTGTTTCACCATAAACTGGAATTAACTTGGTGAATCATGTTTTAATTGTTATCATGTCAAGTATCTGTAGTACTAATTATTAACTAATTTCACTACAATACTAACAATATTAATTAAATACACTTGCATCGCAATCTGTATTGTTTCGTTTGAAATGCTTGTTTATTGCTTTGCGTTAGAGGCTACCAAAAATTATATGTTTCTAATAAAACTGCATTTGTTGACAAACAATCAAGTATATTATCCAAATGCATTTACGATTTTCTTAAATCTTGTGAACATTCGACGTATTCCCCATCTTGCAATTAATAACATGCCATTCTGGGTAAACGTTATACCATACAATATGGAAATCTTCTATAGTGCTGAAATCCTTGGTAACCCCATGCTCAGCAGTGCTTCGAAACCAGAGGGTGTCTTGTTATGATGTTGAATGTGGTGATTCAGGTCATCCTGTGCGGTGGCTGCACCAAAGTGCCGAGCCTACAACAACAGTTAGCTGAGTATTTCTCTGGAGCAGAGCTTCTCTCAAGTATTGCTCCGGATGAAGTTATCGCTGTCGGAGCTGCTAAACAGGTACCATGAAGCACGCTTGCTGTGATAAATATATCTGCATAGACTAATGAATCAATTCATCAGATTGGAATTTTAATGGAATTATTTTGTTATAATATGACAGCCATACAAATAGTATAGAAACTTACACAAGAGTTTCAGCAATACTACCATCCATTTTGCATTTCACAAAAAAATTATGTTAATGTAACAAAGATTAATTAATGTAAAAATATGGTATTTTTAGTCTGTAAAAGTTGTGCTTTGTTTAAAAATAATGAAGTTATTACTTTTATGAAACTTGTAATGAAATTATGAATTTGAAGACAAAGGGGTGTCAGTATTCTAGCACGATGTAGATAAAAGGATCAGCCAGTGTTAAAGAGATTGTTTTAGCAGCATAAAACTAATTATTCTTATTATAAGCAATTATCATATTCATCTTTAAAAAATGTTATTCTAAATGTGTGGTATAAATATGCGATAAAAAAATACCACTACTACAATATTATCTATTTTTTAAACAAACATAAATACTTTGGATGGGCTACATTATGCTTAGAATTCCATCCTCGGAGTGACCAATATTTATCTCGTGACCGACACACACCTCATTTATGATTATTAATTATTGTCAGCCATGACACATTTTAGGAAAACGCCTAAACCACGACTTTTCCAGTTATATAAATATAGCACCAAACCGATATCTTTTAAAATATCTTGCTGTTTTATGCCAAACTCTATTATAATTGTTCGTAATCAACTATATATTTGTTCTGTTATGTTAACTTTTATTGCCCTATGCCTGCTTGTACAATCATTTTAATATATTGTATAGTTACTGTAAACTAGTTGTGGGGTTATTGCTACAGGCATCCATTCTGTCTGGTCTTGAGCAGTCAGAGCTGGATCAGTGTGCAACATTCACAGACATTGCTTGTCTGTCAGCAGACATTCTCATCGAGGCAAGTTGCACTATTTATTCTCATTAATTCCGGTTTATGTGAGTGGATTTGTCCTGAATTGTTGGGCAATAGTGTGCTGCAAGATATACAAATGCATGAGGCTGATAGATGGGTGATGCCGATTTTTGGAACAGTTTTATCGGGACTGGTTCTGCATGATGTAACAGTCATCCTGACTTTTGAAACAGTGGCTGATTAGTGACTGGCAACAGGTGAACCCAGTGTGACCTTTCATCACAATTGTTACATCTCCAACAGTGGTGGTGGCTAACTTTTCATCTGATAAAATCAAGGTGCTGATTGAGTTATATTAGGCACAAGAGTGTACGTGGAACATGCATTCTTCATCCTTTAATGAGTAACATAATTCAAAATCTAGATCACAGTATTGAGACATGTTACTCTTATGAATGTGCCCAGAATGATTGTTGCACGTTGTCATGCAATGCAGAATTGCTTGATACCTTGGGGGGAAATTACTTGTGTAAACTGCCATTTGGTAAACTTGTATCAGTTGGCTATGTTATGACATAGAATGTCACATAGGTTTCATGGGGGGGTTTAAGGTTAGCAGCTGTTTCATGGGGAGATTAAGGTTAGCAGCTGTTTCATGGATGAGAGAGGTTAGCAGCTGTTTCATGGGGAGAGAGGTTAGCAGCTGTTTCATGGGGGAGAGAGGTTAGCAGCTGTTTCAGAGGGAGAGGAAGGTTAGCAGCTGTTTCATGGGGAGAGAGGTTAGCAGCTGTTTCATGGGGGAGATGAAGGCTAGCAGCTATTTCATGGTTGAGAGAGGTTAGCAGCTGTTTCATGGGAAGAGAGGTTAGCAGCTGTTTCGTGGGGCAGAGAGGTTAGCAGCTGTTTCATGGGTGAGAGAGGTTAGCAGCTGTTTCATGGGGGAGAGGGGTTAGCAGCTGTTTCATGGGGGAGAGAGGTTAGCAGCTGTTTCATGGGGGAGAGAGGTTAGCAGCTGTTTCATGGGGGAGAGAGGTTAGCAGCTGTTTCATGGGGGAGAGAGGTTAGCAACTGTTTCATGGGGGAGAGAGGTTAGCAGCTGTTTCATGGGGAGAGAGGTTAGCAGCTGTTTCATGGGGGAGAGAGGTTAGCAGCTGTTTCATGGGGGAGAGGGGTTAGCAGCTGTTTCATGGGGGAGAGAGGTTAGCAACTGTTTCATGGGGGAGAGAGGTTAGCAGCTGTTTCATGGGGAGAGAGGTTAGCAGCTGTTTCATGGGGGAGAGAGGTTAGCAGCTGTTTCATGGGGAGAGGGGTTAGCAGCTGTTTCATGGGTTAGAGAGGTAAGCAGCTGTTTCACTTAGTATCCTACATCTATATATTTTTCCCAAATACATTGTTCGTTTTGCTGATCACAGTCCATACGACTTAAGAGTGCTGACTTTGATCACAGTCCATAAGAGTGCTGACTTTTAGTGCATGCTGGCATTATGAATAATTTATGAAGGCTCAATGAGAACTTAGTTTGATGTTTCTGTACATCTGGTGAATGACATGTTTGTATGCTGTGTGTTTGCTGCAGACGAGCAGTACCGATGGGTCACGTTACTTGCCTGTATTAGCCCATCACACCCCGGTGCCCGTGAGGTGTCAGAAGACTTTCACCCTTGCCCCAGAGCAAACCGACTTCTGCCTACATCTCCTACAGTCAAGTGTCGCCCAGCCAGACCCAGAAACCCTAGCCAAGGTGGGATCTCCCATGTGGACACGATGACATAGTGGTTAGAACAGGAGTATTATTCAAGAAGACTAGGGTTCAAATCCTTATGCTGGCAATTTTGTTCACTCCAAACTGTTTCTGATCACTCGGCTGGTTCAATGAGCACCTGGCAATAGACAGTGGTGAATATAAATAAATGAGTAGTTTTTGCACATAAATTGCGTTGTGGCTGAATGTTTCCCAGAGAATTCGAGTTAGTGTTGGAGTGAACAGGTCGGCCAGGGGGTGAAGTGTAAAGTGTTTTTGGCGTGAATCTGAGAATGAATAGTGTGCTACATAAGAATTTACCTTTGTAACATGTTTTTCAGGGTTAGGTTTAATTACAATGGTCAGTTATAGTTGTACAGCGTCATAAATTCTCAATTACAAGTATGGTACTTCACTGAAGGTCCATTATAATTTCAGTGCTGAGGGTCATGAGTCATAGGTCATAGGTTGAGTACAACTACATTGTTTTATAAAAAGATTACATGTACCCATACTGCTAATTTGTAAACAGGGTTTACATGAATTCATGCAGTCTTGTTGCCAGGCTGGGTTCAGTTGCAATGGTCAATTACACAGTATAAAACTGAAAATGCATTGATGTAAACATGTACAATTACACTACAATTGTAATGTGTTACAAATTATGCACTTACAGTTCAACCCAAAGCTAGTGCATGGTTTTAGTACAGTGACTGAATGTTCGTGGTTATGTCGAGTTCATATTTGAAGAGCACTCGCAATGAGTAACGAATCCTGTCAAAACGTGGACATTACAGATGCATAATAAATTTTTAACAGTATTATTAACTTGACAACCCTAAAGTAATGAGATTTTTAAAACTACTTAATTAGCTCTGTTAGATGTGTTGTAACTTTTGTTTTCAGATTGTTATGAAGGACTTGCCTCGGGAAGCTCAGATAAACGCTGTCTTCCATGTAAAGAGGTGAGTATTTTGTACTCTGTGGGTGTCGTGCGTACAACATTTATCTCCTTATTTTTTTTTCATCTTATTCCTGTGGCACCAAAGGGAATCGTTAAGGTACAGAGTCTGATCAATAGTATCATAACATCATATTATATTGTATAAACTATATGTATTCTAACATCTTGTCTGCTGAAATGTGTTTTAATGAACAATAATTTTGTCATATAGATATGGCAAGTGGACACGGATGCCATTGACTTATGAAGAGTTCAACAATTAGTTATCTACATACGACTCACCATTATCAGATATCTGTCAATTCAATTTTAAACATTGATATTTTTCACATGTGCACAATTGGTAAATAATTTTTTCTATTAATTTATCGTCCTCTGTGTGAGAATGAGTACTTTTTCATTTATCTAATCTACACTGTTCTTTTACTAACATTGCTTCATGTCCCAAAGTTCTATTACATTTCTTAAGACTACCTTCTCAATGTTCTTTTACTAATGTTGCTTCATGCCCCATAGTTCTATTACATTTCTTAAGACTACCTTCTCAATGTTCTTTTACTAACGTTGCTTCATGCCCCATAGTTCTATTACATATCTTAAGACTACCTTCTCAATGTTCTTTTACTAACGTTGCTTCATGCCCCATAGTTCTATTACATTTCTTAAGACTACCTTCTCAATGTTCTTTTACTAACGTTGCTTCATGCCCCATAGTTCTATTACATTTCTTAAGACTACCTTCTCAATGTTCTTTTACTAACGTTGCTTCATGCCCCATAGTTCTATTACATTTCTTAAGACTACCTTCTCAATTGAATTAGCCTATGACAAATCAGGTTCGTTGATGGTCAAGTCTGCAGTGTGTGAATGGTCTCAATAATGGACACAATCGGTTTAATAAAACAGTGAATACTTTTGTTAAAATCATCAAAAGAACAACAGAGAACAACTGATAACTTGCCTTAAAGGTTCCTCCTAAATTCGATTTTTTTGCTAGTCTCATTTCAAATTCATTTCACAAAAATCAAACCTACCTAGTATCCACTACAGCAGGCAAGCTTGTTTGTGCAACTTTTATATGTAGTTGTTTTGTGAAATCATCAGACAAACTATTAAATTACTTTGTTTGTTTGGTCAAACATAAAGTGAAGTAAAAAAAAATGGAAAACCTTGGAAAATTCTTGAATTTCACTCTTGGTGAAATTTTGTAACTTTGTCATGTGATCAGCAAAAAGGATGGAAATTATGTCCATGATTGGCCTTGACTCGCAAAGTTTTTACCATTTTGGATATCCACGATTTTGAGCCTTACCAGATCTAATGACTAAAGTCAATTCTTTCAATGATTTGAACAAAAATAGGCATTTTTTTAAATCGGCTGCAGATGTTACATAAACTATTCACACACTACATATTTCGACATCAATGATTTGCGATAGGCTAAATCAGTTGAGAACGGAGTTTTCAGTTATAATATATAGGGGTGAGCAACTTTGTTGACTGGATCCCAATCGCTAGTCCAGTCAGTGAGATTGTCCAGTCATATAAGTTGGTGGGTGAACCAATCTAGGTTGGTCTTGTACATAATGGTCCCTTTTTTCAGCGATGGTTCATTGCATGTCACATGCACCGAGCCAACCTCAACCACAGTGCAGGACATCACCGTGGATGCCAGTTGACCTTCATCTGACCTCTATAGCATCCTATGATTAATCTCGCATTCACAGAGCATTTGATGCTGCTGGCTGTGAAGACTTAACCCATCTCATTTATGTGTGCCTCTCATATGGCAAAATGCTGGCAGGGAAGGTGCACATGTAACCTTAACATGTACCTAGGAAATAATGTGATTGTCTTGGGGGGGCTTTGTAAACATAAACAAATTCTAATAATCCCCAAAACAGAAGTGGAAGGTTGGATCAATGGTCCACTTGGGTTATCACAAGCAGGGTATGTTTTACTTTTTTGGATGCAGTTTAACAACAATCGGCTTTCCGTTGACTACATTGCAATTTGTGTACAGTGCCTCCAATTTTCCATTTTTTATAACGTGTGGGTGGGGTCATTCATTTCCAAATTATTTTGGATTATTGTGTGACATCCGCTGCAAGAAACGTGCACTGTTCTTGCAAAATGATAATGTGTGTTTGTTTACTCAGTTTGTAACAATATGCAATGAATAGGAAAGTACAGGAACCGTCAATAAAGTCTTTGATGTTTGCTTTTATGTCTACGTTTGTGTGGATTCTTTCAATAGGTTTGTATGTTTTCACTATTCTGAAGTGTAGAGAAGTTTGTCATAGAGAGTTCTACAAAGATATTTATTTGTTGGATAGAAAAGGTTTGATGCTTTCAAACTCTGATGCTGGAAAGAAAGTTCCATATATTTTATTCCCTTTCACCTACTCTTTCTTACTGGACAAATATGTCTGCCATAATTATCACATATAAAATATCCTATTTGGGTGGGGTGTCTCCCCTTAAGATTGCTGATTACCCTGAAATAAAATAATTAAACTTTAATTTTTAAAGGTTGTTTGAAATCCACTAGAGTCCGAAAACAGTTGGGAGTCCAATGCAAATGTTTTAAATATCTGACAATAACAGCCACGTCACCTGCAAATATAAAACTTGCAGGAATATTGCAATTTGATATGTTCATATTATATAAAGCATAATATGTCGGTGGTAAAATTTGTTGTTTTATTAAGTTTTATTAAAACCATATTTTAGCCAAATTTTTACAATATTCAATATTTGACCAATAAGGAGTAACACCACCACAGTTAAACCTGGCCAAAACGTTATTATTTATTTTTATAAAAAGGCACAAAAAGTAGCATGCCGGGTTTATACACATACCGATTCTACTTTTTCAGTTGGCAACTCAAATGTAGTCGTTATGTGTATGTTCTCCACCAACAGTTGACAACACTTTGTGGACATCTGAAAAATTGGTCGGCTGATGGGTAGTTGTCACATATTTGTTGGCAGACAAATTGTTGGTGTCTAAAAGTCGGTATGTGCATGGAGGGCTTAAAGTGCACGCCTAGAATTGTGTAATTTGACAAAGATGTTTGAAAATTGGATCGTTCTTTCATTTGTGGTTTTCAGATGTATCCATTATTGAGACCATTCACACACTGCAGACTTGAACATCAACGAACCTGATTTGCCATAGGCTAATTCAATTGAGGAGGTAGTCTTAAGAAATGTAATAGAACTATTGGGCATGAGTTAACATTATTGGGCATGAAGTAACATTAGTAAAAGAACTGTAGATTGCTATAGGCTAATTCAATTGAGGAGGTAGTCTTAAGAAATGTAATAGAACTATGGGGCATGAAGTAACATTAACAAAAGAATATGAAGTAACATTAACAAAAGAACAGTGTAGATTGCCATAGGCTAATTCAGTTGAGGAGGTAGTCTTAAGAAATGTAATAGAATTATTGTGCATGAAGTAACATTAGTAAAAGATGCGCTTGGTTCCTCACTGTAATCGCTAGTTTCGTCGTTTTATGCGGTGTAAAAAGAACAACAACGCCATGGGAACTTCTACTAACGGAATGTGCAAAATATCACGACATGTCTGTCTGTCGTGGCGTACTTGGGGGGGGGGGCATTGGGCCATGCCCGCTTTTGATTTCTGTGTAACCTGTAGCCCCACTACATTGGGCCATGCCCGCCTTTGATTTTTGTGTAACCTGTAGCGCTACTACGTGGTAGCATGGTAAACTAATGGATGACTATTGGCTCCCTCCCCCGCAAACACCTTTTGGCCTTCCTTATGCGAGGTCTTAGATACGCCAATGCACGTATGCATGGTCTTTATACGCACAACACAATCAGCAAAAGTGTATGCCATTAAGAGAAAGTGCCGAACCCTCATGATTATACCTGATGAACAAAATATGGGCGGCTTCACTCACGCCAGTACCACAATCCGCGATGCTATCACGGCAAGTCGTCCACAATTCGGAGTGAGCAGCGATGCGTGTCGTTATGAATGACGGAACTCGAGCTGACGGTTTGAACATTGACAATACTGGAGTGGTCGATTCGTGCCGTCTGTGCGTGTCGGATCATCAAAGTTTCACCAATTTCCGTGTGGTTCAGCAAAAAACGTTTGTTCGATTCTGTCGAGGCAGATATTTTATCCTACTCCACTCTACCCAGAATCTACGTCTACGGCTCAAGAGGGTAGGCCTATTGGTATATAGCCCCCCAATTCTTACGTGTTATTTAACAAGATTTAACAAGATTTGCCATCCAAGCCAAAGGCCCAGATGGCAAGTGGACAAGGAAGCCATTGGCTTATCGAGAGTCCAACAATGTTCACCTACTTATAACCCGCCCTCCTGATATATGTGTCAACCTTGTTTTTAAACATATTCACGCTGCTAGCAGTTACACAATCTGTAGACAATTTGTTCCATTCATTTACTGTCCTCTGTGAGAACGAGTGCTTCCTGATGTCCAATCTACATTAATCCTTTACTAATTTTACCTCATGTCCTCTAGTTCTGCTATCCTTCTTGAGTGACAAAAACATATTTCTATCAATATTTTCATACCCATTCAATATCTTAAAAACTTCAATCTGATCTCCTCTTAACCTCCTTGTCTCTAGGGTTGTTAAACCACATTCTTTCAGGCGTTCTTCATAACTAAGGTTTCTAAGTTCTGGAATCATTTTAGTTGCTCTCCTTTGTATGCGTTCAAGCGTATCTATATCCTTCTTACGATATGGTCTCCATGCTTGTATACAGTATTCTAAATGAGGTCTAACTATTGCTTTATAAAGAGGTATAATTAACTTTTTTCCCTTGTATGTTATGTTTCTTCTAATCAATCCAAGAATTTGATTACCCTTTGAAGCTGCAATACCACACTGCTCTGAAACTTTCATATCAGCGCTTATTGTAACTCCTAAGTCCTTTTCTTTTACAGTAGTACCCAGAACAGTATCTCCCATTTTATAGTTTACATTCAAGTTCCCATGTCCTTCGACAATCGAAGATTTATGGTGGAAATGCAATTTGGAATAAACATTCCATTGTCAACAATGATCCGACTGCCTGACACGAAACCGTCAATGTCCGCTTAATTGAGGCGTTCGGGTTAGATTACCGTGTTAAATTGTTACTTGATATATATTTTATAATAAAGATGTTATAATAAACACATGCCCATCCTCGTGGGGGGGCATGTTACTGAGACTAGTCACACACTAGACATAAGACCACCAACGAACCGAATTCGCGATAGACTGATGTTCGTCACCGTGTTACCTACACCACTTGCATATTAGCTAGTGCCTATTATAGTATAGTGTGACAGCTATTCTACAAACATTATACCTGGCTATATATATAAACAATGGTGGACATGTGAACGAATAGCCTTCTCGCAGTAATTGGAGCGTGACTGAATGTTTCCCAGAGAAGTCGAGTTGGCGTTAGAACGAACAGGAATGCCAGGGGTGAAGTGTAAGCTAGCGCTTTGACCGGTCCTGTGGACTAGGTACCGTAATTCAGCTATATAACAACGTACCTTTATGTTATAGGTGCAGACCGCAGGGAATTAAGACAATTAACCTATAGATATACATGATGTACACAGCAGTCATTGACTAGCTAGTGGCATGTCATCAAATCAGTACCTTAATTGTTCCTGTAAACATTACTAGTTATAATGTTATTATATATCACCAGCTATAGGCGACAACATTATAAAAAATAATGTCAGGGCGCCGTCTAGATGCAAGGTTTTTCAAAGCTAGTAACTACAGCGATAGTCAGTCAACGACATACCAACCGGTTTCGCAATGTTAATTGACGCTATACTTTTACAGTACGGTGGCTTCCTGTTACTGTAAGCTGTCCACTCTTACATATCGCGCTATACAATTAACAACCACTCCACTTGGCTAGTCTTCTGCATCTTTCAGATATCTCTATAGGCAGCTCAGGTCATAAATTTCACAACAACTACTTACAATTTTGTCTAAAACAAAACTTAACTTTTCAAACATACTTTCTCTGTCGCGGCGCCTATATAGGGTCTGGAATGAACTCCCATCACTTTGAACACAATTGAAACTATAGCTATCTTCCGAAAAAAATTCAAGACATTTATTCCAAATTGCATTTCCACCATAAATCTTCGATTGTCCCTCGTTCTAATAAGGAACTTTGCGCGTCCCTGTTCACGATATATTTTGCTTCATGATTCTGTTATGTCACGCCTCGATCTGAGTTCAGGTTCCTGAGGACACACACACGCACGCACGCACGCACGCACGCACGCACGCACGCACGCACGCGCGCGCACTATTTTTTGCATGTGATCAAGTCAGCACCAGTTATAATTGGTAACGTTGGCTGATGGTTAGGGCAACGTTGACGTTGGCTTTGGCTGATGATTGATGCAACGTTGGCTGATGGCTTGGCCAACTTCGGCTGATGGTTGGGCCAACGTTGGCTGATGGTTGGGCCAACATTGGCTGATATGGTTGAGCCAACGTTGTGCCAACATTGGCTGGTGGTTGGGCCAACGTTGACGGGTGGTTAGGTCAACGTTGGTTGATGGGTGACCTTTTGCCGTGTTAGTGCAACGTCTAACTAATACGTGTGTGTGTGTGTGTGTGTGTGTGTGTGTGTGTGTGTGTGTGTGCGTGCGTGCGTGCGTGCGCGCGTGCGTGTGTATATGTATATTATGTATGTATGTATGTATATATGTATGTATATATATATATATATATATATATATATATATATATATATGTATATTATGTATATATATATATATATATATATATATATATATATATATATATATATAGGCGCCTATAGAAGTTAATTATTACTATCATTATTAACAGCAGCAACTATATTGTTGGCGCAACGTTACTTTGCTCGTTGGTTAGCTAACACGGCAAAAGGTCACCCATTAACCAACGTTGACCTAACCACCCGTCAACGGTGGCCCAACCACCAGCCAATGTTGGCACAACGTTGGCCCAACCATATCAGCCAATGTTGACACAACGTTGGCCCAACCATATCAGCCAATGTTGGCCCAACCATCAGCCCAACCATCAGCCAACGTTGGCCCAACCATCAGCGAAAGTTGGCCAAGCCATCCGCTAACGTTGCCCCAACCATGCATCAGCCAACGTTGCATCAATCATCAGCCAACGCCAACGCCAACGTTGCCCTAACCATCAGCCAACGTTACCAATTATAACTGGTGCATGCTGAAGTGAAGTGAAGTTAAGTGAAGTTTATTTGTTCAGATCATACATACAGAGTCAAAAAACAGTTAGTACATATTTTACATAGTTTTGATGATCCAGGGAGGCCTGCACTATGACCTGAGAGATCGCTATCGTACAAGCCTCCCTATGACTACGTATGGTGCAATAATCATTATTACTGTTGTAAATAGATGTGGAGCTAAATTTGCCTACAAATATACTTACTTACTTACTTAGTCCTCTTCGTGCCCCGTGGCACATAAGGCATCAACAAGAGAGCGCCACTGCTGTCGGTCTGCAGCCCATTTGGTGATGGTGTTCCATGTCAGGCCGCATTCTTTCATCTCCTTCTCCACTGTTCGTCTCCATGTTTCTTTTGGGCGACCACGTCTCCTTTTTCCATCTGCTGTCCAGCGTAAGGCTGTCTTGGGCAGTGCGCCAGGTGACATTCGGCACACGTGTCCAAGCCATTTCCATCTTCTTTTCTTTATCTGTGTGGCCAAGGATGTTGCATCTGTTTTGCGGTGCAGCTCTTCATTAGTGATGGTGTTGGGCCAAAATACTCCTAGGATCTTCCGTAGACACTTGTTTTGGAATGTATCAAGCTTGTGTGCTAGCTTGGCTGTCAGTTCCCAGCACTCGGAGCCGTAGAGAAGTACACTGAGAACATTACTATTGTACAGTCTCAGTTTTGTTTCCAATCTCAGTTGCTTGGATTTCCAGATGGGCTTCAGCATATCGAAGGTCTGACTTGCCTTTCTGATCCTAGCCGTGGCATCTTTTGCAGAGTCTCCATCTGTTGTGATTTTGCTTCCCAGGTATGCAAAGTCTTGAACGTCTTCCAAAGCCTCACTGTTGTTTATGTTGTTTATGGAGATGGGGTTATCTGTCTTGTTGTTGATCCTCATCAGTTTGGTTTTTGCTGTGTTGAGCTTTAACCCAATCTGTGGTGCTGTTCTTGTGAGTTTGTCCATCTTTTCTTGCATGTCTTTGTGTCTGTTAGACAGCAGTCCAATATGTCATCTGCATAGTCCAAGTCTTCGAAGATCGAGGTAAGTGTCCATCTGATGCCTCTGTTTCCATTTTTGGTGGTTTCTATCATCAGCCAGTCAATGGCAAGGGTGAAAAGAAATGGTGAGAGAATGCATCCCTGTTTTACTCCGGATTTTACGCTAAAGCTGTCTGACAAATATAAACAAATATAACAGTGCTAATAATACTAACAAATAATACTAGCAAAAATACATATAGTGCAAATAATGTGAATACTATTTTTTTTCGTGTGTATAAATGTGAATAAAATGTGAATCGAATATATATATTCTCTCAATATTATCATGTAATAATTACAGAGAAGTTAAATAATACAGAAAGGATAAATACATTATTCTTGTAAAATACAATTAAAAACTTGACAGTAAAAATAATACATTAGTTCCAAATTTATTAGTTACAAATTATATTGTGAGGAACTCAAAAACCAGCTGTTTTTTATAATAAAAAAAATTATAGTGATAATATTACTGAATGAATATTCAGTATAATATTATATTACATAGCTATGAATTATTAACTTGATCACATGCAAAATATAGTGATAATTATTCAAATAGACTAGTTTCTGGCTATTTGTACGTTGCCAGCGTGCCACGTATGCCAATTCTATAGAACGCAGAAGTATTTCGAAACTACTGTAAACATGAGATGACCCGTAATTGATAGGTAGTCTGTCACCTTGGCTCGACTGTGACTGGCCAATCACCGCGCAAACATTTGATCAAAATGGCGTCCAGCGGGAAAAACGGTCAAAGTTGAAGGTGTGCAGCTTGTTTCTCATTTTTATTTACATTCATAAGTTATATGCAAACACTAAATGGCAGAATAATGCACGCATCGCTGTAACTGAATGTGATGGTGTTTTTCAGTGTCAAATTAGAGAGTGAAAACATGGAAAATGAGGCGGTTGAAGACGTCGAAACGCGCCAAGCTTCGGTGGCGTGCCTGTACAGCATTGTTGAGCTGCCGAAGTTGTGTCAAAGTCAGACGGGGATGGTGAAGATATCCGCAGAAACCAACAGATACCTTCTATATCTGACAGTCCGAAAGCTTGGTCCGATATTAGCAAAGAAACTTGTTAAAAAATGTACGTACACCAGTTATATACAATACAAACATTAAATAACAATTACAATGTACATCCGGTAATACTTGTACTAGTATCGAAATCGAAGATCTAGTATTAGTAGGGGCTTCTAGTATTAGTCAAGACCAGCGAAAAGGCTACTAGCCTAGTAGGCTAGTCTCCCCTCAGACAGTTCCAATTCCGAAATTGGAATTTATTTTCGAAAGTCAGTTGGAATTGATTTTATTTATTGGAATTGATTTTGTTGAAATTATTGACTTGATACTGTTAATCTTTACACCTTAAATTTACTATTAAAATCATATTTATCTGCTATTAGTATGTCACCTTGAATCTGGCAACAGCTAGGAAGCTGTCAACATTATAGCATTATACACTGTCTACTCTGATATTGAAACATTGTGAACAAGAACAATATAATCAAGCATTTGCATCAAAAACAAATACTATGTTACTGTAACAGACAGTAAAACCAAAGTCAGACAATTCAGGCCTTACAATTCAAAAAGGGGAAGTCAAACATTTAATTACCTACTTGATAAAGGTAAATAATAATGCCATAACATTTTGTTTAAGATAAGAAGCACAGGATTCTTTAACCCATTAGGCCCCAGGATTTTATTAAAACATGCCACCATATTCCCAGGATTTCTGGCAAATTTCGAGCGATTTTACATCCTTGTGTTCAAAAATCTATAGAAAAAAACTATTCAATATTGACAATTACAAGTTGTGCTTATCTAGAAGAGTAATCATTTCTCCACATGCATGTATACATAGAAATATGATATATTAATAAAATGTTGACATTTGATCACAATTTGCAAATACAAAATAGCACATTTGTTAAAACTTTTAAAGTTGCGACTGACATTTGACTATGATCCCATGCTATAACCCTATGCAACTCAGCGAAGAAAATGTAGCTATATGTGTTAGCTTTGCACCACTGAAAACATCAAATTCTGACGGTTATTTTTCAGTTTACACCATATTTTATCATGACAAATATGGCAGGAACTACTGTACCACACATTGCAAGACCAAATTAAAAAAAAGATAAATGAGTGATTATATATGTGTACTAAATGAACCATTTTTTAAAGTTGATGTTTAATTTTTTAGTGGTAGATCGTGGTGAAGTTGAGTTCAAACTGCCAGCCATAGACGACGTATATGAAGTTGAAGCAGTGTTGGACTATGCGAAAGAAAAGGATGATGTAAGTAGTACTAAGTACATGTACAGACACATCCAACTAAGTACATGTACAGACACATCCAACTAAGTACATGTACAGACACATCCAACTAAGTACATGTACAGACACATCCAACTAAGTACATGTACAGACACATCCAACTAAGTACATGTACAGACACATCCAACTAAGTACATGTACAGACACATCCAACTAAGTACATGTACAGACACATCCAACTAAGTACATGTACAGATACATCCAACTAAGGTTAGTGTATTTACCAAGAGCCAGCAAAAAATTATGATTTTTAGAGGTACAGTAATGTCTTGTTTGTCCGCACACTTTGTTCCCAATGGTTTTGGCTGGATTAACAAATCATGCGGCTTAGTGAAACACCCTTTTTTACCCATGCTATACGTATTGGTAATATAATCAGGGTTCGCACAGATCCCGGAATGTTCTTGAGTTTGACTTTGTGACTTAAGTACCCTTAAATGTTCTTGAATTCATAGCAGTGTTACTGAATGTTCTTGAAAACATATTTTATGTGTTGCTACTTGAAAGCACCAACTGAATGATTGCATATTTGTACTTGTGGTAAATGACTTCAACTATTTTTAATGTGTTGTCAAGAATTTCCTGGAAAAGACCGCTGCAAAGCTATAATTTAATTAAAAAAAAAGTTTGGCTGTAATCACCAGATGTCGCCATGTGTGCACATGAACCAATCAAATGAGCTCTTTCTCTGATGGCCTAGTAGGAGGTAGCGTCAGCACACATGATATTTATTTTATTTCATTACAAGTTGTTTGATTAATGCTGAGAGCTAAGAGCGATGTTAATATGAGACATGAGTTATTAGATGATAAATATAAAATTGGGTCGCGAAGTATCGCAATGGTGATCAAAAGTTAGGGCGATTGAAGGTGTGTACTGATTGTTGCAAAATTCCATGTTTTAATGCCATTTTGTAATTTTGCAAAAATCTTAAGAAATGTTAGCCCAAGGGATTGATATTCTAAAAAAACTAACTCGTTATTTCATCGATTGAGTGTAAGCAAATTATTAGAAAAGTTGTTTTTAGTTCAATAGTGCAAAATACGTTCAGCATTCTTTAATAGCAAATGCTGAATTTAGGTACCCTAATCGTAATTCATTGCCAGGCGTTGCTTATTAATATTAACAAAACTGTAAATATGCTTAACTTCAGCCACTTGGACTCCAAATGCCTATTTGAAAACAGATTAGAAATGCTCTAGTTTCCACAATATTTAAAATAAACAAATTATTATAAGTTAAAACAAAAAATTAAGACATATTTGTCTGTGTCAGTTCGCTTTTTTCTTTGTGCAACTGCATGTGCTCATAGATGTATGCGTGGCACAAACAATCTATTCAGTATTGGAAATAAACATTAATATTTTTAGGTTGTTTCTGAAATAACTTTCAGATCAGACCCTTAGCCAAGGACCCGTCTGCCCGTCTTGAAGACGGGCAAATGTCTTAGGACGATGGGTAAAATAAAAATAAAAGACGGGTTTTTCTTTTTACAAGATGATATTTTTTCATGATAAAATTGTTTGAACTGTCTTGTGACTCTTAGCACACGCGGTTGTGATTCAACGAATGTTGTCGGCGGCGAATAGCGAATACCACCGATCTATAAAACAATATAGTTTTAACCTTGACATCATTGGAAAATAATGATACTGTGGTTGATCTGTTTATTGTAATCGTGTATGTCATTAGTTGGGAAACGCGTTTCTGTGGCCTTTCTCAGTGCCTACCCATTGGTGCTCTCATTTGAAGAAACAATCCCGTGATCCGGATGTTCTTTGTAAACGTGAATAAAAGCAGCGTTCATGCGATTGTCTCTGTACAGTCCGAGTCAGCATCTTCATGTTATGTTGGTAGAGATCCATAATGTTGATGTGCCTGCCGCTAGTAACCAAGATGCTAATGTATTGTCACCCATCGCTGGCACTCTGCAGTGGCCAACCATGATCACGGTAGACTTCGAAATTTAGTCTGATTTGGGCTCCAATTCACATACATAACCGGCTTGTAGGCCCTACTATTGGCAGCAGTTTCCCGGTTCCTCAACTCAAACGGCAGCCAAACCACGAACGATTAGGCTGTGCTCAGTCTTGTAAATTCATATTGTTTTTTGTCCAATAGGCAATACTGAATCTGGATGATTGCTGTTTTATCAAAGAAGTAATGTTTCAATGTACTTTCAAAACCAGTTGTACTGAGTGCTGTATCTTCTATTTTTATTTGTTGTATTGCTTTACTTTTAGTGTCAAGCATCTGATTTTGAGTGTGATTGTAATACAGGGCTTTTGTTAAGTGGCTATAGCAGGGACCATGAACCCCAAAGCAGGGACCACTTTATTATGCTCAGCCTGTGGCCAAGTTACTATGTGTGTAGTGTGGATACACCAGGATCTTTTATATAATGTATTTGTACCTGCATTTTAGGATGTAACATCAAGCTATGCAATCAAATTATTGTAATTAATTTATGTGACAATTGCCTAAACCTTTGATGTGTAATAATTAATGTTTTTTAATTATCTCTTCAGGGTTCCACCGTATTACAGTTCTGGTTTACACAAGGATGTTTTCAACAATTACTGAGTAAAAATAAATAATATAATGACACTTCAAGATTATGTTCAATTTTATTGATGGAACTGCAGCTGCTTGAATATGAGTCAACTGTTATTTTGATGTTTTTCACATACAAAGTGTTGCAATTGAGAAACATTGTGATAGCCTTAGCATCTATGTACAATATCTGAATATTAAGACTAAAATAAAAGTGACACAATTAGATCATAGTTTACCCGATGGGGGATCCGTAATGCAAGTAATTATCGCCAACGCACAAATTCAGAATTTTCGCTTGGCATGACATTCATTCATCACTAACTCTGAAATGCAGGCTAGATAAAGAATTTGGTGTATATTGGGTGGTTGGCTTGGGAGATGTAATAACCCCCCTCAAAAAAGGGAAACTGAGAGAACGTCTGTGTCTAAACATTGGTTAAAGTTAAAGGAAAAACTGAGGAAACTTTAAAAGTTTGAACGACATTTATTTTTTCAAATACTAAATGTTGCAAATTAGCAATATTGCGATAGTCTTAGCATTTATGTATAATATCTGAATGTTTTAAAAATAATATTTCATTAAGTGATACAATTATATCATAGTTTACTCCCCCCTACATCCACAATGCAAGTACTTATAGCCAACATAAAAAACTTGCGAACAAACACGTCAGAAAAGCTCCAAATGGAGGCTGAATGACCCCTGAACTCGCTTTCGGCCAGTTCTGGCGCTAATTTGCATAATTTCAATGCCAAATAAGGAGCTCTTTGGGAATTGGGACCCGTTTTCAAGGCAAGAAAATTCCACTTTGCCAAACAGAGGCGGGACTACCGAAATAACTGACAGATAGCCAAGAAGGCGGTGCTTTCATACCAAACAAAATGGCGTATCGTAAACAAACGTGCTTGTTGTTGGTCAAGTTCAGTGACTTTAACATTTCGGGATATGCTTTAACAAATGTTGCATTTTCTTATATGTTTGCTTAAAACAATGCACGACTGTTCCTTAGACATCTTATTTCGTTGAACTAGCACCGCTACGCCTACAGCATGGTTGCCGATCTGTCCGCTAGGCACTTGGCAGACTGTCTACTAACTACGAACCACAAGTAACGCTACGAATTGTGGGAAGCAAATATGCTTTGGAAACGCGTAAAATGTATGTGCGAATGATTTAAAACTGCCGTTTATTAACGCAAAATGACATTTGTTGACCAGCGCTGTTTTGCTGCCACATGGGCCATGGTGTGATCATCAATGATCGCTGGCCTGTTTATGAGACGTCGACGCTGCAATGTTTAATGCAAAAGCGGGTCGGACACGAGGGATAATAAAAATCAGCCTTCCTCTACATTAGCCGGGTACATGGACCGCCATAGCCAGGTAAAATACCCGGGTCCCGGCTCTTCACAAAAACCCTGTAATAATATTTGTTCATATTGGATGTATTTGCATACATGTACTTAACCCTGCAGCAGGCCATTGTTAAACTTGTATAGTGCACAGAATTTGGAGCTATTTGTATGGGTTTAAAAAATCATAACTTCACTAATAATCATCAGAAATATGAATGAGGTATCATTTTGTTGCTAAAAAGATCCTTTATTACAATTTAATAAGAAGTGGTACATCACATCAGTTCACCATACAGAAATCAGTAGCTGAAATTTATGAAAATGGAAGGCAAATACACTGAAATTTCACCCTGCTGCCATATAATTATTGAGTAAATATATCCATCAGTTCTTTTATATAAATTTTTATGTAGAACCATATAAAATGTTGACGTTTTTACAGATTAGTAAATATAATGAAAAATGTATTCCAATTATGCTAGGACATCAATGGTGTATCAGAAGTTATTATATAATGAAAATGCTATGAACAGCTGAAAGTTTCATATCAACGATAATGCAAAATTATTATGTCAGCTTGATGCCAGTCAATAAATAATTCCACTGTTCACAAATCTACCTATAGCTACTTCCTACATGCACTACACTAGGCGTCCACATCGATTTAGACATTGCGCGATATCAGTATTGGTGTGGTAGAGCTCGAAGCTGTCGAGCAAAGCCATGTCCAACATGTTGAAGAAAATCTTCCAATACCGCTTCGAGGGGCGTTCGGCAGACACGTGATAAATCTTGCGATCGCTGAGATCAACTCCCCCCATGTACTTGTTGTAAGCAGCTCTGCACTTTGTCTTCTGCTTGTCGAGGCCCGCACCTGTATGCACCTCTGTCGTACCAGCTGCTGTGCCAGTGCTCAGCATCAACACTGGTTTTCGCTGTGAGTGCTTCTCTCGGAGAGCGACAAGTAGCATGCCTTGCCGATGATAGTTGAGGACCTCGCCAACACCCATCTTGGTTGGCAGTGTTGGCAGACCTCTTGAGTTCCCCTGAACTGTCCCAGTCAGCAGTGTCCCAGCCTGCATAAGGGTTGTTGCGAGCACTGGTTTTGTTTAAAAATTGTCGGTGAACAAGTGGTAGCCCTTATTGAGAAGGTTCGCCTTCCGCATCTCGTCCCGAGTCAGTTGTGTTTTCTCTGGTGACTGCAGGTCCCTGCGGAGGTTGACCATTCTTCTGCTGTGTTCTCCGGTCTTTGATTATTTGTAGTCGTTTCTTCTTGAAGTCCTGTAAACCGGTGTGACACCAGAGAAGGTAATTTGTTGCTGTTGCTTCCTACGTGTTAAGTATACAAGGCATACAAATTACTACACGCATATATGGTAACATGGGCGAATCGCAGCACAAATATTGTGATATTGGTTGAATCTTGATTTGTTATGGTGGACGCATTGGGCGCCGATAAAATGGTCATAAAAGTATCGAACAAAGATGTGCCATAAAAGTATACACATAATGTTTAGTTATCCCTAATACAAGACTAGATGTTTACCTCATCAGTGGATGAATCTGATTTGTCAGATACTCTGGGCGATTCATCAGTCGCCTCTGACTCTGACATCGGCTCTGCCTGTAGCCGGGTCAGCGCTGGTGCTTGCTACAGGAGTCGCACTCGACACTTGGGCACGTTTCAACTTCATCAAAATCACTCTGTCCATCAGAACTCTGATAGCCTTCGATTTCCTATTCACAGTCCATCGTTATGACTCAAGTATAACGATGAGAACAACAAATAAACGTGGAGAAAAATTTCAAACTGAGCACATACAAGATGGCGGAGCTGAAGAAATTTTTCAAGAGTGGCAAAACATCCCGAACTCATGAATATAAATTAGGCAGCTAGAGGAGTAACAGACCTTTCTATTGGTACCTCACTTTCCCGCGTCAGTATTTCATGAATGGAAAGAATGTTTTTACAAACAAGGCACAGTAAAGTGTGCCCAAATTTGGTTTCACCAATACCACGTGTGTGAAAATTCTACCCCCAATGACTAGGTTTGAAACAGCTCACGAATAAAAATGTGGCAGATAGATGAATAACAGCTTTATATTGATATCGATTTATCGGCTCTGGCCATTCGCAGGGTTAAAATCTTAAGATGCTTCAAACAGTGCTTCCATGTTTATATATTTAAAATAAAATTACTTTTTCATGAACCTTCATGTGTCACAGCTAGTAAGACTCGATTGGGTCAATCATGGTTAAACCGGACTTGGCCTGCCCTTGAAAAAACTAATTTGGCCAATAATGGCTGTCATTTGAAACTTGCTCGCTGGCTTACCAGTGCAAGAAACCAAATGGGCCAATAATGGCTGCAATTTGACACTTGCTCACTGACTTACCAGTGCAAGAAACCAAATGGGCCATTAATGGCTGTCATTTGACACTTGCTCACTGGCTTACCAGTGCAAGAAACCAAATGGGCCAATAATGGCTGTCATTATATCAATCTGCATTGGCTTGCCATTAAAAAAAAATTGGGCCAATAATGGCTATCATTGACACGAACGGTTTCTGTGTTTAAGGTTTTTTAGGCCCAACACCCCGGCCTCATTTAGTCGCTCGGAATGGCTAAGTGATGTCAGTTATTTAAAGGTAAATCATTAGCAGTTGGGGGCAAAGTTAGACGACTAAATGCTATCTCCAATAGACTCTATATCTATGGTTTACAACAATGTAAATTATTTTAACAGTTGTATTAGATATTGCACTACCATAAAAACTATATTTCATGATTTCAGGTGTCGCTTCATTGATAAACATGTGTGATATATAAGAAAATCTTGTGACATTGGTGTCACGTACCCTCCAGAAATATGCGACATAAAAATAAACATGAACAAGTAGAATCAGAATCACATTCTAGCTCAAACCCTGCTGATACAACTGAAATGTTTTATGTAGAGTTGTTACTAAATATATGTGGTGTGAACAGGAGAATGAGAAGGAGTTCTACCTGATCAAGTGGAAGAACTGGGCCAGTGAGCACAACACATGGGAACCGAAGGAAAACCTCAACTGTCCTGAGTTTCTAGCTGCTTTCCATGAGACGTTCACTGGTAGCGGCGCCGGTGGACTGAAGCGGAAACGACTGAATGACGTGACGCCACAGCAGCCAGGCTCCAAGCAGCGGCGGATCAATGAGCTGATGGTGCAATTGATGCAGTCGCCTGCAGACATCACGCCACAGAAGCTGCTGTCAGTGTCGTCACCAACGAAAGCGTCTGCATCATCGATGAATCGTATCCATCAGCTGATTGCGCCTGGCGGTAACATGCCCTTACGTGCTGTCTCAAGGTCTTCGCTACACCTTGACATCACGAATAAGAGGTCGAAGGCCTATCGACAGTTGAAGGCTGAGGTGCATGATGCTCTGAAAGCGTGGGAGCGTCACCTGAATGATATCAACACGGACCCGGCGCCGATCTTCATCGAGAACAACGTCGACTTGGAAGGCCCCCCAGATAAGTTCACGTATATCAACGATTACCGGACGATGTCAGGTATTGACATCCCGCAAGATCCGATAGTCGGCTGCGAATGCATTCACTGTCATGATGAACGAAAGACTTGTTGTGCGGCTAACGCTGGGGCCACCTTCGCGTACTACAAAAGTGGGCGTGTCAGTGTGGCCCAGGGCGTTCCAATCTACGAGTGCAACAAGCGCTGTGCGTGTGATAGCACTTGTCCAAACCGTGTTGTGCAGCATGGGCGCAAACACAAGGTGTGCATATTTCGCACAGATAATTGTCGAGGCTGGGGCGTGAAAGCAATGCGCAAGATCAAGAAGGGAGCCTTTGTGATGGAGTATGTCGGTGAGGTACGTGTGAAATCTTGAAGTATTCGTCAGTCTGCAATGTTTCAATGCTGAATGATTCTTTACATAATTGAAACGTTTCTAAGAATACTGGCATAATGTTAAAACTACAATATTTACATGTAGTAGTAGTAGTACTAATATTTCCTATAGTTCTTATGAGTTCTCTTGATCATGATATAGTAGATGGCATGCACGTTCTATAGTGTTGTCACATTCACTTAGTTTTATTTCACGTTTGTTATGCATATGTGAAAGTTCTCTGATGTATGTAACTATGTATTTCAGTGTTATAAAATCTTCATTTGTAAATATGACACAAGTTTATTCACAAAACCAGCACAAGTTTTGATGCACTGTTCATCTGGTACAAGCAAGGCATGTTTAACATACAAAGTGGAGGCATTGCTCCCCTTAGCCCTTTCATTACTCCCCTTAGCCCTTTCATTGCTCCCCTTAGCCCTTTCGTTACTCCCCTTAGCCCTTTCACTGCTCCCCTTAGCCTTTTCATTGCTCCCCTTAGCCCTTTCATTGCTCCCCTTAGCCCTTTCATTGCTCCCCTTAGCTCTTTCATTACTCCCCTTAGCCCTTTCATTGCTCCCCTTAGCCCTTTCATTACTCCCCTTAGCCCTTTCATTGCTCCCCTTAGCCCTTTCATTACTCCCCTTAGCCCTTTCACTGCTCCCCTTAGCCCTTTCATTACTCCCCTTAGCCCTTTCATTGCTCCCCTTAGCTCTTTCACTACTCCCCTTAGCCCTTTCACTACTCCCCTTAGCCCTTTCATTACTCCCCTTAGCCCTTTCATTGCTCCCCTTTGCTGTTTCACTGCTCCCCTTAGCCCTTTCATTACTCCCCTTAGCCCTTTCATTACTCCCCTTAGCCCTTTCATTGCTCCCCTTAGCCCTTTCATTACTCCCCTTAGCCCTTTCATTGCTCCCCTTAGCCGTTTCACTGCTCCCCTTAGCCGTTTCACTGCTCCCCTTAGCCCTTTCATTTGCACTGACAAAAAAAATTTACTGATGGGGCTAGGACCCAAAAGGTAAATTATTCATAAAAAGGCAGATTACTGATAAGGCCCAAAGAAACACATTCAGTTGTCAAAAAGCGCAATTTACAATAAAAGGGTGATTTATTGAAGGCTAAGTCCCAAATGGGCCATTTCTAGTCGTCCGGGGGACATGTCCAATGATAACTATTCACCATACATCTTCATTGGTGTCTGTCCTGTATAGCCTTTTCAAGTCCAGGAACTGTTGAATTCAGAAGCCAGTTGTTTATGTTAAATTTGGCATGGTCTCCTGGTCTACTACAGGTCTTCTTCTCAGTGCTAATAATGGCACCATATTCCATAAATAGCATTTTATTGATGGGTCTAGGACCCAAAAGAACACATTTAATTATCAAAAGGCATGAAAGGACAGTTTACTGATGAGGCACAAAGGGGCACTTTTTATGGTCACAAAAGCAGTTATCAATCTGGAGGCCATTTAATTTATTGTCAAAATGGCACCATGTTCCACAAGGATGCAGTTTACTGATGGGGTAGGACTCAAAAGGCATTTTAAATTTGTAGGAGGGTACAACAGAAAACAATTATCCAAAAAATGACAGTTTACTGTTCCATAAAAAGGCAATGTTTTTAGGCAAGTCACGATTGTATTTTTCCGTAGGTTATACTTGGTATATACAAAGTCACCATTCCATTGTGGATCAACAGATGAGAAATTGAGCTTCATAAACACATACTTGCATTAGCATGTAGATCAGTGTTAGGCATGAAATGGTTGATCCTGGAGAGCATGCGGGAGAGTATGTATGTTTTTCTTGAGCAGGTAGGAAGAAATTGTGCAAAATGATAATTTACTTTTATTTTTCACATAATTGTAACCTTACGAATAAGCCGACCCAGCTCCTATTACTGTGTATATATATATATATATATATATATATATATACTCTTGTTTGAAAGTTTGTTTTACCAAATTTATCTTTGACATAACTCTCAATGCTGTGTGGTTTCTCGTCCCAAATGCAGGTGATAACAAACGAAGAAGCTGAGAGGAGGGGCAGAATTTATGATGCCGAAGGACGCACATATCTTTTTGACTTGGATTACAATGATGGCGACTGCCCTTTCACTGTTGATGCTGGTTTCTATGGCAACGTATCCCATTTCGTGAATCACTCGGTAAGTGCCTCAAAAAATTCAAACCTGTTATTTCTTCTGGACTGTTTGAAGACGATACATCCTGGGTTGGGTTCAGTTGTAGTTGTAATTGCGTAATTAATTAGAGTTATAGTGTAATCAACGCATTAATATAAATGGCAAATATCCTGGATCACCTGGTAACACTGAATGCAACAACACACAAGATGTATGGACTCGATTGGCCATCGCCACAGGTGACGCACTTCAACTGATTGACACATCCTCAGGTCAACAGAGATCGGGATGTGTATGAGGATGAAAATAATCAAGTCACTAGTCTGGAGGTTCAGAAAGTTGGGCTGTGAAAAAAGGAACGAAAAGTAGTTGGACGCGACTGATATGTGGGTGTGGCAACATGTTCTCCAAATCAGCTGGGTCGACAAAAAGACAAATGTCTGGGTCCAACAACAGGTTGGTGCGTCTGATGACAAAGGTCTGGTAGCACAGCTGAAGTGGCAGAAACTATCAAAATATGGACGTTGGAAAAGGCGAAGCCACAGTGAAAGTTGAAGGAAAGAACAAGCCAGGATGAAGGTGAACCGCCTGGATTAACAACGTGAGACAGTGGACAACTGGAGGCCTGCATATTGCGTTGGAGATGACAGGAGGACGTCAGTGGCTCCATAGACTATGGCTCATCTGATGATGATAGTGTAATCATAATTATTATTATTGAAATAGCTTTTTCATTCTACTTTATTCTACGTAGTTACATATTTGAAAAATAATAAATATTAATATGTTTAATGTTTGTTTATGCATTAAAAAAATTGCATCCACGAAGGCTAGTTGTTATTACATACCTCACCTAAAATATTTACAAACTTCAAGTTTATTTCTGGAAGCACGTAGACTCTAGTTGTAGAGAGAATACAGGAATCCACGCCAAGTCAGTTATTATTACTGTTGTTTTTCTACAGTGTGACCCTAACCTTGTGGTATATGGGGTGTGGATCAACCACCTCGACCCACGGTTACCTCGCATTGCCCTGTTTGCCAAGAAAAACATTGCACAAGGAGAAGAACTCACTTTCGACTACATGATGACAGGTAGGTGGAGTGGAAGGGTGGGTCGACAGGTGGAACTACCTGCTAGTCTGCGACACAGTCGGGACGGGAAGGTAAAAGCAGTTTAATTGACCCAGAGTTTAGCTGTCTGCTCGAGCAATACTTGTAGCATGCCACAATTTTACAGTGTAAATCGAGGAACAATGTGAGCAGTCATCAAAAGAAGCAGAAAGCAATTGCTTATTATTTACTATGCCGGTGATAAACGTAGTTTTAGGAGGTCAGCAAATAGGGCTATGTTTATTCAACAGCATCAGTGGCTAAATAATTATCGTGTTATTGTATTGAAGCTATCAAAAAGAAAAACACAGTCTGATTAACACAACTTATTTTATTAATGTACATATCGTTTTTTAAATGACAGTTCAATACGTTAATTATTAATTCATAAATTCAGTCGTCAACGCTGTAGGTAGCTAAAATACAGTTTTCTATTAGTACATAATCCATATTCTTATCCAAAATCTTCAGTGAACAGTCTGCGTCACAGCTTGATGAATGACAGTTCCAGTCTCTGATGCTGTTTTACAACCCTTAATGAGGATTCCTGCTGAAGTGTCAAGCGAATGTATCATGGTACGAGTCGGGCGAATGCAGCAGCCACTCTGTGGACTGACTGTTTTAAAAACTGTTGCCTTGCTAGTTGCTAATGCCAAACAGATCGCCAACAACCACCTGAAAGTTACTATAATGTACATGCAAGTAAGTGCTAGGCGACAAGAATTTGGAGCGTTGCTGTGAGCAAGCCATTTTGTGTAAAAATAAAAACGTCTCCGATCAAATCGACTAAGTCTATGATGTCATCACGACAAAAATGGTACCTATTAAACATTTGACATCACCATACATTTTGAAAGGGTGTTTTCTGTCTCTAAACACTTTCTTCCTGCGTAATCCTCGTCTTGCTGCGTCATTTAGTTAATGTGCTTGTCAGAGATCCACCATTTTGAAAGCTTCTAAGAACTACTTAGTGGACTTACGCCACGGAGGTAGGAGGCGCAGGCTAAGTAGGGTGTTTCACCACAGGGGTTGGAGGCACAGGCTAAGTAGGGTGTTGCGCCACGGGGGTAGGAGGCAGAGGTTAAGTAGGGTGTTACGCCACGGGGTTGGAGGCACAGGCTAAGTAGGTTGTTGCGCCAAGGGGGTAGGAGGCATAGGCTAAGTAGGGTGTTTCGCCACGGGGGTAGGAGGCATAGGCTAAGTAGGGTGTTACGCCTCGGGGGTAGGAGGCATAAGCTAAGTAGGGTGTTACGCCTCGGGGGTAGGAGGCATAGGCTAAGTAGGGTGTTACGTCACGGGGTTAGGAGGCATAGGCTAAGTATGGTGTTTTGCCACGGGGGTAGGAGGCATAAGCTAAGTAGGGTGTTTCGCCACGGAGGTAGGAGGCATAGGCTAAGTAGGGTGTTAAGCCTTGGGGGTAGGAGGCGCATGTTAAGTAGGGTGTTTCACAACGGGGGTTAGAGGCACAGGCTAAATAGGCTGTTGCGCCACGGGGGTAGGAGGCGTAGGATAAATAGGGTGTTACGCCACGGGGGTAGATGGCGCAGGCTAAATAGGGTGTTACGCCACAGGGGTAGGAGGCGCAGGCTAAGTAGGGTGTGCTGCCACCGGGGTAGGAGGCGCAGGTTAAGTAGGTGACAAAAAACGCATAATTTCATAAGACAATCATCTTACTCTTCAGTGCCTAATAAACGTCCCTATACGCGTATTTATTTGATGAAAAATGCCACCCTAAACGCACCTTATTTGGCACTATACTATTATTAAATTTAAACATTTGTGCCAGCCTATATTCTCCGATAATCGTGATAAATTATGCAGGGCATAATTTTTAGGAGAGCAATCCCTCTTACTCCCTATAGTTAGCGCTAATCAATCGTCAGGAGCAGTTTACCGCTCGCACTAAAATCACTTGCTCCCAACTAGAGTTGCATGTGGCTCTCTCTGACAGCTTTCATCCTTTCAAACGACAGTCGTGAATTTAACGGGATCCCGTGCTTCTGAGGATCCTAGATTAGACCATTAGAATTCCATGATGAATCCGTCAGAATCCTTTGTTCTCGGGAGCACGACATGGTATATTATTAGTTTAAGGCCACACACGGCAGGTAAATAGGATAATTTTTTTATTTGTGCAAATCTTGCAATTTTTTCGGCCAAAAGTATAGAATAGGTCTTACTGAGTAAAAAAATATATTGAACTTTTGTCAGCCAGACCCCCGTTTCCATGGTAACAAACAAAATGTCCGCCATTTTGAGCAAATATTGGCAAATTTGGAAACACTGCCATTCTTTATTGAACATGTATATGATTATAATTCTTGCAAATCTATGTTCAGTAGCTTTTGTTAAAATGTTGTGTTTTTATTTTTAAAATAATTTTTTTGTAAAGTGTGAAAAAAAACTTCATTTTTGGCAACAAATACGTGTTTATCTTTCAAACTATTGATGATTTTTAAAATGTCTGTGGTCATTGTACAAAGTAAAGTATGCTGAATGCAACATTCAAAACCTTATTTGGATAGCATAATTACTCACGGAGAAAACACGTTTTTGAGAAAACGGTCGTCAAATATTTATTTAACAAGATTTGCCATCCAAGCCTAAGGCCCAGATGGCAAGTGGACATGGAAGCCATTGGCTTATCGAGAGTCTAACAATGTTCATCTACTTATAACCCGCCCTCCTGAGATATGTGTCAACCTTGTTTTTAAACATATTCACGCTGCTAGCAGTTACACAATCTGTAGACAATTTGTTCCATTCATTTATTGTCCTCTGTGAGTACGAGTGCTTCCTGATGTCCAATCTACATTGATCCTTTACTAATTTTACCTCGTCCTCTAGTTCTGCTATCCTTCTTGAGTGAGAAAAACATATTTCTATTAATATTTTCATACCCATTCAATATCTTAAAAACTGATCTCCTCTTAACCTCTCTAGAGTCTCTAAACCACATTCCTTCAGGCGTTCTTCATAACTAAGGTCTCTCAGTTCTGGAATCATTTTAGTTGCTCTCCTTTGTATGCATTCAAGCGTATCTATATCCTTCTTATGATATGGTCTCCATGCTTGTATACAGTATTCCAAATGAGGTCTAACTATTGCTTTATAAAGAGGTATAATTAACTTTTTTCCCTTGTATGCTATGTTTCTTCTAATCAATCCAATAATTTGATTACCCTTTGAAGCTGCAATACCACACTGCTCTGAACCTTTCATATCAATGCTTATTGTAACTCCTAAGTCCTTTTCTTTTACAGTAGTACCCAGAACAGTATCTCCCATTTTATAGTTTACATCCAAGTCCTGTATGTAGGCATTTACATTTCCCAAAATTGAACAACATCTGCCATTTCTCAGACCATTTCACTAATCTGTCTAGATCGTTTTGTAAATGTTGTTTATCACCATCAGTATTAACCTTTCTAAACAGTTTTGTGTCATCTGCAAATTTCAGTACGTTACTTGTTATACTGTCGTCCAAGTCATTGACATAAATTAAGACTAATATAGGTCCTAATACTGATCCTTGAGGTACCCCACTCAAAACCAATTTCCAATTTGAAACTTCTCCATCTACTACAACTCGTTGTCTTCTGTCAGTCAGCCATTGTTCTATCCAGTCAGTTATGCTATCCCCGATACCATGGACTTTTAATTTAAGTAGTAATCTTTGATGTGGCACTTTGTCAAAAGCTTTCTGAAAATCTAAGTAGATAATATCTACTGGCGATCCCACGTCTATCCACTTAGTGATTTCTTCCAAAAACCATAACATATTTGTTAAGCATGACCTCGCTTTAAGGAATCCATGTTGAGATGAATTTAATAATCTATGCGTAACGAGGAAGTCCACCATATGGTCTTTTATTTAACCTTTCTAATAATTTACAAATCACTGACGTTAAACTCACTGGTCTGTAATTTTCTGACTTCTTTCTCGAACCCTTTTTAAATAACGGTATGATGTTTGCTTCTTTCCATTCAAACGGAACAACTCCCTCTTTTAATGACAAGTTGAATACTCTTGCAATCAATACTTCTGATACTTTCAAACTATGTGTCACAGATATTTCCTTTGGCATGCTTATAGAAATTATTATGCTGAATATAACAGTGTAAACATTATGTTGCTGGCATAAGTACTTCCGGAGATATGCTTCCTGCAAATGTGATATATGAACCAAACAAAATGGCTGCCATTTTGAAATTTTGTGTGTCATTATTAATATACAACAGAAGTTTCTTACCAGTATGGTTGGTGGGACAGGTGGCCATCTGGCCTGTATAAGCTCCTTTATTAGCAGTTTTCTACAACTTATGTTGATTTGAGGCAAATATACTAGTGATTTTTTGGTACTGTACTATTATTTGTTTTGAACAATTTGCCCCCCATACTGTTATTCGGCACTATACTATTATTAAATTTGACTGATTTGCCACCCTATACTGTTATTTGGCCTAAACGTTTATTCGGCAATCAAGAGTAGTGCTAAGTAAACTTTCTTAACTGCTAAATAGGCAATATGAAACCGGCTCGAGATGTCTAAAAAAAAATTACCAGATATTCCCCAAATACCAAATAGTATAAATCTAAAATTTTTGCTTGCTACTCCTAATAGCTTAGAGAAAAAATTATTTTGTCACCTTAGGTATACTCGTTTTTGCACAGAAATTACTGTATCACCAGCTGTTTGGTCACAGAGTTATATGCATTTTAGACAATAAATACTGTAGTTATGGCTTCTCAAAAATTAAAAACCCTAACAAGGCTCTTTTTCAAATACAAAATTCATTGTGTGAGAACATGAGTAAAAACTTCTAAACGCTACAGTTGTGGAGTTTGAGATGTGTAGTTCCTTGTGTAGACACTGCGATCTTCCGAAAATGTCTTCATACAAAGATATATTTAAATATATGTATATAAATATATGTGCGTGAGTGTTTTAAGGCCATACTAAAATCTGAGTAATAATTTTGATAAATCTTATATTGTATGCATTTTTAAAGCTCAAGTCAGGGAGGAACATGTACTCCCTTTTTCAATGTTTACCCATAAAATGGCCATAAAAGATTGGTGTAAAAACAGTGTTCAGCGTTTTAATACTTCCTTGACACAATGTTAATTTTTACAGTAAATAATACACATTGTCTCCCTACCAACTCAACAAAATACATTCGCGATGTCCAAATGAGGACCCGCAAGCAACTTGAGATTTTACACATTGTGCCTTTTGTACCATTTAATTGAAAGTGCCATTTCATGGTGCAGTAACATATTGTGGTTAAAACATTGGATTCTGTCGAGAGGCCAGGTTCAAAGCTTGGACAATTTTGTTTACGCCACATTGCCTCAGTTCACTCAGCTGTAGAAATAAGTACCTAGCTATAAACAGTGTTGGATATATGTGATCGGATAATCTCCGTGCAAGAATAGCAGCATGGCTGAATTCTTCCCAGAGAAGTCAAGTTGGTGTTGGAAGGAACATGTTTGCCGGGGGGTGTAAAGGTGTAGGGGGTGAAGTGTAAAGTTGGTGTTGGAAGGAACATGTTTGCCAGGGGGTGTAAAGGTGTAGGGGGTGAAGTGTAAAGTTGGTGTTGGAAGGAACATGTTTGCCAGGGGGTGTAAAGGTGTAGGGGGTGAAGTGTAAAGTTGGTGTTGGAAGGAACATGTTTGCCAGGGGGTGTAAAGGTGTAGGGGGTGAACTGTAAAGTTGGTATTGGAAGGAACATGTTTGCCAGGGGGTGTAAAGGTGTAGGGGGTGAACTGTAAAGTTGGTGTTGGAAGGAACATGTTTGCCAGGGTATGTAAAGGTGTAAGGGGTGAAGTGTAAAGTTGGTGTTGGAAGGAACATGTTTGCCAGGGGGTGTAAAGGTGTAGGGGGTGAAGTGTAAAGTTGGTGTTGGAAGGAACATGTTTGCCAGGGGGTGTAAAGGTGTAGGGGGTGAAGTGTAAAGTTGGTGTTGGAAGGAACATGTTTGCCAGGGGGTGTAAAGGTGTAGGGGGTGAAGTGTAAAGTTGGTGTTGGAAGGAACATGTTTGCCAGGGGGTGTAAAGGTGTAGGGGGTGAACTTTAAAGTTGGTGTTGGAAGGAACATGTTTGCCAGGGGGTGTAAAGGTGTAGGGGGTGAACTGTAAAGTTGGTGTTGGAAGGAACATGTTTGCCAGGGGGTGTAAAGGTGTAGGGGGTGAACTGTAAAGTTGGTGTTGGAAGGAACATGTTTGCCAGGGGGTGTAAAGGTGTAGGGGGTGAAGTGTAAAGTTGGTGTTGGAAGGAACATGTTTGCCAGGGGGTGTAAAGGTGTAAGGGTGAAGTGTAAAGTTGGTGTTGGAAGGAACATGTTTGCCAGGGGTGTAAAGGTGTAGGGGTGAAGTGTAAAGTTGGTGTTGGAAGGAACATGTTTGCCAGGGTGTGTAAAGGTGTAGGGGTGAAGTGTAAAGTTGGTGTTGGAAGGAACATGTTTGCCAGGGGGTGTAAAGGTGTAGGGGGTGAATTGTAAAGTTGGTGTTGGAAGGAACATGTTTGCCAGGGGTTTAAAGGTGTAGGGGGTGAAGTGTAAAGTTGGTGTTTGAATGAACATGTTTGCCAGGGGGTGTAAAGGTTAGGGGGTGAAGTGTAAAGTTGATGTTTGAATGAACATGTTTGCCAGGGGGTTTAATGGTGTAGGGGGTGAAGTCTAAAGCGCTTTGAACGGTCCTAAGGACTGGATACTACATCATACAAGAATCTACCTTTTACCTCGCTGCGAGTGGAAATTGACAAGCAATTGCTCTGTTGTAGGTGACACAACCAATGTGACGAGTCAGTCCGACGACAGCGACATAGAGATCGTGGAGTCACCAGAGCAAGCTGTCAACGAATTCAAGGGACCGTTCAGTCGCCGCCTAACAAAGGATCAATACAGAATTCGGTGCCAATGTGGTGCGACAACCTGTCGCCAATATCTATTTTGAGTCATCTGACCTGAACAGTTCACCAGATATTCTTTCTGCTGTTGACAAATGTAAACATGTGTCAATTCAGATGGCTAGGTTTTTGATATGTTATATGTTATATTACTGGCACCTGTGTAAAAAAGATTCATGGCCAGTAATGAAACTGTAATGTGTGCTCTATAAATTAGCTTTATAACTAATGTTTAAACAAATATATTTGTGTTGTAGTCTTTTTGTGTAAGTTATGCAAATGCAAAGCAGTGGACAATGCGGCATTTAAATGCAAATGCACATTTTCAAATGCATTTGTACCAAACCTTGCATGTTACTATGCTTTCATGTACTTACTTATCTTAAGGATGTGGAACTTTAATCATGTTGATGGCACAAAATGTTATATATTGTTCGACCACAAGATCTTGGTTGTAAGTAGTGTCAGAAAAATCTTTATTGTGATTATTCTGTTGAATTAAAATGAAACTATGATTACGTATTAATAGAATTTTGTATACATTGTAAAAATGCTTATAACATGAAAGCATGTTCTATTTAAAGGTACAAAACCAAATCATTTTTATTGTAAAATCATGTTTTATGGTATAAAATACAATCAAACCTGATCAAGCGACCATCTGCATTAAGACACCACCTGTCATTAATGACCACAGTAAACTCCCCCCAAAGTTCCACCTGTATTAAGAATCCACTTTTCGATCATCAATTGAGCAGTCACTTAAGACAGGTTTGACTGTGTATCTTGATCGCCCAGATGTGTATTTACTTTTAACGAACCTTATTTTTTTATAATTGTATCAGTGTATGTTTATAAATATCAACCTTGTTGTTCAGCATGCAATGCCAACATGATATTCATAAACATGATTTTATGATAAAAACTACATTTAATGTGATGACATTCTTTGTGTTTGCACTGGAACTAAAGTAAGGATTTATAAGTGGCACTAGTTGATAGGGTATAGTGAAATTCTTTTTGCCTGCACTGGAATTAAAGTAAGAATTTATAAATGGCACTAGTTGATAAGGTGTGTGCTGAAAGGTTCAGTGTAATTTTTTTATTACAGACTAGCCTCATTGGTGTCGGAAACGAGACAAAGGCTGCAATTTGAGCCCCAATTAACCAGGCAACACTATCGCATGACAATGCACAGCTAAATTAATCGTTTGTGTAAACCAGCCTTAAGGAGACTAGTTCGAAATGCTCTTAAAATCCTTCCTCAGTGCATTGAGCCCATCGTGTTGATGTTCACATGTTGTGAGGAGTGGATATTATATGTGCAGTCGGTTTAAAAAACTTCTGAAAATATGAATAGCCTATGTTATAGTGTTTAGCCAGGTCGAAATTTTTATTGGATCCAGTCAAAAATAATTTAAAGGGAAACAAAAGTCATGTTTTGGGCCAATGCACCTTCAGAATTACTAAAACCATAACCATTTGCAACCACAATTAAGAATATCACGCCAGTGGTTTACTAGGAAAACCTTGTTGAACACACTTCTTAGTTTAATGGGCCGTGCCATACTGTCAGCTAACCCTCCTACATCTTGTGTCAAAGTCTAGCAAAATTTGTTTGCCAAATGAAAATATATTTGTATACATTTATTTCTGTATTTGCCAATACAATATGGCTTTGCAGTTTGCATCTAAACTTATGTAACATATTTTGGTCTTTGTTTACTAAACTAGTCCTCTTTCTGGCGAAATAACATGTTTGTTTGAGACTCTGCATTGGTTCTGTGTATGCTGGCCTCCCTTAATATGTTGCAATAGCCTAGGTTACCCAGATTTTCATAGAACTACGCATGCACTTGTCGGTTATGTTGGTTAACATGTCGGCGCTCGGTCAACTGGAGAAATGACCGGAATCTTCAACTTTTAGAACACATTCTGAATAAATCACTAGCATGATATTTTTTATTTTAGTTGGACATGGTTAGTTTTTATTGTCTCTTAGGTGCATAGCCCCAAAACCTGACTTGTTTTGATATAATAGCTTTGTTTGATGATTGAACACATTGCACAAATGAGCTAGCACTTCTAGTGGATACTAGGTTTTACTTTTCACTAAATTATTCGAAAACGAGATGAAAAAAAATTAGATTTAGGGTGATTTATGATTTTATGTTTTTGTAATTTTATCAGCCCTCTATATATTGAGTGGGTCTTGCTGACTAAAAAATTACTGATTTTTGTTTCCCGCCATAGGCTTCCCTCAAGGGTTTCAAGCAATTTAGTCCTAGATTTACAGATTTATAATCTGCCATTCTTTATTAAATAAGGATGTCATTATTATTCTTTAAATACCTTATTTAGTGTAGTTCCTCTCTTTCTATATAATTAGAGAATTAATAAATTTTATAAAGAATTGTAATATGTATGACTTATTAAAATAACATCCTCAAAAAAATGTGTTGTTATTGCATACACTGCACCTAAAATATTCACAAAGCACAAATGTTTCTCTGAAATTGCTTCCCAAGATGTTTTCTTCAGAAACATTTTAAGAAAACATATCAAACTTGATGCTAATATGGCAACTGTATGTGAATGTTTTGCAATTTAACTTAGTTGATACCGGGGTAGTCAACATAAACAATTGAAATATGGCAATTACATTCTTTTTTCCATTGACAGTTGTTTTAGGTGGGGTGTCCCCCTTTATTGAAACGTGATTAGGTGGTTCTAAATACGAGTTCAATTTTAATATTTAGGGACTAGTTTTGATTTGGTCCTACTTGGGGACTTTGTAAATATAAAAAAAAATGGATAGCCCACAACATAAATAAAGACACTGTCCATACGTTGCCAATGCAGTGAGCAGCCAATTACTGCAAAATTTCAAACAAGAAAAAATTATACCTTATAAATTTTTTTTTATTATCCAAGTGAGCTCACCTACCCACATCCAGTTGTTTTAGCAGCATTTTTTCATATTGACAAAGCCCCTTATGCTCCATGGTGAAACGGGATCATTAATTCCCATTGTGATATAAATTCTTACTCAATGTGAAATGTCTCTGGTGAGCAATGTTGAGCTGATGAATTAATGGGTGTGCATATTCTACGAAAGATTTATAGATTAGTGTAGATTTTGTTTGGCATTGTCCTCAGGCACTAAATTATATGGAAAATGTTTCTCACAGCAACGTATTCAATATATTTATCTTGAAAACGTTATGGTATGATTTTGGTTGTTTAGTTATGTAGTAAACTGTAGCAAGATTTTATTTGTTTGAATTTTCAGTCAGGTAATTTACTGTCACATTTTTGTAATTGTATTAAATTTATAAACTGATTAATATCTATTTTCATTTGAATTATATATTTTTTAGATTTGATAGTCATGTTCTCCTTTATTAAAGTGGATAAAAGTGTATACACTTGTATTATAAATAAATGTCTTCTGTTTAAGATGGTGCTTATTTTATTCCTCATTATCTTAGCAATGTCTGGAATATGCAAGATGCTTTAATCCCACAAAATAACATTGACATTCAAATTCTATTAAATGGCTTATTCTGTTAAGCGGTGCATTTTAATATAGCAGGTGAAAGGAAAGTTTCGTCCCAGCCAATATATTTGATTCTACTAAACGGCTGATTATGCCATGTGATTGTGCCAAGTCCACTGTACACTATTTCATTCTTCAGCCAGTTTAGTACGTAGGTCTGCTACGAGTCATTTTACATTGCAACTAAATGAACATTCATACATATTCAATCTGCATTTTGTTTGTCTCATCTCTAAGTTTTAGTCTTCTGCCTTGTGCTATTTTTGGTTCTGTTAACAACAAAGCCTTTCCCTTCATATTTTGCTCTTTTTTCAGTTTGTTCTTTAAGGCCATTTGTTTCACTGTTTCCATGTAATGTTCCTGTCTTAAACACTTTCTGTCTCTTCTTGTTAACAGCCTTTTGTTCATTCTATGAAGTTGTTGAGCCACTCTCCATTTTTGTATGTTAATTTGCATATTTCCACCAGTTCATTTGTTGCTGCATATTTCATCAACCCTTCAGTCTTTCCATCAGTGTTATTTCACTATGGAGTAAATGTAACTTGAGCCCATCCCTTTCTACTGGTGATCTACCTTTATTACATCAAGCTTGTTTATTACGCTATGCTTCAATGGCTTCAGCATTGTTGTCTTGCAAGACATTGCTTTGCACCATGGTGGTCAACTTCTTGTTGTGCCCCACTCTGCCACACTTTGCACAATGGTGGTCAACTTCTTGTTGTGCCCCACTCCGCCACACTTTGCACCATGGTGGTCAACTTCTTGTTGTGCCCCACTCCGCCACACTTTGCACCATGGTGGTCAACTTCTTGTTGTGCCCCAGTCCGCCACACTTTGCACCATGGTGGTCAACTTCTTGTTGTGCCCCAGTCCGCCACACTTTGCACCATGGTGGTCAACTTCTTGTGCCCAACTCTGCCACACTTTGCACCATGGTGGTCAACTTCTTGTGCCCAACTCTGCCACACTTTGCACCATGGTGGTCAACTTCTTGTTGTGCCCCACTCCGCCACACTTTGCACCATGGTGGTCAACTTCTTGTTGTGCCCCACTTTGCACCATGGTGGTCAACTTCTTGTTGTGCCCCACTCCGCCACACTTTGCACCATGGTGGTCAACTTCTTGTTGTGCCCCACTCCGCCACACTTTGCACCATGGTGGTCAACTTCTTGTTATGCCCCACTCCGCCACACTTTGCACCATGGTGGTCAACTTCTTGTTGTGCCCCACTCCGCCACACTTTGCACCATGGTGGTCAACTTCTTGTTGTGCCCCACTCCGCCACACTTTGCACCATGGTGGTCAACTTCTTGTTGTGCCCCACTCCACCACACTTTGCACCATGGTGGTCAACTTCTTGTTGTGCCCCAGTCCGCCACACTTTGCACCATGGTGGTCAACTTCTTGTCGTGCCCCACTCCGCCACACTTTGCACCATGGTGGTCAACTTCTTGTTGTGCCCCACTCCGCCACACTTTGCACCATGGTGGTCAACTTCTTGTTGTGCCCAACTCCGCCACACTTTGCACCATGGTGGTCAACTTCTTGTTGTGCCCAACTCCGCCACACTTTGCACCATGGTGGTCAACTTCTTGTTGTGCCCAACTCTGCCACACTTTGCACCATGGTGGTCAACTTCTTGTTGTGCCCAACTCTGCCACACTTTGCACCATGGTGGTCAACTTCTTGTTGTGCCCCACTCCGCCACACTTTGCACCATGGTGGTCAACTTCTTGTTGTGCCCCACTTTGCACCATGGTGGTCAACTTCTTGTTGTGCCCCACTCCGCCACACTTTGCACCATGGTGGTCAACTTCTTGTTGTGCCCCACTCCGCCACACTTTGCACCATGGTGGTCAACTTCTTGTTATGCCCCACTCCGCCACACTTTGCACCATGGTGGTCAACTTCTTGTTGTGCCCCACTTTGCACCATGGTGGTCAACTTCTTGTTGTGCCCCACTCCGCCACACTTTGCACCATGGTGGTCAACTTCTTGTTGTGCCCCACTCCGCCACACTTTGCACCATGGTGGTCAACTTCTTGTTATGCCCCACTCCGCCACACTTTGCACCATGGTGGTCAACTTCTTGTTGTGCCCCACTCCGCCACACTTTGCACCATGGTGGTCAACTTCTTGTTGTGCCCCACTCACCACACTTTGCACCATGGTGGTCAACTTCTTGTTGTGCCCCACTCCACCACACTTTGCACCATGGTGGTCAACTTCTTGTTGTGCCCAACTCTGCCACACTTTGCACCATGGTGGTCAACTTCTTGTGCCCAACTCTGCCACACTTTGCACCATGGTGGTCAACTTCTTGTTGTGCCCCACTCCGCCACACTTTGCACCATGGTGGTCAACTTCTTGTTGTGCCCCACTTTGCACCATGGTGGTCAACTTCTTGTTGTGCCCCACTCCGCCACACTTTGCACCATGGTGGTCAACTTCTTGTTGTGCCCCACTCCGCCACACTTTGCACCATGGTGGTCAACTTCTTGTTCTGCCCCACTCCGCCACACTTTGCACCATGGTGGTCAACTTCTTGTTGTGCCCCACTTTGCACCATGGTGGTCAACTTCTTGTTGTGCCCCACTCCGCCACACTTTGCACCATGGTGGTCAACTTCTTGTTGTGCCCCACTCCGCCACACTTTGCACCATGGTGGTCAACTTCTTGTTATGCCCCACTCCACCACACTTTGCACCATGGTGGTCAACTTCTTGTTGTGCCCCACTCCGCCACACTTTGCACCATGGTGGTCAACTTCTTGTTGTGCCCCACTCCGCCACACTTTGCACCATGGTGGTCAACTTCTTGTTGTGCCCCACTCCACCACACTTTGCACCATGGTGGTCAACTTCTTGTTGTGCCCCAGTCCGCCACACTTTGCACCATGGTGGTCAACTTCTTGTGCCCAACTCTGCCACACTTTCCACCATGGTGGTCAACTTCTTGTCGTGCCCCACTCCGCCACACTTTGCACCATGGTGGTCAACTTCTTGTTGTGCCCCACTCCGCCACACTTTGCACCATGGTGGTCAACTTCTTGTCGTGCCCCACTCCGCCACACTTTGCACCATGGTGGTCAACTTCTTGTTGTGCCCAACTCCGCCACACTTTGCACCATGGTGGTCAACTTCTTGTTGTGCCCAACTCCGCCACACTTTGCACCATGGTGGTCAACTTCATGTTGTGCCCAACTCTGCCACACTTTGCACCATGGTGGTCAACTTCTTGTTGTGCCCCACTCCGCCACACTTTGCACCATGGTGGTCAACTTCTTGTTGTGCCCCACTGTGCACCATGGTGGTCAACTTCTTGTTGTGCCCCACTCCGCCACACTTTGCACCATGGTGGTCAACTTCTTGTTATGCCCCACTCCGCCACACTTTGCACCATGGTGGTCAACTTCTTGTTGTGCCCCACTCCGCCACACTTTGCACCATGGTGGTCAACTTCTTGTTGTGCCCCACTCCGCCACACTTTGCACCATGGTGGTCAACTTCTTGTTGTGCCCCACTCCACCACACTTTGCACCATGGTGGTCAACTTCTTGTTGTGCCCCAGTCCGCCACACTTTGCACCATGGTGGTCAACTTCTTGTGCCCAACTCTGCCACACTTTGCACCATGGTGGTCAACTTCTTGTCGTGCCCCACTCCGCCACACTTTGCACCATGGTGGTCAACTTCTTGTTGTGCCCAACTCCGCCACACTTTGAAACATGGTGGTCAACTTCTTGTTGTGCCCCACTCCGCCACACTTTGCACCATGGTGGTCAACTTCTTGTTGTGCCCCACTCCGCCACACTTTGCACCATGGTGGTCAACTTCTTGTTGTGCCCCACTCCGCCACACTTTGCACCATGGTGGTCAACTTCTTGTTGTGCCCAACTCTGCCACACTTTGCACCATGGTGGTCAACTTCTTGTTGTGCCCCAGTCCGCCACACTTTGCACTATGGTGGTCAACTTCTTGTTGTGCCCCACTCCGCCACACTTTGCACCATGGTGGTCAACTTCTTGTTGTGCCCAACTCCGCCACACTTTGCACCATGGTGGTCAACTTCTTGTTGTGCCCCACTCCGCCACACTTTGCACCATGGTGGTCAACTTCTTGTTGTGCCCCACTCCGCCACACTTTGCACCATGGTGGTCAACTTCTTGTTGTGCCCCAGTCCACCACACTTTGCACCATGGTGTTCAACTTCTTGTTGTGCCCCACTCCGCCACACTTTGCACCATGGTGGTCAACTTCTTGTTGTGCCCAACTCCGCCACACTTTGCACCATGGTGGTCAACTTCTTGTTGTGCCCCACTCCGCCACACTTTGCACCATGGTGGTCAACTTCTTGTTGTGCCCAACTCTGCCACACTTTGCACCATGGTGGTCAACTTCTTGTTGTGCCCCAGTCCGCCACACTTTGCACCATGGTGGTCAACTTCTTGTTGTGCCCCACTCCGCCACACTTTGCACCATGGTGGTCAACTTCTTGTTGTGCCCCACTCCGCCACACTTTGCACCATGGTGGTCAACTTCTTGTTGTGCCCAACTCCGCCACACTTTGCACCATGGTGGTCAACTTCTTGTTGTGCCCCAATCCACCACACTTTGCACCATGGTGGTCAACTTCTTGTTGTGCCCCAGTCTGTCACACTTTGCACCATGGTGGTCAACATCTTGTTGTGCCCCAGTCCATCACACTTTGCACCATGGTGGTCAACTTCTTGTTGTGCCCCAGTCCGCTACACTTTGCACCATGGTGGTCAACTTCTTGTTGTGCCCCACTCAGTCACACTTTGCACCATGATGGTCAACTTCTTGTTGTGCCCCACTCCGCCACACTTTGCACCATGGTGGTCAACTTCTTGTTGTGCCCCAGTCCGCTACACTTTGCACCATGGTGGTCAACTTCTTGTTGTGCCCCACTCAGTCACACTTTGCACCATGGTGGTCAACTTCTTGTTGTGCCCCACTCCGCCACACTTTGCACCATGGTGGTCAACTTCTTGTTGTGCCCCAATCCACCACACTTTGCACCATGGTGGTCAACTTCTTGTTGTGCCCCAGTCTGTCACACTTTGCACCATGGTGGTCAACATCTTGTTGTGCCCCAGTCCACACTTTGCACCATGGTGGTCAACTTCTTGTTGTGCCCCAGTCCGCCACACTTTGCACCATGGTGGTCAACTTCTTGTTGTGCCCCACTCCGCCACACTTTGCACCATGGTGGTCAACTTCTTGTTGTGCCCAACTCCGCCACACTTTGCACCATGGTGGTCAACTTCTTGTTGCGCCCAACTCCGCCACACTTTGCACCATGGTGGTCAACTTCTTGTTGTGCCCAACTCCGCCACACTTTGCACCATGGTGGTCAACTTCTTGTTGTGCCCCAGTCCGCCACACTTTGCACCATGGTGGTCAACTTCTTGTTGTGCCCCACTCAGTCACACTTTGCACCATGGTGGTCAACTTCTTGTTGTGCCCCAGTCCGCCACACTTTGCACCATGGTGGTCAACTTCTTGTTGTGCCCCACTCCGCCACACTTTGCACCATGGTGGTCAACTTCTTGTTGTGCCCTTCTCCGCCACACTTTGCACCATGGTGGTCAACTTCTTGTTGTGCCCCACTCCGCCACACTTTGCACCATGGTGGTCAACTTCTTGTTGTGCCCCAGTCCGCCACACTTTGCACCATGGTGGTCAACTTCTTGTTGTGCCCCAGTCCGCCACACTTTGCACCATGGTGGTCAACTTCTTGTTGTGCCCAACTCTGCCACACTTTGCACCATGGTGGTCAACTTCTTGTTGTGCCCCAGTCCGCCACACTTTGCACCATGGTGGTCAACTTCTTGTTGTGCCCCACTCCGCCACACCTTGCACCATGGTGGTCAACTTCTTGTTGTGCCCCAATCCGCCACACTTTGCACCATGGTGGTCAACTTCTTGTTGTGCCCCAGTCCACCACACTTTGCACCATGGTGGTCAACTTCTTGTTGTGCCCAACTCTGCCACACTTCGCACCATGGTGGTCAACTTCTTGTTGTGCCCAACTCCACCACACTTTGCACCATGGTGGTCAACTTCTTGTTGTGCCCCAGTCCGCCACACTTTGCACCATGGTGGTCAACTTCTTGTTGTGCCCCACTCCGCCACACTTTGCACCATGGTGGTCAACTTCTTGTTGTGCCCCAGTCCGCCACACTTTGCACCATGGTGGTCAACTTCTTGTTGTGCCCCACTCCGCCACACTTTGCACCATGGTGGTCAACTTCTTGTTGTGCCCCAGTCCGCCACACTTTGCACCATTGTGGTCAACTTCTTGTTGTGCCCTTCTCCGCCACACTTTGCACCATGGTGGTCAACTTCTTGTTGTGCCCCACTCCGCCACACTTTGCACCATGGTGGTCAAGTTCTTTTTGTGCCCCACTCCGCCACACTTTGCACCATGGTGGTCAACTTCTTGTTGTGCCCCACTCCACCACACTTTGCACCATGGTGGTCAACTTCTTGTTGTGCCCCAGTCTGCCACACTACACCATGGTGGTCAACTTCTTGTTGTGCCCCAGTCTGCCACACTACACCATGGTGGTCAACTTCTTGTTGTGCCCCAGTCTACCACACTGCTCCATAGTGGTCAACTTCTTGTTGAACACCATTTATTTATCTAAAATTTATTTCCTGTTTTTTTAACCAATTTTCCATCTTTTTAACCAATTCTCCATCTTTTGTTTACTAATTCTCCATCTTTGTTCATGGTGTCACCCTTAGTTTTGTTGATCAGCATTGCTACCTTCTCTTGCATTATGTCCATTATGTCCATTCCCATCTTCTAATCTCCTCCCAACCACTTCAAATCATCATAGCAGAAAAGCTAGTTTGATGCATCTCATTTGGATCTTGCTCAAAAGTTCTAATGCAAAATTTTTTCCTCTCTCATTTCTGATACCCCTTCTTGTGCATCTCAGCATTCCAAACTTCCATCACAAATGTTAACTAATTCCACTTTCTTTTCTCCATCCATTTAATTCCCCATTTGGTTATATTGGGCGAGATCTATGTATCTGCTCAATCATACGATGGTGCTGCTCAGACATTGGGTTATAATTATTGTCATTGCTTTTAACACTATTTTGATCAGCAGTTTTTTTTAAAGTTTGCCATTTTATAGAGCATGTTGACCATTTAATTTAAGCCTAGCAGTAAGTTTGCACTTCTGAGCATTGGAAATGACCTTTCTTGACTGTTTACCAAACATTTACTAAATAGTATGTTGACTTTTATGGAAATAAATTTCCATTTTGACCATTAAAAGTGCCCTTTTGGAGTCATGTCTGTTAGAACTGATCTTGTCGACAATTTTGTCTTTTTTTACCATTGAAAATCTCCTTTTGGAAGATTAGCCCTAGTTGGAATTCACCACAAAATGCCCTGACAAAAAGAAAATGTAAATTGGATAGATTGTTAAATGTGGACCATGTGAAATGTCCGTCTGACAATGCCCCCTCCCCGTAATTTGTATCGTGAAAAATGCCCTGAATATTTGCAAGTAAAATATTACTCTGGAATAGATAGGATCACAAAATAATATATTGGATAAGCATGCCCACATCGCTGACACATTTTATTTAAATATCTGACATTTGTCGATCAATGCGATCTTAATTACTAGTTTCATAAAATAATCTTACGAGCATGCCGACAGCTTGCTACGCGGTGCCACATCAGGCTACGCATATTATATCATTTTTCAACACCAGCTGGGACAGGTATGGGTTTTTGTGTCACCGTCCTTGTGTCATGTTCGCTTGCTATATTATCGTTTTCGTTTGTGCATTCGTCACTGGTATCGTCGTCTAGTACAATGACCTCGACGTCAGAAGCGATTGCGTCTCGACTGTGATCCCGCTTGGCTTTAAACAGCGGAGAATCTGCCTCGTCCCATTCGCCGACCGTGCTGGCGTCGCTAAAGCCACCCTCGTTATCGGCGTAGTAGCCGTCGAACGTAGCCATACCCGTCGTGTCAACGTCGCCAGAAACCCAATCGTCCCCCGCCGCTTCGGTGTCGTCACCACTAGTGAGGTCGATAGTGGCGTCACCACCGAGCCTCGATGTCGACCTAGATGGTCCGGGATTGCCACTCCGAGATGGTCTGGGATTGCAACCCCGGGATGGTGCGGGATTTCCACTACGAGATGGTCCGGGATTGCCACAACGAGATGGTCCGGGATTTCCACTTCGAGATGGTCCGGGATTGCCGCTGGCGTCGTTGCCACCGAGACGCCGATGGAAGTAGGACGAATCATCAGGGCTGGAGTTCCACCAGCGAGCCTTGCGCCAGCGCCGTCTCCGGCGTCGCCGTTCGCCTGGCGACGTGTAGCTGTCTGATGACGTCGATGTCGTAGTGTCGCCTAGCATGAGGCCCGGCACGGCCAGAACTGCGCCGTTCCGGTTGCGGACAGCAGGTCTGACGGCCGTGTAGCATCCGGGCGGCACGGCGCCTTCAGTCGGGTCGATCGTCGCATCGCTGTCTGTTGTCTCGCAAGTTATATCGACGGTGACCTGACATGGCCACCGTGCACTATCCGCAGTCGCTGCCGCTGGCGTTGACGCAGCGTCGTCATCGTCTATGACGATCACGTCGTCTGTCCAGTTGACAGCGGTCTCGTTACGATGCCTGCCAGTAGCCTCGGTCGTTACCTCGCTGCTCTGTTTCTTCTGAACGCCAGGCTTCTTGTTCACATGTCCCTTCGTTGAATCTTCCCTTTTAGATTCCCCGTTCGCCGCGCTTTCGTGTTTTTGTGACGCGGGCGACACAGTCACATTTACAATCTCAGGCACATCTCCATTCTTAGACATGCTGGCTTTCTTGGACGATTCGCCGTTTTTCAAAGACTTTGCCTCATCCAATATCTTATCTTTCCCAAGCGTATCACCACTATCACACTTCCCCGTCTGGTCAGGTAACTCGTTTCTTCTCTCTGACTCTCCGTCCTCCATTTCGCCCGGTTTACTACTATTGCCAATGTCTTGCGTGTCCACTTCGCCACTCTCTCTTTTGTTTGTATTCTCCGAGTCTCCTGCTGTCTCGATAACGTTCTCTTTTACACATACGTCTGGAGTCACTGAAGCACACACGTTTCCCTCATCTGCTTTTGCTTCTTTTAATTCTTCCGTGCTGCTCTGAGCTTCAAGCGTTGGTTCTGCCACTGGTGTCGCCATGTTTAATGTATTGTCATCTTTTACCGGCGATTTACGTTCGCGTGACACATTGCTCGAATCACTTGTGGTCAATGTCGTCACTTCTCCGTGTGCGTTTGACTCTCTTGTGCTCATTCCATCCGCTGCGCCATTGATTGTCTGGACACCTTCTGCGTTCCGCTGTCGTTCTCCCGTTTCTATGTCTGCCACCTGTTCTTCCTGCGATGCAGCCTTCTTTGTTGTCTGCGATGCGGCATCATTATCGCCTGCCGACGACTGTGCCCATACAGACTTTCCTGTCTCGATATTCGTGGTATCATTTGGTTCGTCAGCAACATTGTCACGTGATGCGTTCTGTTCGTGCAGTTCCAAGTCCGGTTTGTAACTGTTAACGATGAAACCATTCTCGGAATTTGCAGGACACGTTTCTTGAGACTTGAGCGGCGCCACACCATCAACACCTGGCCACTGACCGACTCCCGGCGCCTCCTCGTCGTCGTCGTCGTCGCTCACATAGAAGGCGAACTCCCCGTACGATCCTCCCTTCGTTGGCGTGAACGAAAGCATTACATTCTTTTCCTCTTCGAGCAACTCTGCTGGTTCATTGTTAGCGTTTTCTTCGTCGTCGTGACTGATCAGCTCAAGGCTGGCGTTCAACGGCTCCGAGTCCGTCGGCTCATAGTTCGAGTCTTGGCCACTTGAGTGCTTCTCTTGCGACGAGCTCTTGTGATCTGTTGATATCTCTGTGCTCAATTCCTCACAATCACTGCCCCCGAGGAGAAGGGGGAACTTGGCTTTCATTGGCTGTCGTGTGTTGCTACACAGTCTCTTCTCCGGTGACGATTCTGGCTCGCCGAAATCAAGATTTTCAGAGTGTTCAAACTGCTGAGCTGCAGTAAAAAAACAAAACAGAGTTAAGAAGACCTGACCAGTTGGAAATTTGACTGGATGTTGTTGTTAGTCAGTATCCTGTATGTATATGAGTAAATTGCTACTCAATTCAGGGCAGCTCTATGAATATTATCTTAATTAAAAATTTTGTATAGTAATCCATTCAGTGATTACTATTTCTACATAACGTCTTGATAAATCATAAGTTTTAAAAAAGAAGAACCATAAGATTTATATGAAATGTTGATAACTGAGGGATTGTTAGAGGACCACATTTTATGTATCTAGTGTAAACATTATTATCATTACAGGTTCAACCATAATGATCGTCTAAGCAAAGAAATACTGCTATCATTATTCTATCTCTGTATGAATAAGTTGGGCGTTTACAAATGCATACAGCGACCAGACCAGTGTTGTACGTCATGTTATAGGTTGACATTTTATCCTCAAACATGAAACTGAAAGTGCAAATCTGGCATGTGACTTCCGCTGAACTTACTTAAAGGTCGCCTCCATTTTCTCTTTCGCTTCAACTTGCCCAATTCTCTGTGTTGCCATGGCGACCTTGGTTGCAAGCTACGACGTGCCAATTCCGCCAGACTGTTTAACCTGTCCTGAATCTGAAGCATTGCAAATACAAATGATTAATAAACTTTCTCTAAACGTCTATCATGGCAAAACCTTTTAATGGATTAATTGATTTTCTGAACAGATTTTCAGCAGTGTTATTACAGTCGAGCCTCGTTATAACGCGGTAGTCGGGGTCCACGACTTCGGACCGCGTTGTAAGCGAGGCGCGTTAGGTGTTCTCATATCTGCCACCAGGGAGCTACTAAACAACAGCGATCGCCGCCCGCTGCACCAAGCCCAAGAACGCTGTCGAAGCCCAGCGTGCTTGCAGCATTGTCTTATACGGCAATATACAGTTTATGGAACTTATTAAACGAGTATACTAGCATCAACGTGTATTATTTTTAAATGTCACACCCTCTTGACTCTTGAACTGAATAAAACACATGTATGTATACCGTTATGGAATAGATCTACTACAATGATAATGAAGTGGACCAACAGGCCTACGAATCGAAAATAATAACCTGGACATGAGCAGCCGAAAACGTATATGATTTCACAAACGTAGTATGTAAGCTGATAAAACACAGAAAAAGACAATAGGTAGAATTAATAATTGTTTCACTTTGTCTTTCAACCAATCTCGACCGAAGCATAAATTTATTACGCACCACTTAACATCGATTCATCGTTTCATATGCGGATGACGAATTCGTATTTTCGCACACCGATAGAGCCTTGGGTTAGGAATTTGGCATGTTGGTTTCGCGTTGCGAAAATGATTAAATTCACGATGTAATGGAAGCATGTAATTTCACCCAAGTGTTATGTTGGTACTGCATATTAAATGCATTTAAAACTTTTGATCTGATTCTGATCGAGACATATTTGTGAATCTCGATTGCAATTTACAAACCGTCGAAGCGAAGCCAGCGACAGCGATTGATGACGGCGGCAGCGCAAAACAAACAACACGTTGATACTCGTTCACTGACATTGTTCACCTAATGTTTCTTGAGAATTGTCAAAGCAATTCTAAGTACCATTTGACATTTTCCCCTGGCGGCAGAAATTCGGGGTCCATGACCAACCACGTTATATCCGAATCCGTGTAATAACGGGGCTCGTTATAACGAGGCGCGACTGTACATTAATAGTTGGTTAGTTTGAAACTTAAGAAATAGTATGACTTGACACAAGAAAAAATACTTTGCTAAATCATGGGCTCAAATTGATTATAATTATTAGAGATGAGACCCCCAAATATAAGATAATCATCATGTGTATTTTATGATGATCACTGGTCGGCCGGGGCAGTGGCGAGTCCTTTCCATACAGGTTCATTGTTCATTAGGGATGGAAGATCAGCAAATTCAACATCAAGGTTTTCCCAGATGAGTTTGTTGTATGCTTTTTTGTTTCCCTCCGTTTTTACTGCCATGAGTCACACTGGTTCTTCTTTGTGGCGATAGTGGAGACCAGCGAGTGTTTCTTCATATACAGGACATATCCAATTCTGGGGCATTAGTTGGAGGCGTCTCATTTCAAACTTGTTTTAGACCTTGTCTATGTCCCCATAAAGTTCTTTGTCAGCATATTGCTCTTTTGGGCATTAGGTTAACAGTACACAACAGTAAAAGCAGAATACCATTTATCCTTATGGAATAGTAACTTATTATGATGAACCTTCCGAGCACGAACCTGTGGCATGGTATCTCCCATGGGAATGACGTTAGGGAAGGCATGGTGAGGACGGAGAAAGAGGATCACCTCCCTCAACTCCCCATAGGATGAGTGAAAGGAGTAGCAGACGTGGAACGACTTCTCATTATGACGCACAGCATAGCTATCTGGCGCCACCTGCCGGACGAATGCCATTGTCGACACGTAGATAGTGCGCACCAGGGGCTGGAAGCCCCCTGGTGTTGCTGCAGGGTTGTAACCACACGGTAGCGCCAACTTCCCCACCCAGCCTGACTGTTAATGACACAAACTCACCATTATTATTATTAAAAGCAATGTCTGTGAGCACTCTCAAGGCTGTGACATTTGATACAGATCTGTGATCTGTATCACAGTAGAATCATTCACCCATTGCATTCATGTACATCATCTATATCTTTTTAAACCTTTGGCTGAAAATTATATTACGTGATTAGCGAAATCAGTTATGATGGTGCAACCTACTGAACATTTTACTATTATTTTACTGCATGGCTGACTATGAACAACACTATGAACAACACTATGAACAACACCACCATGACACTAACCATTGTCTATGCAAGTTAGAAGGTCAGTGAAGAAACATTACAATGCAGAAAAAACAATTCTCACCTGATATTTGCATGCATGTATTTGAGTGTCTTCAGGGTGCGGGGTTGTGAACTTTGACAGGTCAGCCAACCCCAAATACTGTTCATATTTGTCATTTGTCACATGAACCTGTAAGAGAGGGAAGCCCTGTCTCAATCACATATTCACAACACATCATCAGACAACCTTCCCCTGAGCTGCACTGCGGTATACGTGCCAAGTTTTATATGGCTTATCCATAACTCTGGCAGATTCTCTGAAAATTGATGGTCTTATAGGAGTAGGGACATTTCTTAGTTTTGTGCATTTTGAACAAAGCTTTTTTGTATTATGGGATATGGTCAGTGTTTGTCAAATGGCATCGAATAACAGAACCAGCAATTCAACTTCAAAACACATCCGAAGACCGACTCTCACACTGTGCGCAGTCAGCTGCGCTCAAGTTTTGTGAGATCCAACCAATGTATCCCAGTTTGTACAGCGAGCTCCTTTTGAGCATACACAGTAAACCAGCTTACGTAGATAATTATACAGGTTAATGTATGGTCTCGTACGGATTTCAGTTACCAGTCTTACAGGTGTGCACGGTATTGGTAAAGCACCAATCAATGTTAGCACATGACCGAGGTAGCAAACAACACAATGCTGAAAGTATTATTTCTAATAAAAAGTGTGCATGCAGAGAAAAATATAAGTTCTGTGTATTTTTCTAACTTACAAAAAACACAAAACTAAACGTTGCCAAAAGTACCAAACATAAAGGCAGGAACATTTTTGGTTTAACAGCATAGTTCCATCAATACAAACCTTCATCTTAAAGTGTTCGGCCAACCGCTTGAAGAGATCCTCATAGCCTAGCAATGCCTTATACTTGATGACAATCATATGACCACGACTCTGTGAGATCCACTCCTCCGCAATCGCTATCACAGCATTACTGCTCTCCTCTCGAGAAGGTATGAACAGAGCAGCAGGCACGCAGAACGTTGTATCGATGTACAAACTCTTTAGCTCCTTTGGTCTGAAAATAGCGTGGAACATTTATTAAGTTATTTGGCTACAAAATATTAACACAAATCTACTGTTATCTCGCTGCCAAAATAAGGCCCCAGTATTGGAGCACATTCTTAAACATCTAACACCACAAAAAGTTTATGCTAAATTATAACATGTCATGCACATTTGAGAAAATGAAAATGTATAGGTACAAATTAGTATCATAAAACCATGTTACATAACATAAACTATTGTATATGTTTTCTAAAATACGTGCATAGTTATTTATTTGTGTAATTAATATGTAGGTATATCTTGTAGGCAGCCATACATATGCATATATGTACATGGATATGCTTGTATTCATATAGTTTATACATATATATATATATATATATATATATATATATATGATTATTATATAATTATAAACTTAGTACTTTTATTATTGCTATCACTTGTATTCTTAATTTTTAATATATTTTCAATTGCTCAATTGCTTGACTAAACCAGTGGTGGCTCCCATGATAGCGACATACTCAATGTCTTAATGGGAGTCTCCGTGACCATTTATTTTATTTACTTTGTTTATATGTCGATTGTGTTACATTTACTTGGTCAAAATAAATGAGTCTGAGTTTGAGTCTAACACCCACATGTTTAATTAACTATATTAAAAAAATACTTTGACCATTACCTATCTAATTTGAATGTTCTGTGGCAAATATCATGTTTACATTATAAGCAGCGGAACATGATTCTACCGGTGTTCATGATTCTACGGGTGTTCATGATCATGTGATCCAGTAAACGCCCAACCCTCATCAACGTTGTCCACAGGTACTGGAACTTGTCGACAGCTGTTCTCAAGTGCATTGGACAGAAAGGTTATAACCAGATAACTGTCAAATTATATTACAAAACTGCAGTTCATTAAAACATATTTTGGCAGCCAAGATGTTGGAATAGCAGTAGCCTGTAGTTTATACTATACAAAAAGATTTTACGATATAAAAATTATCAGACTTTGTACCTTTATAAATTAATGCATTATTCTCCGACACTATGGCTGCACTATGTTCACGTCTCACCCATTTCCAGATCTGAGTGCTTCTATTTGTGAGATGTCGCCATGGTCAAGACGAAAGTCGCCCGTGTAGAGCACAGTTTCTTCGTGTCCTTCAAAGAGAAACCTGCAGCAGATTGTAAAAGTGGATTTATCTGTACATTTTAGAATGTCGAGATGCCATTATCTGAACCAGGTTATGATGAGACTTGTATTTCTTGGAGGGGCATGAAGGAGGGTGATTGTCATGTTAACTTTGTAAACTGGCAAAAAAAGTATCTCGTGACCATTATAAATGGAGTCCTAATTGGCAAAGTTTACTTAAAGGTGCCTCCGCAAAATTTTTTTTTTGCTCGTCTCATTTCAAATTAATTTTGTGAAAATTCAAACCTATCTAGTATCCACTGCAACTTGCTAGCTCATTTGTGCAACTTTTGTATGTAGTTTTTTGTGAAATTATCAGACAACTATTAAATGATTTAATTCTGTATCCAGAATTTACTGAAGTGAAAAAATGGAAATGCTGAAAACTTATGGTGGTGAAGCTTGGTAAAATTTCATAACTTTGTCATGTGATCGGCAAGAAGATGGAAATCATGCCCACGATCAGCCTTGACCTCATAAAGTATTTACCATTTTGAATATCCACTATTTTGAATTTTACCAAATCTAATGACTAAAGTCAATTCTTTCAACGATTTGAAAAAATGCACACTTTTTATTAAACCAACTGCGGTTATTACTTTAACTATTCACACACTACATACCAGGACATCAGCAAACTGGATTCAAGATAGGCTAAATCAGTTGAGGATGGAGTTTTAACTGTATAAATGAATACAGGGAGATGAATGTGTGGTCTAATCCAAGGAAATGCAAATAAAATGTTTCAAATCTGCATTCTAGTCCCTAAATGGTTGGGGAAAATATTACTTATTTTACACAAGAAACGCTTGGAAAAATCTACTACATGGGTAATGTCAGACCGAGGCTTTATTTGCAGAAAAACAGAACAAACCAATTGTTATTATACGAACATGACTGATCCAGGACAGTGACCAGCTGGCAGCAGTGTTACATTCAGCTTGTACTTCTCCTGAAGAGTAAATACACATTTTTTTACACATTATCAGAAGTGCACAATGCAATTCAGATGCATAAAACAAAATATGGAAATCATCACAAAATAATAGCAACGAGGAATAATTATTAGAGAGACTGTTGACATACTTTCTTAACATTAGTTTATTGAAAACATAGTGTACCAAAAAAGTGCATGTTTTAAGTTGTAGATTAAAGTATTGTTGACTGCAGCGACACTAAAAGAAGAAAACACAAAATAATTATCTTCTTATTGTAAATTCTTAAATACAGAACATTTTTTAAATACAGGTATTGAGGTTCACTTCACTCCCTTTAACTGTAGAAATAATCAAATGTAATCACTGATAATGTAAAAACCAGGAAGTTGGCATAACTCCATCATTCCGTATAAGGCTCAGACCACAGTTAATGACCTCATCAGAAACTATGGGTTTTGTGCAATTATAAAATGTACAACTACTTAATACATTTAGTACAAATATCATACTTGAAACCCTCTGAATCTTATCAAAATTGTCAGCTCATACAAAGTATTAATATTTCAGGAACAGTGCAAACAACAATCACTATGAATCTTCTAATCTGTTAGTATTTAATAAATGTGCATTGTGGGATCTGTTGCATGTGTTGACTGGAACATGAGCCATGCTTATTATATCTAAATTAGACATTTCTGACTGATATTCTACAGCATGTTTCCCATGATGGTAGAAACAATTCTTAGCCTACACACACTCACCTTTCCCTTCAGGAGGTCTGGAATACTGACGATGCATGTTTCATTCAATGACAATGCGACCTAAAAGACAGAAACTTGTTGACGAAGAACTTAACTTTTTGAAGCATACTCCCTGGTAACAGATATGCCTTAACACATGTAATGTAAGATACTGATATCTAGCTTGGATGGGGAGGCAAAGTCTAAACTTCATGGCCCAGATGATAGGGGAGGCAAAGTTTAAACTTCATGGCCCAGAAGATCTGATTATTCCAACACCAATTCAACATATTTGGTTATTTAACTGAAACCAATGTACGAATAACGTGTTAATTCACATCATTCCACCTCTGTCTGGTTTGAGAATCTATCCCTCCACCACTGTGCCACCCCACCTTGTCACTGACTCACTGCACTACCCCACCTTGTCACTGCGCTACCCCACCTTGTCACTGTGCTACTCCACCTTGTCATTGTGCTACCCCACCTTGTCACTGCGCTACCCCACCTTGTCACTGTGTCACCTCACCTTGTCACTGCGCCATCCCACCCTGTTACTGCACCATCCTACCTTGTCACTGCACCACCCCACCTTGTCACTACATCACCCTACCTTGTCACTGTGCTACCCCACCTTGTCATTGCACTACCCCAAGTTGTCACTGCACCACCCCACTTTATCACTGCGCCACCCCACCTTGTCACTTTGCTACCCCACCTTGTCACTGCGCTACCCCACTTTGTCACTGCGCTACCCCACTTTGTCACTGCGCTACCCCACTTTATCACTGCGCTACCCCACCTTGTCACTGCACTACCCCATTTTGTCACTGCGCAAAGTGTCAAGAGCTGTTTATGAAATTTGTTCTGCAGTTTATTAAAGGTAACAATTTTATCATTACTATCATAAATCATGAACATTACATAGTATAAACTATGTCTACTCTAACACCCTGACTGCCCAATTGTTAACATAATTTGACTATAATCTGTTTATGAATATTGACCTTGATCAAAACATTCAAATTAAATAGATAACGGTCAAATTATATGAAACAACTTGGTTCATTAACACACATTTGGGTGGTCAAGATGTTTGAAAGTTTAAGTAACAGAGTCGTGTATCTAATCCAGTGGATGTACACTTCAAGAACTTAAAAATCCTAGCTACTAAGACATCAAAATGAATACATAGACAAAATTATATAATTTTGGCTTAAGCTTTCAGTTTATATCTACTGTTATTACTGTTACTAGTGAAGGTCACAGAAGGTGTATCTTACCATTGAGTCAGCCAAATGTTTGTATTTGTCAAAGCACAGCAGTAGGTGGCGTGTTACCTCGGAGCAATAGAGTTTGATGCGACGCCTGACAACACAGAAACAACCACTGACACAATGCCACACAGTGTCGACTGTTCAATAAAGAATACACACACAATATTTGGAAAAATAATTAAACAGGCATCAGTTAAATCCATACAACAGTTCATGTGTGGTATTAGTGTGTGTGTGGCATGCGCATGCATGACTGCATGTAGAGAGAGAGACATGGCAAAGGAGAGAGAGAGGAGACAAGCAGGGTTGGCAGGTTTTGAACAACTGTCATAATCCATGGATCTTTTGAGATCATCCCTACGCCATCAAAGATCCATGGATTTTCACAAATTGAGATCACATAAAAATCACCCATTTGATAGGTTTTAAATGATAAAACCCAAAGGGGAGGCCAGCAGCCCCCATATGGCAAGTTGGCAACACTTTGTAAAAATGCTGGTGAAACAAAGTGTATGCACATTGTGAAATGTGTGGAATTTGCTAAGCTTGTAGACCAGGGGTCAGCAACCTGTGGCCCGTGGGCCAACTGCGAGCCACGGAGCAATAAATTAAACAAATAGTACGTCCCACCTAGACATTCATAGACAGATCACATACTACAACTCGGTTGCACTATTTTCACATGAACATATCAAATGTTTTTGTGTACTTTAAAGTGGATGTATTCATTTTTTGCAAAGGCAGACATGACAGTGTTTGAGTGATAATATGTTGTTTTGAATAACGTTTGTCACCTGCTAAATGACAAACAGTTTTTTGCACTGATGGAAAAGCACCATCCACCAGGAGAGCCAGTGTGACAAATCTATGAAAATGCAGTCTCAGACACAGCAGGGTAAATAATATTCTATACCTCAACAGTAACATGAACAAGTAGTAGCAGTAGACTATAGTAGACAGGCTCAGTATTCATGAGAACATAGACATTACGCAATGTTCAAATAAAATATCAAATATCAGTAATGTTTTTTTAAATATTATATTTAAAAAATAAATTATGAACACAGCTTATTTATGTTTCCTTTTTATCATATGATAATAGGTTAATCTTTTCTTAATTAGTGACTTGTGAGTTGGGGGCTGCAGGCTTACCCATCTTTGGCCCATGAGAATGAGCCTAAAACATTTGTTTGTGGTGCGAGCCTAAAACAAAGTTTGCGGGCCTGGATTCCAACTGCTAATTGCAGGCCAGGCTTGGGCAAAATTTAAGGCCCACGCAGGGCACTAGTTCATGTGGCCTGCTGACCTATTCCACGTCACTAATTTGGCCCTACATTCACAAAGGTCGCCGACCCCTGTCGTAGACTGTAGTGCCTAATCAAATGAGACTGACAAAGTGAGTGAACATTGAGCCTGAGTTGCTAAGCAATTTATACCATAAAACATATTGGATCCAACTGTGTCAATGTCTGCATCAGCGAGTGTGATATTGGGCTTACTTGTAATTTTTTATTTGATATAAATAATCTAAGTTATACACAGTGTTTGATTGTTATGTAATATACATGATTCGTGAGAGTATGTCACTTCAATGGATAATGTTAACAAATTAAATACTGCTGATTTTTTGTCAAAAAGGGGTCAACACCATCAATAACCCTGTTTATGACAATGTCACATCAAAATTACATTTTCAAAAATCCATGACCTAAGGAAAATATGTTTACAAGTAGTATTCTGCTAAATAAATAAGCTTACTCAGATTGAAGTCGGTATCTTAGTGTTCCAGACGACAGTCCCACAGTGTGATCTGGAAATGGAGCAGTAGATGCTACTATTGTCGATACATGTATAGTACATGGATTTACTGATAATTGCATACTCAAAATCAATATTTTAACACCAGATTAATCTACAATAACAATAACAACAGCAGGGGAGATGCTCAGAGACCTTGATGGATGTGCAAGAATTTAACCTGAATTAACCTCTGCAATACAACCATGACCAGTTATGATAATATACATTTATATATAATAGTTTCTAGGTAATGTGGATTAATATAGCACATGTGGTCAACATACAAATTTGTGATGCCATGAGCATTCAAATATTGATTATGAGAAGGGAAATAGGAATATAAATAGGAAGGGAAGCATGCCACTGCAAAAACTGAAAACTCTTTAAGCCACATGCCCCCAAACACCTTGGGAAAGGGGAAATGTAAGCCACGATTGCACTTCCTTTCAAGGGAAACAAAAGTCATGGTCTTGAGCCTATGCACTTGTAAGATTTAACAAAACATAACCATTTGCAACAACAATCAAGAATATCAAGCCAGTGGTTTACTTGGAAAACCTTGTTGAATACAGCATCTTGGATAACCCTATGTCATGTGTGCCTGTAGTTTCACAATATTCACCAAATGAAAATCTATTTGTAAACATTTGTGTCTAAAATCAACTTATGCAACACAATTATTTTGGTTTTTGTTCACTAAACTTCTCACATTCTGACTTAGCAGCTCATTTGATTGTGAGTTTGTGTTGCCTCAGTACCTGCCACCTCTTTAATCTCGGTGCACGTCAATAAGTTTTTATATTTTCTCAGCTGGCTATGCCTGACTGACGGAAATCCATTGTGATTTGGCTTACTTTCAACTTGCACCCATGATGCTTGGTAAAATAGTACACATTCATGTTAACTATAAAATAAAACTAAGACCGTATAGTACATATACTTAATAATTGCCTATGGTGGATCAACAGCCACCAGTGGAAGTCACAGCAGCACCGAGTTCCAAGAACTGTTAGGCACTTATTGGTCGCTTTTTTAGGTGCATAGTACCCAAACCATGTCTTTGGTTTCATTTTAAACAACCAACAATGAACAGGCTTCATTACAGAGAGCAATCTATTCATATGTGCACTCAGAACAGAATAAGGGGTCAAGGCAGACTGGACACAAGTGTTTTCAACTTCATAAAATCCAAATTGGAACTCTTGATAAAGGAAGCAGGTCACACGACTCAAGACCGAATGAGAAAAAAACGTATGGTGCGAACGGCTGCTAGGTCAAACTGAGCAGTACGTACAAGGACTCAGAATATCAGAATCACATAATGTAAGTCAAACCATTGAAGAGGTGACGATGAAGTACGACTAGTAGGAGGGTGGGGGCGTTTATTCTGGAAAAAACAAGTGGGAAAAAATACAGTTATCAAAGATGAAATAGATGCTGGTCAAGAACTTAAAAGAATGAGAACAACATTTAATGTCCTACATTTATGGAGTCATCCCTTGTGTCAGCCATGACTATAATTTTATTATTCTTGTTGTTTATATTCTAATGATTCACAATAAAAAATAAATGCATTATTTTATTATTTAAATGTTTAGAAAATGATTTAATTAATACACATAACTTTACATATCACTTATTTTACATATTATCTAAGCCTAAATGGATTTTCCAACCACGGGAACGCATGAGTAATATCGCTAATAAGACACTGTTATGAGGGCGGAAACATATATTCACGACACCGGTACATTTCGCTGTCGTACTATTGCTATTCCTATTTTATTGACAATGCCACAAATGGAAATATCAAACATCTTAACCTGCGTGGTTGTGTGATAAGAAATACGCATTCGATTCCAAGTTTATGCCGTCGAATCGGTCAATTGATACGTCTGCGTATTCGCGCATACGTCCAACAAAACTACTCATTTTGGAGTTGTTATGCAGCAAACAACTCAACTACGTATTTTCGTTCCGGCTACCCTGGGCGCTGCCATTGCTATCCCACAAAGCATTTGGACGTAAATTGCCGGACCCGTTCGCGTTGCTGGGTAAAGTTTTGTTTAGCAACATGCACGCAGAATACAACTTCCAAGTTTTATATTTTATAGATGCTAACTACAATGTGCGCGGTCCACGATACCGCTTTGTGAGAAAACGTGTTTTTTAATCGATTAGAAAGTATTAAAAAAGATGAAACCTAACTTAAATGTTAGGCTATATCAGTCCGTAACGCACCCGCATTTGATAACCCTCATGTTCCAACGTGATTTGAGTATGTGTATTTCAGAGGTGCTTTATTAAATATGTACATTAAAAACCTTTCACGACTGTCATGAATCCGAACTGGACATTTGTTGATGAAGGACAATACTATTAATTATTTGTCTTCTTTCACATTGTTGTTTCCTATTGGAAACGGTGGAATACCCCATTACATTAAAACGAGGTTATACGAAATCGAGGCTGAGGATTCCTCGTCTTCGTTGTTGATAAACATTGGCACACCCAAAGTCAAAGTTGTGCAACCAAATTTTGCCACGAATTTACCAGTTCCAGAAACCGTGGACATTGTCGAATGCATCATTGCACAAACGCTTGAAATCCAAGTAGTCATATAAGTGGTCATACGGTAACTACAAGTCCAGTTTACTCGGAGAATTTGAGGCGTAAGTATTTGCAGTAACCTTTCAATCAGTCGAGTCGAAGCCCCGGGTAATTATGCTGGCTGGAATCGCTGATGTCATTTATATAACCACCGTTACAACGTAGGTAAGGCGCACTGTCAGTGTTTTTTATGCTTTCCAAATTGCAGTTTTGTGGCAAACTCCAAATGCGCAGTACAGTTTGTTTAACACAGTAAACTAAACAATATTTATGCGCACTACCAGTTTTATTCAAATACAGTATCGCAGCGTATACAGACGTCAGATCTTATTATAAACATCGTTTCCGTTTGTTGTGTGAGTGGGTGTTCCTATGTATACGACAAGGTATGCCAGTTCACCTATGTTAGTTCCATTCGCCAGTCATTCAGACAGCTCTGTTGTGGCTGCCTCTATCCCCACAACCATGCATGAATTTCACAATGTTGTATTTCCAATTCACTGAGACTTATCATAAAAGGATTTAATTGTAACGTACTGGGTGTATGCTTTGTTTATACGTCCTTTGTTTGGTACATATTTTTTTTGCATTCACCTTGCTTTTTATATTTTACATATCTATTAAGTATTATTTTTTATAAGATGTGGAAAACGATAGATGATTGCTGTATGATAAACTTGAGAGCTAATGATCTCCAGGACATGTTGGGCATCTTTGTCACCCAAGGTTGGAGGAGGATTTTATTAGACGCTGTTGTGGGGTTAATGAAATAGGGGGTCACAATGACACAGTTACACTAAGCAACTTATTGTTCGGAGGTTTATATACCCTTATGAAAATATACCAGATCATATTTCATGGTAAATACCATTGTGTTTTGAAACGGAAACCATGGTAAAATACCATGGTGTTTTGAAACAGGTAAACCATGGTATACTATGCAATTATCATACACAATATATAAAAAAGCATTGTCTACCACAGTTTTATATAATACCATGTAATGCCACATAATACAATGGTGTACCATGACTTCCATGGTATATTTCATAATGGTAACTATATATGAAATATCAAAATATAACAACTTAATTGTTTAGAAGTTTATATAATTATATGAAATATCAAAAGACAACAACTTACTGTTTACATCGCTCAGGGCTGGGGTGAGTTAAAAAATGAATTGGATTTTTTTCAATTCAATTCCTGAATTTGATTTGTAATTGAGAGATTTTGAGTAAGTTGAATGGGAATTGAAATATTTTGAGTAAGTTGAATTGGAATTGAAAAAAAATTAATTGAACCTCATTGTCTAGTGCTGGTTTCATTTCATTTGATTTGGTTTCATTTCCAGTGTGATCTTCAATCCAACCCTAGAATTGTATATGAACTCAAAAGTCTTTGTAGCAGCTAAACGTACATTTGTACACCATTTGAAGATCAGAGGTGAGACTATTTGTCCAAATTGGAACAAAGGGTCTGCCAAGTGGCAATTGAAAAAAAGTACTTAGAAGTTCTGCTCAAATCAAACTTTGGTGGGGTGTGATGAGCTTACTTTGAATTCAATACAGGTTGCAGCTAAGATAACATTTGTAATAAAAAAGTAATAGACTATTATCTGTGACTTTAGGATCTATTTTGAAAAAAGTTCCTCTATTATTATTACAGAAAAACATTTATATTACATATTACTGTTATCCCATGCGTTTGCTTTGGAAAAAACTCCCATAGAAATAATTTGGAATTTGAATTGAATTGGAATTGAAAGATTTTAGCTAAATTTTGAATTGAAATAGATGAATTGAAAAAAAAAATTATTGAATTGGAATTGATTAAACTGAATTGACTGGAATTGGAGTTGATTAAATTGAATTGACCCCAGTCCTGACATCATTACATGAAATATCAAAACAACAACATTTTGTTCAGACGTTTACAGCACTACCGGTATATGAAATATCTTAAGACATGATGTCTATCATAGACCCATTTTGCTCAAAAATATTAAAATGACAATGTATTGGGAAAAGGCATGTCACAAAATATCGCCCTCTCTTTATGTTGGAAGTTATTTTAGATTGCGACAATATTGTAAATTTTTAATACTTCTGGGAAAATTTGCAATACTGCTTTTGTTATGTGCCACAGAATCTACCCTCAGTAGTTATTCAGAACCATGCTACAACACTAAGACATTTTTAAAAATGTTACAGATAGTACAATTTTACATTCTGTATGCAGTTCTGAAGGCTGCCACAAGATGGTGCTGAAGAGCAGTCGCCATAACGTGAGCACCGGCAACACGGTGCGGAGCAAATGGGCGAACAACAAGCATGACTTCCACCCCGTCATCAGGAAGTCTGTCCTTGGTGATGGCACCAGTGAAGGAGATATGTTTGACATCAGTGATGGCTACATCAGGTGCTGCGATGGGTATTTCCTTGATGATGGCTGTCTTGAAACTGGTCCGTCCACCCAAGCGACTCTGTTGTATTCTCTCAACAAAAGGGGGCGATGGAAAATCCCGACCCTTCTTGCAAGGGGACCCACCCATCCTATGGACCGTCCCATGGGTAAATATTTTGTTCTACTAATATGGCTGTCCATGTTCTACCAGTTCATGCAAAACCATACTTTCTTGTTGTCACAGCTGAACTGATTACAGAAAATGTAATGTAATTATCATTATTGTGTTTGTAGTCTATATTCATTTAAGTCATTTGTGTACAGTATTCAACCTTTGTGGTTGCTGAAAACACTTATTATTTATCATTGCAATCAGTCATTTGTACACAATTAAGCTACCTATGGATACATACTTTTTAGTGCAGTCTCATACATACATTTGTAACATTGTATTTCTAATTTAGTATGATGAAATTGTATACTGTTGTGATATGTTCACCTCAACTCATTGCAAGCAACATAAACACAGCCTAGTTATAACACAATCTGGTTATGCTGTAGTGCTCTAGTGCTGCAGTGCACTGGCTACCAGACAAGCAAATAAGACAGTTAGTGCACCAAACCTGGATAAATGCCAGTGATCTATTTGCTCGCCAGACAATTACATCCAGTCTGAGTTTACACCTCTAGCGGTCACTGATCCACTTTGTTCAGACAAGGCTATAATCCTTTGCTGGTCAACAGAAGTGATTTCCTTGTACTGATAGAGTGGACACTGCTTTAATAATAATAATAAATAAAGTACTTCTATTGTGCTAAAATCCTCGGGAGATCCAAGCTCGGCAACGCACCAAAACAAAAGGGGTTAAGCAGTTCATAATCGATAAGGAGTTCCAGTTGTAAAAAGTTTACAGAATTTCTTCACACCAGAGGAATTTGATTCTGTTGAGTGGCTGATTCTTTTAAGCGGCACATTTTAATACAGCAGAAAATGTTCTGAAATGTATGCAAAATATTATGCATGCTTAAGAACGTTGTTTAAAATTTTGTTTAAGGATATCACTTTTTTGTTCCATTGTAGTAGCCATGTTGGGAATAAACAATCATTGTTGCTAAAATAAGTTGCATTCAATGTCTGAATAAAAATGCTAGTTCAGAAAATGTCAAAAATAATCTTACAGTTTGTCTGATAGTTTCACCAAAACTATATAACATATTTGTACAAACAAGCTGGCATGTCATAATTTTGTGTTCAATGTTTCACAAAACGAACCTGAAATGAGACAAGCGAAAACATTTAATTGAGGAGGGACGTTTAACATATCTCATTGTGTTGCTCTGTAACATATCAACTAGTATTGTAATATTTTACACGGCACTACTGCTTAGATGTAACAATGAGTTACAAAGCAAATCATTTATGAGAAGTACTAAAGTTCAGCATATTTGCTATACACCTCAGAAGCACCCAGAATGCAATGAGCAACACTCGCTACCACTGATCTGCTAAGAGGTCAGTGACCTCTACATATGTGCCAACCCTGAATGGTGCACACTTGTAAGACTTGACAACACAAATCCATAAGATCCACAAACAAACCCATGTTTTTATCTATGCCTGCTGGTTTGCCTCACATGCTCAAAATTAACATCCCATAGTAGAAAAAGCCCTTGTTCAAAATCAGAAGGAATCTCTCCTGTGCCCAAAGAGAGTGATATGGTGGAAAAAAGTGTGAAATTACAACAAACAGTCAAGTTAATAAATTGATGCTCCATTGGCACACAGAGACAGGCAATGAGAACATGATCACGAAGGCTCATCACTTCCTGGCAAAGCAAGCGAGCTGCTACCAGTGCTTCTCCGTCAGGCCAGGTGGCAGCAGTGGTGGGCGGAAGATGGATCTAGAGAAAGAAAGGCGAGGTTCGCTGAAGGCGGCGAGGTCAAGGAATGTGACACTGAGTCGACGCAAGGACCACAAAAAGAGGGTCCCTGCCGAGGTGGAGGAGGAGGATCCAATGGCCTTGCCATTGGACAAGAAAGGTCAGCAGCCGGAGGTCCATTATGACGTCTGCCTGACCTGTCCACCCAGTGTGGTGCAGACTGACCAGGAAGGTGGGTCCAGCAGTGAATGTCCACTTTCATTAGTTGTGTTGATAAAATATGTGCAATGGTGTTTGAAAGATCACACTGTTCTAATTTATAGGAGTGCTTTTTTCTGTCATTTATGCACTCTTGAAAAAGTAAAGCAATTATATTAAGATAACTTTATACTCATACATGCATGCACGAATAGTCGTGCACACACACACACACACACACACACACACACACACACACTCACGTGTGTATGCACACGCATGCACACATGCACATACGCGTGCACAGTCATGCACATGCATGCACACATGCTCAGTATATAAAAAGAATTAACATTTTGGACATAAAGTTATTATATGACATTGTTTGACTATGTGGTAGCAGTGCAGCCTTGACTACTAGCTTGGTTATCGACTATGAATGACATTTCCAACTGTTGGTGGTTTCAGAGGACCGACCGAGTCGTCAATTGCAGACAACAAGTCGCAAGTTGAAGTATTCCCACACCAACGTCCTCAGTCAGTTCCAGGAGTACATGGATGCTGAGGAGGACATGATGGAGGACATCTTTGACTGGGCCATCTACGACTCCCTCAATGAATTCCAGTCTCCCAACTACCCCGAGCTGCTCAACAGCCCCCCACAACCGTCCCAGGTCAAGGATGAGGTCAACCTCAACGATTTCGTTGATGCCAGTGACCTTCAAATTGGTGACCCTGACAGTGATCTTCATGAGGTCGTTGAAGGTGACTTTCAGGCTGATAGTGAGCCAGAGCCCATCCGTAGAGGGGTGCTTCTCGGTGACTGGGTCACTCCAGCCCGGAAGGGGGGAAATGGGAAGCGAAACAAGCATAGGAAGTCATCCATGGAAGATGAGTGGGAATTTGTGGATAAGGAGGATGTGTGCAGCCCACAGGATTGGGAGGTTGTCCCGGATCAAGGCAACTAGGTTGTAAAGGGACAGTGGAGTTATTGACGGAGACAAATGGGCAGTGGGGAGGGGAGTGTAGTAAAGTTATTGTAAACAACATGTAAACATTTACACTGTTGTTATTGGTTAATAATACACAATCTAGGCCAATTCAACATTAATTTTAAAATGTTAATGCACCATGTCCTTGTGGGTTGATTACTTCCAAAGCTATTTATGTGAATAAATTAATTTGTTATGACAAATGAATTTTTAAATATCTAATGCAACATTACAGAGGGTATAGGCATGCCACAAATACTAACATGTCTGTTTTACAGATATTATTACTGAACTGTTTTTTTTTAAATTTGTCAGCATATGCTATGGCATATTTCAGTGTGACAAATTGTTAGTGCTTCAGCTGAGGATGTTTATTTGAACTAGCTAGTGGTGTCATCTGGATTAAAGATCTAGGGTTAAACTGCACTATAAAATATGTATGAACCAGTAGCCGTTTCTTTTTACCCATTCTCTCATTTTATTATTTTGTTAGATCAGTTTGCATGCACAACTCATTTTCACATCACACTACAACATTGAATTGACCTATCTATGTGGTGTATCACACTTAAAATGAACATAATGCACTATATCACATCGGTATATGGTATATAATAAATGACAAATTACAGACAGGTTAATTTATAATTAACATTTTATTTCACATATACATGTATTGTGGTTTGATATATGTAGTATTTAAAAATGGCTGAAAAAATATGTTCATATAGCAGATGTATTATTACAACATAAAGTACTTTATAGATGTGCTATTCATGAGTACAGCATGAACCATAACAAACAATAAAAAGGATGCATAATTGGACCAGACTTTCAAACTGTCATAATAATATCACAAGTAGTGTTCTTCTTGGTATTAAGGTGACCTTTCTGTTACCTGTGACCTTTCTGGTATAGAATCAACATTGACATCAAATTGTGCTCACATAAAAAACATGTAAATCACACTGAGAGGCGGGCATTCTGTTTTGTTAATACATGCTCTTCTATAAAGTACTATGTGGTAGTATAATATCATGTATTTGGTTTTAGTATTATATATTTAATATATAATATATATATATATATAATATTGTGTGATCTTCAGCATCTTGGTTACCCATTAACTTTGTCATCTATTTAGGAAACATTAGAGCTATAAACAAGGCATCCATCACAATATTTAGTTTACATGACATACTCCATCCATAAATTGAACACAATGCTGTCTCTCAGAAGGTCGCTGCTTGAAACATTAACGCACAACTTCCATGACCTTGTCTACATGACCTAATTTGGTTTGTTTTATGTTCACCAAATGTCTGACATTTTCCTTTAATGGGACGTTTGCACGCTAGCGTGCACGCATGTAGCAAAAAACTGTAATTTTTATTTGTACGTCATTTTAGCTGTTATTTGTGACCACACAAGTTGTTGTTTAGTTGTGACCATAACAGTAGTTTACTTGTGACGATAGAGGTTGTTTACAGATGACTACATAGATTGTTTACATGTGATAACTTGGGTTGTTTACATGTGACAATGAGGTTGTTTACATGTGACAACTTGAGTTGTTTACATGTGACAACGAGGTTGTTTATATGTAATAACTTGGGTTGTTTACATGTGACAATGAGGTTGTTTACATGTGACAACGAGGTTGTTTATATGTGACAACTTGGGTTGTTTACATGTGACAATGATGTTGTTTACATGTGACAATAAGGTTGTTTACATGTGACAATGAGGTTGTTTACATGTGACAACTTGGGTTGTTTACATGTGAGTACAGAGGTTATATGTCACTTGTGATCACATTGTTTGTAATTTACTTGTGACAAGTATGTAGTATACATCTGACGATGGTAGTAGGTAGTCTACCAGTGACCTCTTGGTAGTAATTGACCTTTGATATAAACGTACTTGTGACCACCAGTGTCATAGTCCACCAGTACCTGATGCATAACACATTTCTCAGGTTATCACTATAGTAAATGTTTTAGGCAAATTTTACTTGATGCACATTACATTGTATTATATATTATCTTGAGTGAATTCATGTAGTATTTTATATAATACCCATTAGATATGTTATATAAAACTTACAACTATATAGGTAAATTATATGAAAATAAACTACTACTGCTGGCTTATACATTTACTATTATAATAACATATATCATTACATGTAGATATAGATATACTGTCTATACACTATATTATAATGTTATGGGGAAAAAGGTAAAAATACTGCAATGGATAAGGTAGTTGGTGAAATTTACACATTTTGTTGGATGAACCAGTGGTTGGTATTATATATATGTATGTATGTATGTATGTATGTATGTATGTATGTATGTATGTATGTATGTATGTATATATATATATATATATATATATATATATATATATATATATATATATATATATATATTTATATATATATATATGCATGTGTGTATATATATATATATTTGTGTACATATATACTATATATAAACATTTATATATATATATATATATATTACATATATATATATATATATATATATATATATATATATATATATATATATATATATATATATATATATATATATATATATATCCCTGCATAATTGTATTTATGCAGTGTGTGTATTGTATGTTCTCTGAAACAAACTTTCTGGTGCAACATTAATGTCAGTGACTTGCATTGAGTTTTCATACAATCAATAACTGGAATATTTCTAGAGTTCTAAAGTATGTACTGCTGTATAATACACCCTGTACCTGTTATTAACACTACAATATTGCTGTAACAATGACATTTAATATGTCTTTGCCTCAGGGGACAAACCAGTTTGGAAGTATCCCGTTGGCCTGACATTTTGGCTTTAATTGGTTCTATGCAGACATTTCTAGTTTTGGCTATGTTTAATGTGCCAGGTCAGCATTATCGCAATGATGGTATATCAGGGAATTCAAAATATTTTAGGATGTGCAGAAAGTTCAAGTATCGTTTGATGCAACATTTAGTACAACGTAAATCTGATAACACTGTACTGGTCTGACCCCTGGGTCATCCCGTCTTACCAGATTATTCCTGAAATAAACCTTTGTAATTGCAATTGTGTGAAAAGTTGTGCTTCTTTATTACACATGTCACTATACACCAATTTGGGGTCAAATATTTATAATAAACACAACGAATGACTCACAAAATTAACTTTCTATTAACTATCAGTTTCCATCTTGGTTATATGAATTACAACACATTATTTCATAAAATTATTTAATAACATTGTTCCATAACAATTGCCATGGTATATGGATCCACATGTTTGAAATGAAAGCTAACATATTATCTGATAATCATGAATGTATAGTGGTATTAACTAGAAGGATGTACCTAGATTATACCAAGAAATCTTGATGCAAAAACCCTAATAATACGTAATAAATGTTTAACAATGTTGTTGACTTTATAACAAAAAGTGAAGAGATTTTTCAGAACTAACACTGGCTCTACATTTAAAAATTAATGTTAATGTTTGGTCATTATTTAAACATACATTTTCAATCATATTATGGTAATTATTATTATTATAATACAACAAATTTCATGCATTATTTGGGGAATTCCTGCAGACAAATAATGTAAACAAACCATGTGAAAATATTGGCCATTGTTTACATCTATATTGTTGTTTTAAAACAATTTGGTCCTTTTTCATAATTCAGAACTGTGCATATGATGTAAATTATATTGTCACTAACTGCTGATATGTTTCAAACTCATAGAATCTTTATATTATTAATATTTCATTTACGATTTCATGTTGTGTTATGCTATGTTAATTAATTAAGTTCTTAGTGATATTAATAAAGGCTAAATACAATTAATACTTTTACCATGGAATGGGTTTTATAAATGTTTATACAGTAACATGCAATAAACCCCTGAATTTCCCCCAGATAATAAATCGGGGTACACATGTCCCGTACTTCACAAAATAAACTGGAATGACCTTTGACCCCTAGAATCGGTATCCAGAAACAATGACTGTGACAATGGCGTAGTGGGTTGAGATGATGTAGTTGTATCTATTGCGGTTGTCCATTCGCAGCATGAACATGTAAGTGGCTGGTCCAAAGATTGGCTTCATCAGTAGCAAGCGACCTTAAACATATACAGCACAGTACATCATAGACACAATCTTTATAAAATAGTGAAGTAGTAAAAATTGAAGGTCTTAGTGTTAATATAATTGATTGTTTCTAGTATGTAAATCAGATGTTATTTTTAGTTTATATCAAATTGTGCAAAATATGGCAAAGTGTAATGCATAGATACGTACACAAGCAACTCGTATACTATAAATATATATGGCCACACCCACCCACCTAACCACCCACCCACCAATCCATACATCCATCCATATATATATATATATATATATATATATATATATATATATATATATATTTTATATGTATATATATATGTGTATATATATATATATATATATATATAAACATCTAGTCACATGTACATTAATGTTTTAATGTTTATTTTTAGTGGTTTAATGTTTAATGTCTGAATCTAATTCTACACAAATAATAAAAAAAATTAAATAAATAATTTATCGAAATGAAATCTATAATTCATAAAAATGAGATAATTAATTTATCAAACTTAAATATATAATTCATCAAAATGAAATAAATCATTCATCAAAATGAAATAAATAATTTATAAAAATGAAATAAATAATTTATAAAAATGAAATAAATAATTTATCAAAATGAAATAAATAATTTTTCAAATTTAAATAAATAATTTTTCAAAATTATTAAATAATTTATCAAAACGAAATAAATGATGTATGAAACTGCATATCTATAAAGTTCTTCTCACCAGCTTCATAACCTTTACTATGATGATTGGTCACTTCAAAGAATCCGTCATCGTTGCCGGAGATGATCATGAAGCGAATGTCGGGATACACAGACGACCCCACTGACCTCAGCTGAAGCAGCGTGACTGGCAGGTTAAGGTACGGGATTGTGGGTAATGCAATAAACTCCCACTGGATGGATTTTGTCTTGTTGAGGAGACAGTCGATGTCATTGAGACGACAGAGCAGGCGTTGACACATGACAGTGCTGCTGTCTTCCTGGGCACTGAAATATCAGTCAGGCCAATCAGCTGTGCACATATCAGTGAAACAAAATTTACCATCTTTAATTTTGGGGCTAAGTATTTCTTGCAAAATACATTTGAATATGTTATGTATGAAGAAATACCTATAGTAACCCCTTGTCTTTTCATTGAGATGATGATAATAGTGCAGGGTAGTTTCAATTCTTTTTGTACTGGAAAAATGTAATGAAATGTTTATACTTGATAAGAAACTTTAAAATTTAAATAGATTGTTGTAACTGTTGAATTGAAAACTATGACAAGGTTTCTCTAGTCTCATAGTTTTTATCATAAAATCATGTTATGTATAATAACTATATTCTAAAACCATGTTATGTATAATAACTATATTCTAAAACCATGTTATGTATAATAACTATATTCTAAAACCATGTTATGTATAATAACTATATTCTAAAATCATGTTATGTATAATAACTATATTCTAAAACCATGTTATGTATAATAACTATATTCTAAAACCATGTTATGTATAATAACTATATTCTAAAATCATGTTATGTATAATAACTATATTCCAACATCTCGACCACCCAAATGTGTTTAAGTACATTTAGTACTGTTCAGAACATTAATGAACAGCTGATAACAATTTTGCAATACCAGTGGACAAAGTTTACCATGGTCAGGTATTCATGGTGGGCATTAACACCTGTAACCCTTGTTCACTCACTCTATAGGGGGTGGCTGACCGAGCACGCTGTGGACCCCACTCCCTGTACTGTATTCTTCCACTAACTGGCGTCTCACTTGGCCACTGGCAATGGAAAGGCACACATTAATAACATTAGGCAAGTTATTTATGTGGGTGAGAATAATTGAGGGAATAATTGAGGGGACGGAAGCGAAGAATGTAGGAGCTGAGGGAGGAGGTTGGTGTGAAAGAGAGTTTCAGGAGGAAGTTGGTGAGGAGCTGTATAATGTGGGCTGAATGTGTGGAAGGGGAACAGTTGATGAAGAGAATGACTAGGAAGACCATGATTGAAAGGAAGTCTTCACCCTGACAGCGGATCTCCTAACACCAAAAACTACCATCAAAGTTGGATGCTGGAATGTAAGAACTTGCACAAGTCATCCATGAGATGAAGCAATACAAATGTAGCCTCCTTTTGGCATCACAGAAGCTAGATGGACAGGTGCAGGCAAGATAATTCTGGCAACTGGTGACATTATCCTCTGGTCAGACAGGAAAGAAAATCAACACCGGGAAGGGGTAGAACTGGTCATTGGGAAGGAACAGAATAAGACACTCTTTGAATGGAAACCCATCAGTGAGAGATTACTGTATACCAGATTCAACTCCAAATTTGTAAAACTGTCAATTATCACTGCCTATGTACTAATAGAAGATGCAGAAGAGGAAGTGAAGGATGACTTCTATGAGAGTCTGTAGTCTGCAGTAGAAGCAGTTCCAAAACACGGTCTCGCTTGTTATTGGAGACTTAAATGCACAAGTTGGTGACAACAACACAGGAAGGGAAAGAGTCATGGGTAGACACGGCACTGGCACAATGAACAACAATGGAGAGAGGATGTGTGACCTGTGTGAATTTAATGACCTGGTAATTAGAGGATCTATCTTCCAGCATAAGCTGATACATAAATTAACCTAGAAGTCTCCAGATGACAGAACAGAACGCCAAATTGATCACACTTTCATAAATGGTAAGCAGCGATGTTCGTTACAAGATGTGAGAAAAAAGAGACATGTGGATACTGGGAGTGATCAGTCTTGTGGCAGCTGTATTGGCTCTGAAGTTGAGAAGAGCAAAGCTCGGAGAGAAAAGACAAAATCGCTTCAACGTTGCAAGATTAAATGACACTGACATCAAACAGAAGTTCAACATCAAGAACAGTTACAGTGTGTTACAGAATGAGATCAGGTAATACGGGAAGCAGGAAATACTATCCTTGGCTACTGGAAATAAAAAACAAGGAAAGACAAGTGACACTTCATGGATGGGCTTGCTACAGAGGCAGAGGAAGCAGTTGGCTGACAAGATATGAAGATGCTCTATAGAATCACAAAGTGCTTGAAGGATGACTATGGAGCAAGCCAAGATTTACCAATAAAGGACAAATATGGCAGGCCCATCTCTTATGAGAAGCAGAAACTATCAAAATGGAAAGAGCACTTTCAGAGCATCTGAAACAGACCAGAACCAGCAACCACAGCTGATATCCAGGAAGCAGAAGATGGTCTTGATGTCAACCTTGATCGGATCACTGAAACTGAAGTTAGAGAATCTATCAAAGCACACACAAATGGAAAGGCACCTGGTGATGATTGGATATGTCCAAAGATGCTGAAGGCTATGAAAGTTGCGATTTCCAAGATCCTCTGTAAGATTTTGCAGCAGATATGGGACACTGAAGAGACCCCAGAGGGATGGAAAACTGGCACTATGGTCAAGCTTCCAAAGAGAGGTGATCTTGGGGAGTGCAGTAACTGGCGGGGGATAACATTGCTGCCTCTCACAAGCAAAGTCTTCAGCAGGATCATCTTCAGACGAATTTCAGCTGCAACTGAGAACACCATTTGCCAGGAAAAAGCTGGTTCCAGAAAAGGGAAACACTGCATTGGTCACATCTTCACCCTCAGACAGATACTTGAAAAGTCAGCAAAATGGAACAGCACCATTTATGCCAACTTCATTTGACAGCCTCCATCGAGAATCCCTCTGGAAAATCCTCCAATTATATGGAATCCCCCACAAGATGGCGAATATTATACAATTTCTCTGCAGAGACTTTGAATGCTCACAGATAGTTTCAGCAACACCACAGGGGTCAGGCAAGGCTGCATCTTATTACCATTCCTCTTCACTATTGCCATGGACTGGCTTATGAAAGTGATGACAACAGACGGGGAATCAGATGGACCCTCACCACCTACTTGGAGGATCTGAACTATGCTGATGACATCAGCCTGCTTTCACGTCGACAGATGCAAGAAAAGACAGACAAACAGACTGACTGAGACAGCATAAAAATTGGGTCTGAAAGTGAACATCAGAAAAACAAAACCAATAAAAATGAATCACAAGTCAAACGACCCAGTCACAGTAACATAGATGAAGTGAACAAATTCACATACCTGGGGAGCAAGGTAGCAACAGACTCCAAGAGAGAGGGCAACTCCATAATCATCAAAGCCAACCAACCCTTTGCCATGCCGAAGAACATCTGGAAATCAGAACAAGTGGAAACCAACACTAAGCTCAGGATCTTCAACAGCAATGTCCTCAGGATCTTCAACAGCAATGTCCTCAGGATCTTCAACAGCAATGTCCTCAGGATCTTCAACAGCAATGTCCTCAGGATCTTTAACAGCAATGTCCTCAGGATCTTCAACAGCAATGTCCTCAGGATCTTCAACAGCAATGTTCTCAGGATCTTCAACAGCAATGTCCTCAGGATCTTCAACAGCAATGTCCTCAGCGTTTTACTGTATGCGGCAAAATGCTGGAAACTAACAACTAGAATAGCCCACAAAATAGACACCTTCCAGAACAAAAGCTTGCTGAAGATTCTCAGAATGTTCTGGCCTAGAAGAATTTCAAACGAAGAGCTGCACCAGAGGACAAATACAACATCTCTTACCCAAACTGTGGAGAAGAGAAGATGGAGATGGCTGGGGCATGTGTGTCGAATGTCACCAGATGAACTGCCCAGAATAGCCATACGCTGGACACCGGATGGGAAGTGGAAAAGAGGTCATCCCAAGGAAACCTGGCACATAGTGGAGAAAGAGGTGAAGGCATGCTGACTGACCTGGGAAACCATCACCGACAGCAGTGGCGCTCTCTTGTGGAAGCCTTATGTGCCACTTGAGGCACGAAGAGGACTGAGTGAGTGAGTGAGTGACTAACTGAGTGACTGAGTGAGTGACTGAGATGGGAGGACTGCGTGAAGAGATTTGGCAGAAGTAGGAGGGGAGTGAAGACGGGTGGAGGAGACAGGATCTGTGATGGAAGAAGGAAGACAAAGATTGAGGACCAGTATCAATGGCAGCCTCACTCCGGAACAAAGGAGAGCCATGATGTTATTTAAATCTCAAGAAACTTAGTGGTATTTTCAGAATATTTCTTGAGAGGTACAAAACATGTCTAATGCAACAATCCAAGAAGCCATAATGTAATAAAGGTGTAATAGGTTGTGCATAGATTGTCAATGATTGGACCAGTTACTATATTTTGAAAAATGCTTTATTTTTCAGATTTTTGTGGCAGAGAATTCCATAATATACATCCTAGATGAACCGCAACATTGGCTATATTTGTACTTTGTATTCAGTCAAAGCAAGTCAGATTCAAGTGCTCTGGTGTGACTAGCCATTAGACACTGAGGGAAATCACTCTGGTGTCCTGCCGAGATCTCTGCTTTCACTCCCCGGTTTTGTTCAGTAACTGTTAATTATCTTCTCTCGTATAATACATTCAGATGTCACATTTTTTGTTATCCATGCATCATTACTATTCCAATTAGCACACATCTTTTTTATATGTGAACATACAGTGGCTTCATGTGTATGGATTTAGCCTAATGGGTTCACACTGACTGTAGTGAAGATGGAAGACATGATGTGTTAAAAGGTAAAGGTAAGTTCTTATATAGCACGGTATCCAGACATCAGGACTTAACCCCCTGGCAGACCTGTTCATTGTATCACCCCTTGGCAGACCTGTTCATTGTACCACCCCTGGCAGACCTCTTCATTGTATCACCAACTTGAATTCTCTGAGAAGCAGCAGACGTTGTGATGCGATTTTACTCTTATTGATATTTGGTGATATTTCAAACATACTTGAAATGGTCCAAATCATTCATTGTAGCATGTGCTGAGAAATTGTCATGTGGTACTATATGGAAATGGAATCCATGCATGTGAACCATAGACATTGTAAAGACATAATGGGTGGTGTGAACCATAGCCATTGTAAAGACATAATGGGTGGTGTGAACCCTGGCCATTGTAAAGACAATGGGTGATGTGAACCTTGGCTATTGTAAAGACATAGACAAGAAACAAACAAAGAGCTAGTGACGAGGCCAGATCAACATAATGTCAGGAAAGGGGTTGAAAAAAGGAAATGGACCCGGGTTGGACATACCCTCCGGAAACCAACCACTAATGTCATGAGACTGGCTCTAGAGTGGAATCCTCAAGGGGAAAGAAAACCAGGCAGACCAAAAAATAGGAGGTTAGTAGCCGAGGAAATGACGAAGCATGGAACCACGTGGACAGAGATGAAGAAAACAGCAAATAATAGAGTGCGCTGAAGTGTCATTTCAGTCTTAGGCTCTACTTTGAGCGAAGACGACTAAGTACAAAAAATGAATAAATAGGTTGTTGATGATGATGGGGTGCATAGTTGTCATAGTTTCTGTCTGCTCCACTGTATTGCAAACAAGCAACAAATATCCCCTACACCAAGTAGAAGCTTCCATATTTGGGGAAGGGAGCATTAGTTATGCTTCAAGTCGGTTCAAAAGTAGGCAGACACTTTTATTTGGCTTTTTCAATCATCTTTGTCCTAAATCAAAATAGATAGCAGTATCGTGACTATTGTTGCTGTGAATTGTGTTTTGGTTGGCAAAGCATAGAAACACACCTGATGTTTGTTCTTACATCCATTCATGCAGAAAGAATCTAAGGGTCTCAGCATCTCACCTGAAAGACATTTCTCTTTAGCTAGTTCAGCTGAAAGCAATGTATTATGAAGCACTCGGGTCAGCAACTGACTGAGATCAACCTGACAACTTCCATCTTAAATTGTACAGCTTAAACTTGTAGCAACAATACACAATTGAAGGTAAAATAACTATTTTATTGTCATTTATTTTAGCACATTGTAACTCAAAGATGTCATAGATACTGCACCCTAGACACCCAGGCATCTACATAGCACCCTAAACATCCACACCGCACCCTAGACACGCAGGCATCTACATAGCACTCTAGACATCCAGGCACCTACATAGCACCCAACACATCCACATTGCACCCTAGACATCCAGGCATCTACAATGCATCCTAGACATCCAGGCATCTACATTGCACCCTAGACATCCAGGCACCTACATAGCACCCTAGACATCAGGGCATATATATACTGCACCCTTGACATCCAGCCATCCAAATAGCTTTCTAGAAATCCAGGAATCTACGTAGCAGCCTAGACATCCTGGCATCTACATAGCACCCTAGACATCCGGGCATTTACATAAAACCCTAGACATCAGGGCATATATACTGCACCCTTGACATCCAGCCATCAAAATAGCTTTGTAGAAATCCAGGAATCTATGTAGCAGCCTAGACATACGGGCATTTACATAGCACTCTAGACATCCGGGCATCTACATAGCACCCTAGACATCTACATAGCACCCTAGACATCAGGGCATCTACATAGCACTCTAGATGTCCAAGCTTCTACATAGCACCCTAGACATCTGCATAACACCCTATACATCCAGGCATCTACATAGCACACTAGACATTTGGTCATCTACGTAGTACCCTAGACATCTGGGCATCTACGTAGCACCCTAGACATCCAGGCATCTACGTAGCACCCTAGATATTCAGGTATCTACATAACACCTTAGACATCCAGGCATTGTTCAGGCTCAAAACACAGAAATACTTACTGTCACCAAAACGATATTGAAATAATATGATCAACTACACACACCATATGAAAAGAATGATTCTTTAACTGCATATATTATGCTAATATTTGCATTGTCAATTAAGCATAATGATAGTTACTGATTTATATTTTTACACAGGCTGAAGGTAATCCAGTAGCCCTGGAGTATTCCTAGATTCAACATCCTAGCCATCTATAATAGATACTAATCGTTGTCTGTATCAATTAAAATGGTTATTTAACCTGAACAACATTGTAATGTTTCAAAGGAATAACACCACACAATGTTTGACTACCTTTATGGAAATATACAATGGAATTACATGGCATACCATGATATTTGGTGGTAACACATGGTATTACATGGCATACCATGACAGTACATGATAAACTGTGGTAGACCATGTTTTTTCATATACTGTGTGTTAATTGTATGGTATGGTTTACCTGTTTCAAAACAACATGGTATACCATAGTTTACGTGTTTCAAAACACCATGATATACCATAGTTTACCTGTTTCATAACACCATGGTATTTACCATGGAATACAATGGTATATTTTAACATGGGTACATTGAAATAATTCCAATGATTTTTCATAGGTGCCAAACTCAAATTGACAAATTGATCCCCATAGATTACGTGATTATGTCTTAGCAGTCATGATTAACAGGAATGACCAGACCCACTCATGCTTAAACAGGCACAGCGTACAAAAAATGGAACCAGTTTGATGGTTTTAAATAAATTTTAAGCAATCAACCAAAATTACAGAAGTTTCAGGGTGTCCAATGATAAGTCAAAATTACAGAAGTTTCAGGGTATCCAGTGATAAGTCAAAATTACAGAAGTTTCAGTGTGTCCAGTGATAAGTCAAAATCCCAGAAATACCTTCGTTGGTTGACAACCATATATTTGAAAACACTAACAGTACACATACCTTCGACAGGGAATGATTTATACAAACCCAGTGAGGCAGAAATGCAGCAATTGGAGGTACACATGATGTAGTTCTCAAGCAGAAGTACTGAAACAGTGTTATTTTAGGGAGAAATTCTGCTCCGTCCTAATCTGGATCATGCTAAAATAAGTACAGTTCCAATTAGGAAAGTGCTTGTGTTCTTCGAATGGCTTCCAGGCCCTCACACAAGCTAGGAGAGGTTGTCAAAACAACAATATACAAAAGAATATCTGATACACTGGTCACAGAATAGAGAACGTGCATGCCTACATCTACCAGCACTGCTACCCTATATATTGCATTAACATATTAAAAATAACGGGAGAATACCACATAAGCAAACCCCATTACAACACAACATACTCATTCCATGTACCAAAAGAAGGGTACAGGCAGTTTTTGGCTATTTCTCGAGGGCAAAACACAACACATGCTAACAATGTGTTTTGTGTGGTAATTACCACCCAATAATATCAAACCATGATATTTTTCCTCGAAAATATCAAGCAAGCATATACTCTACACATATTTCTAAGAGCAAATTATCTTAAACGACAGCACACTAAAGTACTTCCATTTCATAGATGAATCATTCATTACAATACAGTTTCATGCACCAGCGTCCCATATAGCGTCATTGAAGAAGTCACACAAAATGCACCACTAATTCTCCTGTCGTCTAACTATAACAAAACTCATTCATTCAATGTTTTGATTGGTCAAACAATGTTGTCCAATTATCCTGTCACAAGCTAGTAATCAGAGCTGGTGACGTAGAGGTTGATGATGGCCACCGCCGTGCCAAAGAACACCTCGTTGCCCTCCGCATCAAAGTCCTTGCTGTAGATGTTCATGTCAAGCTGCAACTTGATGTCCTGTGGTCCCGGGACCTGTCTCAGTAGCTGGATGACGGCCACGTTCTCCTGCTTCTTGAGCACGTGGAAGTAGTCGCGGTCCACTCGCTGCTCCCCGGTCCCGGGATCCTCAGCCGACAGAAGTCGCAGCTCAAAGTCGAGACGTCGGAACTGCGAGATCGGGCCTCGCATCGTGAAGAGGTCGGCAGGCACGGGGATCTTGCTTGGGAAGGTCATGAAGTTAGTGGAGTAGCTGAGGGGGGCGTAGAGACATTCTGTGTCGCCCTGCTGGCACACGAAGCTGCGTCGCTGACAGCGAATGTTGCTGTGTGGGAAATAAAGAAATCTGCATTAGACGTGTGCTCACACCCGATAAATTCTTGACTTTGTGGTTGGATGCAACATTAATGAAATTACCCCACCCCAAACTTACAGAGAAGTGTGCAGCGTAATAATTTCAGATGATAATCGCAAAATTACAATGCCAAATGCAGCATAGACATTGAGACAAAAACTACGATAGTGGGTGTGTGTGGTAAAATGCAGATTTCTGTATTTTCTTCACTTTAGCTGTAGCAGCACGCTCCAATGACTCGAGATGACAGTCAGGGCAAAAAAGTGTGAGTGAACAAATACAGAAAGCTGCAGTTTGACACATAGGAGTGGAGGAGTCAGGCCAGTGACCTTTCATGCCAACAGTTCTGGGTACATCCCCGTCCATGCCAGCATAACCAAGGTGGAAAATCCTGGTTATGGGACTGATTACCTGTTCCTGTTGGCAGTGGCTGTGTCATCACCTTGATGTAAAAGAACCATTGAAGACAACATACACCACTGCTGTTGATGCAAAACTCCTGCATTAGTCCAACGTTGAACTGCCAACTTTACAATTATTTTATTTTATCAATGTTAATATGACACTTCACTGAAGTAAAGAAGCGACCAAGTTGAACAACTTTCTTGCAGCATCCTGCATAGCACATACAATTTGTCCTACATATGATGGATATCATAAAAACATCATTCACTGTCTGTTCCAGCAACAGAGTGTAGCACTCTCTTAGTCTGTCCTTAACTTGGACAGACTAAGTTCACGCTGTACTCCATTCTGACTTCCATCCACAGAAAACGTCCATTGCACCAACAATTCCTGTCACGACTGGATGCACCTATTTCACAATATTTGTTTATTGCTCTCATTAACATTACAATGCTTGTTTACATTAACATTACAATGCTTGTTTACAATATATGTTCATCAATAACAATTATAATGTTTATTTACCATGTTTCTTTATTTTTACAATATATATATAAGGAGAAATATAACCAGATTACTGCAGTTTAAATGTGAATGAATAATGAGTTGACTATTGTATGAGGATGGGACCTCTGCCCAGAAATCTTATCCTTGGTGTTTCTGACTATCTTTCATCAGATGTCTTCCACAAATAGTGTTCTGAAATGTCTGCATCTACATCAGTTTCTGCTAAACAATTTAAGCATTTTTATTTCTAGAAACTGTACGTAGGATTACCAGTCATTCAATGGCAAGATCATTTAGGGATAGCTTAAAGTAATAATGATAAATAACCAAACATCAAATATTTGGAATAACTAGTGTGCCATGGAGAATCTACCAAAAGGGCTGATTGCATTTGGTTTCAATCAGGGATGGGTTGAATAGTTTTAAAAGTATTACAAATACTTGCAATACAGTATTGTATTTTCCTAAAAGTATTACAAATACTTGTAAAAGTTTTGCAATACTTTTGAAAATATTGTAAATACTTGGGTTACTGTATTTCAAATTTCAAAAAGTATTGCAAATATGTCACAATACTCAACACAGAGCATTGCAATACAGTAATACACAATACTTTGCATTCATTCCTGATTCCATAATTTCAAACAACCTGAACACATGAGCAAAACATTCGTTTTCCGTGAACAATTTAGAAAATTTAAATTGTATCGTTGGTAATGTAGGTGCATATCTATTTGTCTGATAAATCATCGAATTCATCCACAATAATATGATGAAAGACACATTGTTATGTCCTTGGTAATGGGATTGTAACAGTAGTTACTTATGTTACATAGACTTTATGAAGAAATGACGACAATAAGGAATGCAACCTACTTGGATCTGGTGCCTCCGACAGATGGAGATTTCACGAATCCTTTTGGACATGTGACTGTCTCACACTTGAAGCTCCCTCTGGTGTTGATGCACACCTTGTCCGGGCCGTGACAGTTCGCTTGCCCCGAGATACATTCATCAACATCTGCCATGAAGACAAATTCCTTATGCTAAGACTAACAAATCTCCACTAGAACCTAAGGATTCACAACACACAAATAAAGTGGAGTTATTTTGAGAAAGTCCCCACTTTCGAGGATGCCAATTCTGGCTGCCAAAGATGGTCCTACAGATCAACCTTTGTACAAAACAAAATGTGGAATCATAGAAAAATGCTACTGCAGGTTAGCGGCAAGACTGTAAAGTCTAAGTGTACAGTTTTCATTAAAACCAAATCATAATTTTGTGCACAGCGTGGAATTGCCTGACTTACATTTAGCTCTGGTTTCAAGTAGAAAAACAATAAATTATCTTTTGCCTACAGCTATTTGAAGAAGATCTAAAAAGAGAATATTTTGGCTTTATCTGCCAGCTGTCAACCTCTCCCCCATTCACCCCCCACCACTCACCCCCCCCACTCACCCTGACATGTCTTGCCATCTGTGAGCATCAGGTAGCCATCAGGACAGGTACACGTGAAAGTGCCGGGAGTATTTTGACAGATCCCAATGCACAGCCGAGTGCCCTTCTTGGCATACACTTCACACTCATCAATATCTGCAGCACAAATGTTACTGTTTACTTTCTTTATAATCAATTTGGTTAAGTCATGGATTAAATTTTAGGCAAGCTGATTAATGTACTAGCAATATTGTTCTATGCAACATTGACCAATTATTTCGGTGCAACTTTTACTGTCAATTGATGAGAATGTTGCTAGGCTATAATGCTGCTATTACCTAATATTATGAAAACCATAAAAAAATTAAATAACATGGTACATAGATGAGAGCAAAATAAATTTAATAGACAGTATGTTTATTATACTGACCAGTGCAGCTGCGACCATCCTCGGCCAGCTGGTAGCCAGTGAAGCAGGTGCACTGGAATGAGCCCCACGTGTTACGACACTCATGTGCACACATGCCGTGTCGTTCACACTCGTCCACATCTACAACACAGACCACAGTTTTCACACTCGTCCACATCTACAACACAGACCAGTGTTCACACTCGTCCACATTTACAACACAAACCACAGTGTAATACTTGTCTACATCTACAAAACAGACTACAATTTTCACACTCATCAATATTCACAACACAAATCACAGCATTACCACTTGTCTACATCTACAACACGGACCACAATGTTCACTCTCATCTATATCCACAACACAAACCACAGCGTTACCACTTGTCTACATCTACAACACAGACCACAATGTTCACTCTCATCCATATCCACAACACAAACCACAGCGTTACCACTTGTCTACATCTACAACACGGACCACAGTGTTAACTCTCATCCATATCCACAACACAAACCACAGCGTTACCACTTGTCTACATCTACAACACGGACCACAGTGTTAACTCTCATCCTACAACACAAACCACAGTGAATTATTTTCAGCAACCTTGAAGATACACTTAGGAGATCTTCTTAGACTCACCTTTACAGAACCTGTCATCCGCCGCCTTAATAAAGCCAGGCTTGCAGTTACACCTGAAGGATCCAGGTGTGTTCTCACAGGTAGAGTCAATGGTGCATACAGTGCCACCGTGAACTGTACACTCGTTAATGTCTGAAGGAAACACACAAACACACCATAAAGACTTTTCCAGAAGTAAATTTATGATATTCTGCCAGTTTTATGTATGATACATAACGCAAACACAAGACATTTCACTTTTGTAAAATATATCTTGTGCTATAGTAATCCACAGTTTTTATATATAATCTGACGGTTATTTATTTATGAATTTATATTAACCTTACCATTCAATACATTCGCAAACTACTGTCGACAATGTCCAATATTAGGCATTCACAGGATCACATGATGGGCATATCATGCATCAACACCATAACAAAATCATGTTCCTCCTTAAGCAAGTAAACACGATATTAGCCCTGACAGATCATCTCAACAGCATAGACACCACAGGCAGCATTAAGTTCACATATGAAAAAGAGATCGGTAAGTCCCTGTCTTTCCTGGACACACTGATAGTATGAAAGGAGGATGGAACAGTGAAACTCCTACTATATCAGAAGAAGACCCACACAGACCAGTATCTGAACTTTACCTCTCACCATCCATTACATCAGAAACTGGGGGTCATCAAAACATTAATGGATAGCTGCAACAACATCGTATCAGACCCAGAAGACAAATAAAGAGGTGGAGCACATCACCAAGGCACTAGAAAGATGTGGGTACCCAAGTTGGACCATAAAGAAGATGAAAAAATTCAGAAGGAAAAAACCAAAGAAAGGAAGGATAAGAGTACAGATAAATCCAAACATATGGTCACTCTCCCGTATGTCAAAGGAGTAACAGAATCTGTACAGCGGACTTTTAAACATCATGAGATCACTACAGCTGTGAAACCTCATTAAAACATCAGAAGAATACTAGTGCATCTAAAGGACAAAGTGGAAGGGAGTAGAAAGACAGACTGTGTACACTTGTAAGAGCTGTAGCCACATTGGCGAAACATGGAGAACATTTGGAACAAAACTCGAGGAGCACAAGAAAGAGGTTGAGAACATCACAACCAGACGATTTACCAGGGAAAAAAGAGAGTCAGCGACGGTAGAGCATAGGTCTGCAACAACAGACTATGCAGACAGAAACAACTGCATCATAGATTGGGAGGGAGCAAAGGCGATATGGACAGAGAGAGCAACAGAAACGCGAGATGGTTTAGAATATCAATTATTTTCGTTGTGGTTGAAAACAATCATTACTCATGATTTTTTTCGATAAAAATTATCAGAATTTGTACCTTTACCTTTACCTCCCCAAAAACAATGAATTTTCTTGATGTAATCCATTCATTTTATTTACACATCTAAAGCAGCGAGATGAAAGGGTTGCATACCTTGACAGCTGTTGGAGGCGGAGTCGTGCTGGTAGCCCTCCGGACACTGACACTCATAACTCCCGGGCTGGTTGACGCAACGCATCAGGGAGCCTTGACACTCATGGGTGCCACTGGCACACTCATTCACATCTGAACACAGCACAGTCAGTGGTAAGTTGTGTGGTCAACAATGGTCAGTTGAATGGTCAATCATGATCAGTTGAGAGGTCAACAGTGGTTAGTTGAGCATTCATCATTGCTTGCCGGCAGGAGAGGCAGGTAGTTACCCCATTTATTGACAATATATTAACTACAGTACTAACTATATTACATACATACGTACACACACATATAATATAACTATATTCTTGTTTATATACTAATTACAGCACACCGAGTTTGTAACGTAATGTGCTCTAGTTAAATAGCATATCTTACGTTATATAATTAATTTCTTCTTAAATAATATTACATAATCAATTTCTTATCACCCAACATGTGTGCAAAATAAAATACCATATTTGACCTACTAACTGTTAAACCTTGTGGTATCATTTGGTGGCTAGTGTAGAACAACTGAAAAACTGTTTAACACCAGATGGCGACACTTTTCAGTTGTTCCATACTAGTCAAATTACAATAATTATGGATCCTGTTTATTAAAAAAGGGGGTATGCATTAATTAGGGCACGTAAGCTTAATAGGTAAAATAGAGTAACTGTATTATTATAATTTCTCAAAATAACATCTTAAAATAGTTACATACCCAGTAGTACCATAGTGATTGTTATATTAACAGATTGTAGTTGAAATACCATTATAATATTCCAAAAAAATAGCCACAAAATGCAAAATTATATCGTTTTGAGAAAATCCCCAAGGAAATAAATGACATACATATAAGTTTGAAAGTGTCACTGATAACTTTAAGGGAGATTTTGGTTAATATAAACGAATCACGTCTGCTACACCACAAATCACGTCTGAATAAATTAAGCAAAAGTTGAATGACAGCCTACAGTGGCAGTGTATTTTTGACACAAACCCTTCATCAATCATAATTCCAAACCGTGTAAAGTTGCCTACATGTAAGACGCGTTCATACGCCAAATTGTAGCTTAGTAGGTGTTGTTTTTCTTAAAAAATTAAGCATCATTTTCTGGTTGTTAGTGATAAGAATGTTAATAGATACGTGTATCATGCTTGAAATGTGAGATTTTTCACTGGCGTTTTACATATTGTTGACAAAACATAATGACCATTGCTAATATTGACATGTACCCTTAATTTGCTGCCACAATGGCCCTTGAACCTGTATTTATAACGTGTTGTCGTCTACGATATGACATTACGCCATCCATCTGACAAACATGTGTTTACGATCATTTTGATTGGCCCGTTATCCGTGGGGTCACCAGGTCATATTTACACGGCATTTCCGTTATGGTTTCAAAGGCACAATAAACTATGTTAGTGCTGATATTAGCTGTTTTAAGGGCATGATTTAGTTAGGTAGATATAATACTGATGTGTACTGTAATCACAGTAACCAAACGATGCTCCAGGTTCATGGTGAATGAATAAAGCTTGTTTGAATATTGGCGCACATGCGGTTGATACTATGGAAACATCGTCAGCGTTTCTAAGAAGTCAAGGGGGATTTCCTTAATATTGATGTTTAATCTAAAAATTTGAAAATTAATTATGTCTCTAAACATTACAAAGTATACAAACTATATTAATACCAATTTAATCCTTGGTATAATCATAATAGTATTAGAAAAAGTTCGATTGCAATAATGAACTGGTAATAATATCAATTCCAACCCTGCATAAAAGTTATAAAACTGGCATATTCGGAATGACTTGGTTATTTAAAATTTCCCAGCCTAGGTCACCTTCACCAGACAGAAGACATGATTTATATACACAAACCCCTCACAGGAAGAATCAGAACATTAAGGCCGCTGATCATTCCATAGGAAGAGTTCAGAACTATAGGTAATTCCTTTAAACTGGCAAAGTTTCATGTAAAGATGACAGTAAGACAGCGCTTCTTCTCTTAGTGTGTTGTGGACATCAGGAATGTACCGCACTCCAAACATGCACACCAAAACTAAATTTGTTTGATTGGTGAAATGGCCAATAGACCAACAACATGGAAGATAATATTATAGTATAAGTCTCACCAACACAGCGAGTGCCAAGAGAGTTCAGTTCGTAGCCACTGCCACAGTTGACCAGGTCGCGACACTCATACGAGCCAATCGTGTTGTGACATTCCTGATTAGCACGACACACAGGATGTGTTGTTGCCAGGCATTCATTCACATCTGAAACCCATCAGATACAAGAGCTACACATTCGAATTAGTGTACAGGTTTTTTATATATTCCCACAGAAGTCTGCAATGTAAAGTACAATTGAGTTTCACAGACTATTTCAAGGATTAAAGCTGCTTAGGTAACACTAGAATATAAATAGAACCACTGGAGTTAGCTTACATTTTAAAAGTCACCAGTTATTTTGTGAAGAGTTAATTTTGGTGACTCTGTATTAATTCGATGATGTACTGTTATATACAGCGTAGACCCAGGCTCAGTTCAAATATGCAACTGTCGTATTTGAACTGAGCCTGGGAACCTATTGACTGTAGGTAAAATGCTGTACTTATAAGTGTAATTGAATATTAATATTAATAACTGATTATGGTTTTAAAACACTTCTGTAACTGTAAATGATTTCCATCATGCAATTGCAACATTTACATCAATTATGATTAATTACAGTATTATGTCATATCACAAACATTACCTGAAGAAAATACACAGTCCACTACATTTTTATCAAATGTATACGAAATATTCAAATAGTGTATCCTGCATAACGCATATGTAACTGTAACTGCAATTGTATCTGTAATTGATATGAAAATGTTTGGAGTATAACTGTATCTGAAACGAAAAGTAATTGTAAGTGTAACTGATTTGATTTCGTGTAATTTGACCCATCCCTGTCCAGCCTCTTGGTAGATATACCCCCATATGACTAGACAAAGACTTACCAACACAGTTGCCTGAGCGGTCAGCCTTCATTCCTTGACCGCAGTGGACTTCCTCACACTGACCGGTGGCATAGTCGAGTCGGTAGGCGGGTGGACATCGTTTGGTGATGCAGCGGAATGACCCAGGTGTATTGCGACACTCCCGTGACGGGCCACAGTTATGGGTGCCCAACTGACACTCGTCATCATCTGTCACCAACAGTGTCACCAAAGTGTCAGCAACACAATGCTTGTAGAATGTCACCAATGTGATGGAACATTGCAATGTTTGAAATAGGCAATAATTCTGTTATACAATGGCCATTTTGTTTTATAACATACAATTACTAATATTTATCATTGTGATCTTAATTAATTATTTTTAGCTCTTACTAGTGTGTTTATTAATTTGAACCACTTACATAGATCAAATATTTTATTGTATCTTACTTATAATAATTGCAGATGTTTGTACATTATTAGATTTAAACTTTTATGATTTTATGACGATTTAATGCATATGTCAACGTGTCTCAGAAGAATTAATTGGATGGGGCAAATATATAAGAAATGTATTTTTATTTTTATTAACATCTGCATTATTACTGTATAATCTTTGAACACCATTTCACAGGAAAACATTCAATGTGATAGGCTACAATCCTGTCTTACAATGGCCATTTTGTTTGAAACTAGGGGTAGAAAATTGTCAATATATTTTTCATTCAGTAAGATCCACTCTACAGTGTGGGCAGAAAAATGCACTAACTGTGCCAATTAAAACCCTCAAATAATGGGAAAGAACCGATCTATGGTGCCCTAGTGTCGAGGGGGTAACGACACACACCTAAGCACTGCTGGGACTCAGTGTTGAGGGTGTAGCCTGTACCACAGCTGGTCAGGCGGCGACACACGTATGACCCCTCCGTGTTCTCACAAGCCTGACCGACTGTGCACGTGTCACGGCTGATCGCACACTCATTAATGTCTGCAACATAGAAAGAGGAGTAAATCAATTCATAATATTATATCTGGGCTGCTCGTTGCACACTCAGTATTCTAGCAGACGGACATTTATATCTGGGCTGCTCGTTGCACACTCAGTATTCTAGCAGACGGACATTTATATCTGGGCTGCTCGTTGCACACTCAGTATTCTAGCTGACAGACACTTATATCTGGGCTGCTTGTTGCACACTCAGTATTCTAGCAGACGGACATTTATATCTGGGCTGCTCGTTGCACACTCAGTATTCTAGCAGACGGACATTTATATCTGGGCTGCTCGTTGCACACTCAGTATTCTAGCAGACGGACATTTATATCTGGGCTGCTCGTTGCACACTCAGTATTCTAGCTGACAGACACTTATATCTGGGCTGCTCATTGCACACTCAGTATTCTAGCAGATGGACATTTATATCTGGGCTGCTCGTTGCACACTCAGTATTCTAGCAGACAGACACTTATATCTGGGCTGCTCGTTCCACACTCAGTATTCTAGCAGACAGACATTTATATCTGGGCTGCTCGTTGCACACTCAGTATTCTAGCAGACAGACATGTATAACTGGGCTGCATGTTGCACACTCAGTATTCTAGCAGATGGACATTTATATCTGGGCTGCTCGTTGCACACTCAGTATTCTAGCAGACAGACATTTATAACTGGGCTGCACGTTGCACACTCAGTATACTCGCAGACGGACATTTATAACTGGGCTGCACGTTGCACACTCAGTATTCTAGCAGGCAGACATTTATAACTGGGTTGCACGTTGCACACTCAGTATTCTCGCAGACGGACATTTATAACTGGGCTGCACGTTGCACACTCAGTATTCTAGCAGACGGACATTTATATCTGAGCTGCTCGTTGCACACTCAGTATTCTAGCAGACGGACATTTATATCTGGGCTGCTCGTTGCACACTCAGTATTCTAGCAGACAGACATTTATATTTGGGCTGCACGTTACACACTCAGTATTCTAGTACAGACACTTTTAAATTCCATAATTTACATCAGTAGACTCAAACTGGTCGATTCATATCAGTACAATCAAACTGGTTGATTCATATCAGTACACTCAAACTGGTTAATTCATATAAGTACACTCAAACTGGTCGATTCATATCAGTACACTCAAACTGGTTTATTTATATCAATAGACTTGAATGGGCTGATTTGTTTCAACAGACTGAAAGTGGTATATCTAAAGTCAGTGGACTCAAAGGGTAGCTTTAAACTTCTCTGAATAAAATTCCCTGCTAAATAAACTGCTTGTACTGAGGATTCTTCCAAACTATATCCTTACCTTCGCAGTCACCAGAGGTCCGACTGAACCGATAGCCATCAGCACAAACGCATGAGTAAGTTCCTGGCAAGTTCTCACACTGTTGATTGGTCCCTGTGCACTCATGCATGCCCGTCAGACACTCGTCAATATCTGAGCAAAAAACATAAAATTAAAATACAGCAAACTATCTAATTAGTAGAATTGTTTGGATCTTAATATTAAATGTACAACAAAATCATTATATTGAATAGTATAAAATATATCTTCATCTTATTCCTTATAAGAGCATGGTCCTGCTCTGGATGACTGCACAGTGTGAACGTGGTGACTATATACAGTGTGAGTGTGGTGACTATATACAGTGTGAGTGTGGTGACTATATACAATGTGTGGTGACTATATACTGTGTGAGTGTTGTGCAGCTTAAAATTGGGGTAAAATCCGTGCTAAAATGTGGTGCTTGTTAAATTGGAATAACATTTGTGCAAAGTGCCTAAGGGTTTAAGTGTCTCAGTGCCTAAGGGTTTAAGTGGCTAAGTGCCAATACCAACATCTTCACTGCCCAAAGCTGTTTTAATAAACCACAGTTTGTTAACATAATTTAACCATTATCCAGGGGTAGAACTTCAGCATTTATTTTACTAGACAGCAGGACTCGCGAAGACAAAAGTTGACTAGTCCGCCAAAAGGTTTACTAGTCCAGTTATCAAAACATACAGCTTTTCCAGTTTGCGCTGTACTGCTGGTTTTGCAACCCCAGTTAAGTAACGATGCATCGTGCATAAACGTAGACTAAGTAATGTAGATGTAAACCGTATTTGAAAACCGTGCATTTGAAAATGGCCGCCAATTGCAGTCATTAGCTGTAACCCTCTACCTGATATGCTAAACCAAATAAAACTTTTGTTTCAGAATTCTATGTCACACAACCAATCAAAAACACTGTTGCACTGTCGACTCACATTAGGTGAAAAATTAGTTTGTCAATTGTATGGTTGGTGGCACCACACAACACTAGTGGGTAGTTCTACCCCTGCATTATCTTATTAATTTGAATGTCTCGGGGGTGAATATCAGGTTTACATTGTATGCAGATAAGCTTTGTTTACTTGTATTGAAAATTGCAAAATTCACAAATGTACTAAATGGCAAGGTCGATATTCATAAACCTATAACGATCAAATTATTTTTTTATTGTGCTTCATTAAAACACATTTTGGAGGTCAAGATGATAGAATAGATATAGGTTATAACATACATATATTATATCACCTTGACCTTCAAAATGTGTTTAATGATATATATATATATATACTTAATATTATGTCTATACATATACATATTTATATATATAATCCTAATGCTTACTTTTATTGTGTTATCTTATGTAAAACCTGTATTTTAATAATTATATTCCCTAATGTAATGTATTTTAGTTTATTTATTATTTATTCATTTTTTATTGTAAAGACCTCTGATTCTATTTTTAGAGATAGGCGGTGTCAAAATAAATTTGATTTGATATATTATGATTCTACAATAGTAATGATCAGACAGTATACATTTAACTCTAACACAAAATCACCATCAGGCCAACATCACCACTGTCAACAATGACTTTACAAGTTAGGAGAACATCATCACCGTCAACAATGACTTCTACAAGTTAGGACAACATCCCCACCATCAACAATGACTTCTACAAGTTAGATCAAAATCCCCACCATCAACAATGACTTCTACAAGTTAGGCCAACATTCCCACCATCAACGATAACTTTTACAAGTTAGGACAACATCCCCACCATCAACAATGACTTCTACAAGTTAGGACAACATCCTCAACATCAACAATGACTTCTACAAATTAGGCCAACATCCCCACCATCAACAATGACTTTTACAAGTTAGGACAACATCCCCACTGTCAACAATGACTTCTACAAGTTAGGCCAACATCCCCACCATCAACAATGACTTCTACCAGCTAGGCCAACATCCCCACCATCAACAATAACTTCTACAAGTTGGGCCAACATCCCAACCATCAACAATGACTTCTACAACTTAGGCCAACATCCCCAACATCAACAATGACTTTTACAAGTTAGGATAACATCCCCACAATCAACAATGACTTCTGCAACTTAGGCCAACATCCCCACCATGAATAATGACTTCAAAAAGTTAGGCCAACATCCCCACCATCAACAATTACTTCTACAACTTAGGCCAGCATCCCTACCATCAACAATGACTTTTGCAAGTTAGGACAACAAGCCCACTGTCAACAATGACTTCTACAAGTTAGGACAACATCCCCACCATCAATAATGACTTCTACAAGTTAGGACAACATCCCCACCATCAACAATTACTTCTACAAGTTAGGCCAACATTCCCACCATCAACGATAACTTCTACAAGTTAGGACAACATCCCCACCATCAATAATAACTTCTACAAGTTAGAACAACATCCTCACCATCAACAATGACTTCTACAAATTAGGCCGTCATCCCCACAATCAACAATGACTTCTGCAACTTAGGCCAACATCCCCACCATGAATAATGACTTCAAAAAGTTAGGCCAACATCCCCACCATGAACAATGACTTCAAAAAGTTAGGCCAACATCCCCACCATCAACAATGACTTTTACAAGTTAGGACAACATCCCCACTGTCAACAATGACTTCTACAAGTTAGGACAACATCCCCACCATCAATAATGACTTCTACAAGTTAGGACAACATCCCCACCATCAACAATTACTTCTACAAGTTAGGCCAACATTCCCACCATCAACGATAACTTCTACAAGTTAGGACAACATCCCCACCATCAACAATGACTTCTACAACTTAGGCCAACATCCCCACCATCAACAATGACTTCTACAAGTTAGGCCAACATTCCCACCATCAACGATAACTTCTACAAGTTAGGACAACATCCCCACCATCAACAATTACTTCTACAACTTAGGCCAGCATCCCTACCACCAACAATGACTTTTACAAGTTAGGACAACATCCCCACCATCAACAATGACTTCTACAAGTTAGCACAACATCCCCACCATCAACAATGACTTCTACAAGTTAGGCCAACATCCTCACCATCAACAATGACTTCTACAAGTTAGGCCAACATCCCCACCATGAACAATGGCTTCTACAAGTTAGGACAACATCCCCACCATCAACAATGGCATATTTCCAGTGCCATGACATCACTGACAGTTCAGCTCCCCTGGATAGTTAACAGAACAAAGGTTGACCTTCACAGGATCGAGTGATGCGATTGTAGGCATATCCATTGTGGCAGTTGGTTGTCAGCTGATCAGGCACGGTTGACTGTATACATGAGAAACTGCCGACGGTGTTGAAACATCGCCCGCCTGTAGGACACGGGTTGCTATAGGTGGTGCATTCGTCTACGTCTGCCAGAAAATTATACACATCAGTTATTCTGTCAGCAGATGGCACTACGAGTGCATGCAATTCTGACCAATCATCAGTACATATAGTTTACTTTCTTGTCTAGCAAGACAGATAAGTGACACCTATTAAGAAGCTACATATCCTGGTGTCTTCTATCATAAACCTCAGCCACAGGACAATAACAATCTACCAAGAGTAATTTTTCTATCATCTCTGGCCTTTTTCTTTTCTAGTCATAGCAGTTATTGACATTTTCTACCTTTTTGTTATCCTGCTGCCAATATGTGTAAGGACAGTTTATAATGTAAAGACAGCATAACAGAGAGCAGAACAGGACAAACAGACAAATACAGTGTGATATAAAAAAGAAATCAGATGAGCACACACCCTCACAACTGCGAGAAGCAGTGTCATAGATGTGTCCCATGGGACACTCGGGGTTGCGTTCGCGGTTGCGTATGCGACGACAGATGTAACTGCCCTCAGTGTTGTAACACTCCTGGTCGTAGGGACAGATGCCAATGTTCAGGGCGCATTCGTCCAGGTCTGCACGAAACAAGATCAACAATCAAGACGCATTTTAGTTGACCATTAATAATAACATGAACAAAAGTACAAGTAACAAACTGTGTGTAATGTACTATATATCCATACTCAGGAATTACTTTTGTAAAATAAAAATACTTGTTCACGATGGGTCAGGGAGACGTTTACTAAAGCCAGGCCTGGTCACTAATGTAATTTAGCACTAGTAGCAATGACATGCATAAAATGTATTTGCTATAATGAAATCAAAATTCCTTTACACTATCCATGCATACTTCTACTATTATCACATAGTGTTACTCCCCCATTTCATTTGAAAACAAGACAGATTTTTTAAAAATTATATCTTTGGTTTAGTTTGACGAAATACTAAAACACTGAAAGGGAATGTTGCCAAGGTTGCACGCTGCTCACCCTCGCATGAATTTGTCTGTTGATTGAAGGCATAGCCATTTCCGCAATCAACGGTGGTTCGTGGGGGGGTGTCAGGGCGAGATAGCCCCTCGCAGTTGAAGCTACCCTCCATGTTGACACAGCGCTGGTGTGACAGACACGTGTGGGTGCCACTCGAGCACTCGTCAATGTCTGCAAGTCAAAACATAGGAGTTTCATTGTCAACTGGTCGCAGTGCCTACATGAAACCAATGGTTTCATGTCATTTACCCTCCAACCCCCCAACCTGCTCACATGAAACCAATGTTATTTACCCTCCAACCCCCACCCTGCCTACATGAAACCAGTGTCATTTATACAACAACCCTAACCTGCCCACATGAAACCAGTGTCATTTACCCTCCAACCCCTCCCCACCCTGCCTACATCAAACCAGTGTCATTTACCCTCCAACCCCCACCCTGCTCACATGAAACCAGTGTTATTTACCCTCCAACCCCCCACCCTGCTCACATGAAACCAGTGTTATTTACCCTCCAACCCCCACCCTGCCTACATGAAACTAGTGTCATTTACATTCCAACCCCCACCCTGCCTACATGAAACCAGTGTTATTTACCCTCCAACCCCCACCCTGCCTACATGAAACCAGTGTCATTTACATTCCAACCCCCACCCTGCTCACATGAAACCAATGTTATTTACCCTCCAACCCCCACCCTGCCTACATGAAACCAGTGTCATTTACATTCCAACCCCCACCCTGCCTACATGAAACCAGTGTCATTTACCCTCCAACCCCCACCCTGCCTACATGAAACCAGTGTCATTTACCCTCCAACCCCCACCCTGCCTACATGAAACCAGTGTCATTTACCCTCCAACCCCACCCTGCCTACATGAAACCAGTGTCATTTACCCTCCAACCCCCACCCTGCCTACATGAAACCAGTGTCATTTACCCTCCAACCCCACCCTGCCTACATGAAACCAGTGTCATTTACCCTCCAACCCCACCCTGCCTACATGAAACCAGTGTCATTTACCTTCCAACCCCACCCTGCCTACATGAAACCAGTGTCATTTACCCTCCAACCCCACCCTGCCTACATGAAACCAGTGTCATTTACCCTCCAACCCCACCCTGCCTACATGAAACCAGTGTCGTTTACCCTCCAACCCCCACCCTGCCTACATGAAACCAGTATCATTTACCCACCAACCCCCACCCTGCCTAAATGAAACCAGTGTCATTTACCCACCAACCCCCACCCTGCCTACATGAAACCAGTGTCATTTACCCTCCAACCCCCACCCTGCCTACATGAAACCAGTGTCATTTACCCTCCAACCCCCACCCTGCCTACATGAAACCAGTGTCATTTACCCTCCAACCCCCACCCTGCCTACATGAAACCAGTGTCATTTACCCTCCAACCCCCACCCTGCCTACATGAAACCAGTGTAATTTACACTCCAACCCCCACCCTGCCCACATGAAACCAGTGTCATTTACCCTCCAACCCCCACCCTGCCTACATGAAACCAGTGTCATTTACCCTCCAACCCCCACCCTGCCTACATGAAACCAGTGTCATTTACCCTCCAACCCCCACCCTGCCTACATCAAACCAGTGTCATTTACACTCCAACCCCCACCCTGCCTACATGAAACCAGTGTCATTTACACTCCAACCCCCCACTCTACCCACATTTTAATCACATTGGTTTGTGTAGAACTTCAGTGACTAAAAAAAGACCAAGTGGCATTTTAGCCTTCACAATGGAAAACTTCCTCAAAGTCTGCACCCTTATGAACTTTGATCAAAGTCAGCACCCTTATGAAGTGTGATCAAAGTCAGCACCCTTATGAACTGTGATCAAAGTCAGCATCCTTATGAACTGTTACCAAAGTCAGCACCCATATGAATTGTGATCAAAGCCTGCACCCTTATGAACAGTGATCAAAGTCAGCAACTTTATGAACTGTGATCAAAGTCAGCACCCATATGAATTGTGATCAAAGCCTGCACCCTTTTGAACAGTGATCAAAGTCAGCATCCTTATGAACTGTGATCAAAGCCAACACCCTTCTGAACAGTGATCAAAGTCAGCATCCTTATGAACTGTAATCAAAGTCAACATCCTTATGAACAGTGATCAAAGTCAGCACCCTTATAAACTGTGATCAAAGTCTGCACCCTTATGAACTGTGATCAAAGTCAGCATCCTTATGAACTGTGATCAAAGTCAGCACCCATATGAACTGTGATCAAAGTCTGCATCGTTATGAACTGTGATCAAAGTCAGCACCCTTGTGAACTTTTATCAGAAAGTAAACAATAGTTCTGGGAAAAGAATACATCAAAGTACAGAGCTAAATAGAACAGCTGTTAACTTCAATGAAAAAAATGTGTAGTTTCAAACATTGGTGTTTGGAGATGGCACTTAAATATATAAACTTTCACTAACGCTTTACAGCAAGATGTGATATTCTTGGTCAAGAACAAAACTCTGCAACGTTTGTTTATTTCTGTCGCATGATTTGTTTGGTGTCACATGACCTACCCAAACAGGAGCGTTCGTCAGAGTTGAGCTGGTATCCACCAAAGCATTTGCACTCGATAGCGACCCCCGTGTCAACACACAGGTGCTGGCAAGGGTTGCGGTCCTGACACTGGTCGGTTGACTCTGAATATAAACACATGCACTGTGATGATTCCACAAAATACAGGCTAATCTTTGTAACTTTAACTAGCACCCAGGATTTGAGGAGGGACCAAATGGAAGTTTTAAAAATAACTACCTGGTACTGAATGGTTGATGCTTGAGAGAGACAGCAGAACTGGAGGGCATGATGCCCTGTTGTCAGAGGGACAGTGAAGATTGGATATACAAGTAACAAAGGACTCAATCTCCAAGAGGATGATAAATGATTGAAACAAACTACCAAATGACTTTGTAAATAAACAAAATAGAACAGGCTATATATAGAAAAAATGTAGGACTAATTAAGTCATTTGCTCCATATTCTACGTTATTTTCTTAAAAATTAAAGCTATAAAATGAAAATTGTACATATGCCACATGGAGCTTATTTAGTATAGCAATCATGTTTAACCATAACATTTAAATTGCATAATCAATAATGCACATTGCACATTTATAATATTAATTCACCCTCTTCTACCAGACAACAGCCTTATCAGCTAAGTAGTAAGTACCAAGAAACATCAACAGAAAGCAGTCCTTCAGTAAACAGCAACTGCTGTGTAAGACGGCAAAATGTGTGATAATGAATCAATCACAAAAGTACAGTTTCAAGTAAGTTATGGTAGAACTAGATATTTTGAGGCCCTGGAGATAAGACTCTTTCCCACACTTGTGTACACAGATACCACTTTAGACGTACAAGAGTTGTGGCGTGAAACCAGTTATGTGTGCATTGACCGCAATTATAGCATTTCTTGAAAGCCAACATCAACTGACACAACACAACGGTCAATACTAATAATGTGATAATAAATAACAATAACACCCTACACAAGTCAGTTTTAGGATTAACTACAATGTACAGTAACTAAAATTTGGTACTTCACATAATTAATGTAAACTGCATACATATGTGTGACTGACATAAATGTAATAAATTTGGTCAAATTAATTCTATATTGGATTTGCACTGTTAATTTGTATTACATGAAAACACAGAGTGTGTGTCATGTTTTCCCATGTGCACCAGAAATTGCCTGAGGGAAACTAACATGTGCAAATAGTTGAGGGCTGTGGAACCCCATGGGGTAGTTGCCCTAATTAGGTTCAACAGTACTGATCCATATGTCCAACACTGTTGGTATTTTAAAATAATATTATGTCCAACACTGCTATGATAGTAACACAACTTTGATAACTTTTCAGATTACAAAATCCTAACTAGGAATGATATATATATATATATATATATGTGTGTGTGTGTGTGCGTGCGTACGTGCATGGCTGCGTGCGTGCGTGCGTGCGTGCGTGCGTGCGTGCGTGCGTGCGTACAAAATCCCAAACTTTTCTTTGTCAACTAAGACCTTTCATGGTTGGTTTTATCTTTTGTACAGACAATTCAAAATAGACACATTTTTTTCTCAGACCTGGTCATTTCCATGATAGAGTATATATGAATAAACCGACCAGAACTACTGGGTACACAGATTTTGTGTAGATTAAGTACTAATATCTTATGGAGCACACTCAGGAGGCAAAGTTAAGGTAATTTGTTTGGAAGAAAGTAACTTGAAATTGTATTCCTAGACATGAAAGTTAATATTTACTCTCAGCTACGATCAAAATTTTACATTGAAAAACATGATGACTTAAAAGCAACTTTGAACTATATTTTTTATTGAAAACAGTTCTGGGGTAATTAATGAAGATATTTGAAAATAGGTGTTATATGTCCCATTAAAAACATTACTCTCTTCTTACAATAGTAACGTTGACTACATCATCTTTGTGAAAGGAAACATGATCTTTCTGTTTTATATCTATGTCATTGAGACTCTAGAGCATATGACATGAGGAGACGACTGACATATCATCACCTTTACTGTTCAAACTTAATGTCACACATGTGTACCCAACTTATCATGGAAATGCCCATTTGATATATAAAAAAATATGTAAATAAAGCATGTACATGAGACTGTTCACGTACATGGGACTGTTCACGTACAGGGGACTGTTCACGTACATGAGACTGTTCACGTACATGGGACTGTTCACATACATGAGACTGTTCACATACATGGGACTGTTCACGTACTTGGGACTGTTCACGTACATGGGACTGTTCACGTACATGAGACTGTTCACATACATGGGACTGTTCACGTACATGGGACTGTTCACGTACATGGGACTGTTCACATACATGGGACTGTTCACGTACATGAGACTGTTTACGTACATGAGACTGTTCACATACATGAACTGTTCATGTACATTGGAATGTTCACATACATGAGACTGTTCACATACATGAGACTGTTCACATACATGAGACTGTTCACGTACATGAGACTGTTCATGTACATGAGACTGTTCACATACATGAACTGTTCATGTACATTGGACTGTTCACATACATGAGACTGTTCACATACATGAGACTGTTCATGTACATATCATACTTAAACATTCATTGGCAAAACAGGAACAGAGGCAGAGCAAATCAACATACAACTGAAGGGAAATTGCCCTTGTAGGGAAACTATGAGGGGCAAGTGCCGTGGGAGCCAAGGGCCTGGAAATAACACTTACCAGACAGACAGGCTTTGTGCTATTTTTACATATCGGTCTTGTTTTAGTACTTCTTAATGGCCATATCTGACTTGTTACTGCTTGGTTGATTGCCCGTATCTCTCATTGGACAACACAACTCACTCACGGATTAGCCCACTACATTGAGAAACATGTTCACGGTAAAGTCGGACGCAATGCCTTCGCACCCAAGAGGTGGATGTCATACCCCATGGGTTGCTTTATCTTTACTTTTAAGTACACATACCCTACAGGAGCAAAAACAGTTTGGGTACCTCAGTTGTCGGTGATTTTTTCTACTTTTTCCCACACTGATTTGTGTGCGTTTTATTTACGGTGTACTTTTTTGTCAACATTTTAACCCCAGGCATGGATTAAATGTCTGCCTTAAGAAGAAATTCAACCATTACTGAAAATGCAGTAATGTTTTCAATGGGAGGGAATATTTCTTTAATTGATTATGAGAGTGAGGTATCTACACACACCACGCCACGCAACATCACGCCACGCCTCGCCACACACAGATTCCCATTACACAATAATTTTCAATAAAGTTGCAAGAAGGATAACATTTTTAATAGAAGTGTCATGCATCCAGTACAGTTATCAAGTGCAGAATCATTTGCACACAAAATAATAACATAATCTATTACTAGTTTTCTTAATTTTGTCTGTGTACTGATTCAGTAAAACTTCAAGAACAAAGATTAAGGGCATTAGTGATAAGAGATCACAGAAGAAGTGCTGTTCTGGGAATTCAAACGTGGAATGTGTCTGGATCACGAAACAAGACATACATTCGACTACTAAACGAGGACACAGGGCTGGATAACGCATTTGTGATACATTTGTGATACATTTGTGATACAGGCAGCAAAGAACGACCAAGACTTTCAGACATGGAATTTTGTGAAGCACAAAATAACTGAGAGTAAGGGGCCGAGTCAAAATGAAGAGGGTTGGCCAACAATGGCCGCCATCATGATGACTGTGTAGTGTGTATCCACCCCAGATAAACAAAGTTTGTAGAACTGACCGTCTTGGGAGCATGTTCGTCCATCTGCCTGTAGCGTGAACCCTGCTTGGCAGGTGCATCGGTAGCTGCTCGGAGTGTTGATACAGTTGTGAGCACATAACTGTCCCGGGAACTTGGCACACTCGTCTGTGTCCTCAGCTGTGTGGACCAGAAATGGCGCAATGTTAAATTCAGTGAAGTGTCCCTCTCCCCAAGAGACATTCTTCATATTTGAACGTTATTATAAATTTTTATATATATAAAATGTATAAAATTATATTAATATTCATATTATTAATATTACAGAACATTCTTCAGGATAGTTCATTTTCAAATCAAATAACTTTCATTTTACATATCCAAGGTGTGTTTAGTTTACCTGGTAGAGGCTTTCATCAACGTGTCACGTTGATTAAAAAAAAAAAATACTGACCGAGGAGTTCGTCGTAGCGGCAGAACAAGCAACATGGAGCCTACCACAAGAACAAAAAGACAAACTTTGTGCAGACATCACGGGAGTCCTGAAGTCGGCAAAAGTTCCAAAACAAAATATAACCAGACAGGAGAGAACAGCTTTAAAAGGCTACAGAAAGAGAAGTCCATCACCATACTCCCTGCAGACAAGGGAAAGGCCACAGTCATCATGGAAACGAGAGAATACCAAGAAAAAATTAAAGAAATGTTAAATGACGAAGCGACGTATGAGAAGTTAAAGAAGGAACCGACCAAGAAATATAAGGCAGAACTCATCAGAATGGTAAATTCCTTGGAGAAGGAGGGGAAGATCACCAAAGATCAGTATTGGTACTTGTATCCCATGCTAGAAAAAGTACCACGGATGTATGGATCACCAAAAATCCATAAGGAGGGAGTGCCACTCAGACCAATTGTTGACTACACACAGACATTAGCATACAGAGTATCCAGGGAATTGGCCAACATGCTACAACCACTTGTTGGAAAAACAGAACACCACACAGAAAACTCACAAGAACTGGTGAAGGAGATGACAAAGCTGAGAGTAGAAGAAGGAGAATCATTTGTGTCATATGATGTTGTGTCGCTGTTCACGAAGACCCCAACCAAAGAAGCGTGCGAAATCATCAGAAAAAGGCTAGAGAATGACAAGACACTAAAGAAGAGAACAAATCTAAATGTAGACGACATCATGGGGTTGTTGAAATTTGTCCTGGAGACGACATACTTCAGATTTGAAGGAGAAATTTACCATAATTTGCCTGGAACACACGGGAAAGGCAAAGAAATTACAACAACACATGAACACTGTAGACCCCACAGGGAGCATCATTTTCACGCGAGAAGATGAAGAGAACAACAGCATGCCCTTCCTGGATGCGAAGTTCACCAGAAAGGAAGATGGCAGTGTGAAGTCCACAGTGTACAAGAAGAAGACACACACCAACCAATACTTGAACTTTGCGTCCCACCACCCCAAACATCAGAAGTTAGGAGTGGTCAGAACCCTTATGCACAGGTGTGAGATGATAACTTCAGAGGAGGGGGACAAGAAGGAAGAGGTGGAACACTTGAGAGAAGCTTTAAGAGTATGTGGCTATCCGTCCTGGGCCTTGAACAAGGTGACAGATAGCTGTAAGAAAAAGAACAAGAAAAAAACAAATGACAGAAATTACAGGAGCCAAGTAGTCATCCCATACGTAGAGGGGGTCTCAGAGAGAGTACACCGAGTACTGAAGAAATATGGAGTAGCAACAGCTACGCGTCCCCACACCACCCTCAGGCGCTTGTTGGTACATCCGAAGGACAAAGTAGAGCTAGAAGAACAGGGTGAACTGGTGTACCAAATACCATGCAAGAACTGTGGTGCTGAGTACATTGGGGAGACAGGAAGACTACTAAAAACACGACTGGAGGAACACAGAAAGGATGTAGACAACACGAAAAAAGAGAAATACACAAGGAGCGGGAAAAAAAGATTGATGTCTACCATCAATAAATCCGCCCTTACAGACCATGCAACAACTGAAAACCACATCATAGACTGGGAGGGAGTGAACATTGTAGACAAGGAACCCAACCGAAGAATCCGGCACATCAAAGAAGCCATCTGGATCAGAATAACTACAACACCCATCAACAGAGACGAGGGCAATTATGAACTGCCTCACGTGTACAATGACGTCATCAAGCGTCATAGGTACTGATGAAATCAACGTGACACGTTGATGAAAGCCTTTACCAGGTAAACTAAACACACCTTGGATATGTAAAATGAAAGTTATTTGATTTTATTCATATTATTAATATTTTATTAAATATTCAATAATAATGATGATTTAATTGACATAATGATGATGTCTTATATAAAACAGTAAAGGCATGTTCTGATATAGTGGGGTATCCAGTCCGTAGGACTGTGTTTTACACTTCACCCCCTGGCAGACCTGTTCATTTGAACATCAACTCAACTTTTATGGGAAACATTCAGCTAGGCAGCTGGGTGATCTAACGCCGGTATCCACCAACATAAGACGCTCAAGGTGGTTGCTCCAATTTTTACAATCACTAAATGAGTTTATATAGGATAATGTCCATTAAACTTAATTAAATATTCTAAAATCATTACCATACTACTGTTTCCACCATGCCCACAGTGGACAGTTTCTACAAAACATTAAGTCTTATTTGCACTTTGCATTGAAAAGATGTGTTTTTATACATTAAATTGGCATCAATTAATTGGTGTGTGCATTTGCATGTGTGTGGGCTGTGTGCATGCATGTGTACGTGCATGTCTGTGTGGACTTTGTTTGAAAATATGGAAGTTACTTGTATAAGCATAATTTCTAAAATATTCCACTACACAGATGTTCATGAAGATTTCTATGAAACCACTAATCATAGAATCGACTGAAGTGAAGAAATAAAACCATCAAACTCACAGTAGTCATCGCTTGGAGGGGCGGTAGCCACCTCCTCCTCACCAGGTGGCGTTTCTTGCTGGTGACCTTGGCAGCATTCTGTGAAGACACTGTTGCACTGAGCCGAGAACGTGCTACTGAAGCGGGCACAGCTCAGACCTGTCTCCTTTGCAAACACTCCGAGTTTGCAGCAAGTGCAGCACTCCTGCAAACAGCAATGGTATAAACACACAGATGATGCTGCAGCAAACAGCAATAATGCAAACAACACTCTACACCTATGGTGCTAGAAACATCACAGCTGATGATGGAGCAAGTAGCACAGATGATGATGACAAAAGGAGTATAAATGATGAAGCAAGTAGCATAAACTATGACACAAGTAGCACATATGATGATGCAACTAGCACAGAAGATGATGTAAGTAATATAAATGATGATACAAGTAGCACATATGATGATACAACTAGCACAGAAGATTATGTAAGTAGCATAAATGATGATACAAGCAGCACAAATGATGACACAACTCGCACAGAAGATGATGTAAGTAGCACAGTTGATGATGCAACTAGCACAGAAGATAATGTAAGTAGTATAAATGATACAAGTAGTACAGATGATGATGCAAACAACACAGATGATGTAAATAGCATAAATGATTACAAAAGCAGCACAGATGATGATGCAACTAGCACATGTGAAGATGCAGTACTTAGCATGTTTGTTTGCAGAAGAGGGAGATATTTGAAGAAAACGTACATTGCTGAGTCTTGACATGTGACCACAGTGTACAGCCGTGACACTCACCCGTATCTGTTCATTGCCAATCTGACTGTGCAGACCGTCACAGCTGTTTCGTACTCGGGCGATGTTCTTGCCACGTTCACAGTGTTTATCCTCTTTCTTATAGAGACAGCACAGCTCTATCACTGACTGACACGTTTCCTGGTCCGAGCTGGGAATGCCTCGGATAGGACTTGGGTACGGTTTGCAGATATGACTCTGTGGGTACCACTGCTTGCCCAAGTTACAGCACGTCTCAATGATGACATCCAGAGAACCTGGGGTGGACAACATGCATACTTGACAGGTACAAATTAGATCACATCCAAATACCCAGACGATCAAATAATATGTACCATAAAGAATATAAGACACACAGTAGATCTGTCACTATGTAATGAAATGAACACCGGACACTCAGTGGATCCGTTGCTATGTAATGAAATGAACTCAGGACACTCAGTGGATCAATCGCTATATAATGAAATGAACACAAAACATTCAGGCGATCCGTTGCTATGTAATGAAATGAACTCAGGACACTCAGTGGATCCATCGCTATGTAATGACATGAACTCAGGACACTCAGTGGATCAATCACTATGTAATGACATGAACTCAGGACACTCAGTGGATCCATCGCTATGTAATGAAATGAACACAAAACATTCAGGCGATCCGTTGCTATGTAATGAAATGAACACAGGACATTCAGTGGATCCGTCGCTATATAATGAAATGAAGTTAGGAAATTCAGTGGATCCGTCGCTATGTAATGAAATGAACATAAGACACTCAGTGGATCCGTGTCGCTATGTAATGAAATGAACTCAGGACACTCAGTGGATCCATCCCTATGTAATGAAATGAACACAGGACACTGGATCCTCTCCAATAGATATGTACCTACACCCACAACCAGGCTAAGTGTCTATACAGCATTCTAGGTTAGTGTAAGTAAGGAAGGCAACAACGCAAGGCAGTCTCATGTAGAACTAGTAGCTAAAATAGATGTGGGCAGGTACTGCTGGACATGTGGGCAGGTACTGCTGGACATGTGGGCAGGTACTGCTGGACATGTGGGCAGGTACTGCTGGACATGTGGGCAGGTACTGCTGGACATGTGGGCAGGTACTGCTGGACATGTGGGCAGGTACTGCTGGACATGTGGGCAGGTACTGCTGGACATGTGGGCAGGTACTGCTGGACATGTGGGCAGGTACTGCTGGACATGTGGGCAGGTACTGCTGGACATGTGGGCAGGTACTGCTGGACATGCAGATGTAAGCAGAGGTAGAAAACATGCACACATCATGCAAAATGGGCCGTATGAGTCGTCTGTGCACACATATCCACACACTCTACAATGACCATTTGCAACTACAAATACCTACTGACCACCAGTGTCCAGTGGCAGCTACCAACTAAATGGCAAATTAGTACTGCCAAGTTACCAATAGTGTCTAGTGACCAGAACTGTTTTGTTTCCACTGGTGCTCAGTGACCAGTGTTGTGTTAGGCACATTTAGTGTCTTGTATTCAGTTCTAAGTTAAGGTAATAGTATAACAATGATTGTACAGTGAAGTGTCACCTAGTTAGTTCCGGGTGTTCATCAGTGATAGATGACCAATCTAGTTACCATGTGTCCAATGACCAACAGTGCTTGGCACTTTTAATGCAAGGTCAGTAATGTGAAGTTAGTTACGAACTGCTCTTAGTGATTGCTACTGCCTATTTACCAACAGCGCTTAGTGACTGCTACTGCCTATTTACCAACAGCGCTTAGTGATTGCTACTGCCTATTTACCAACAGCGCTTAGTGACTGCTACTGCCTACAGCCTGTAGTTACCAACAGCGCTTAGTGACCACTACTTCATATTTACCAACAGTGCTTAGTGACCGCTACTGCATAGTTACCAAGTGTTTAGTGACTGCTACTGTCTAGTTACCAACAGTGCTTAGTGACCACTACTGCCTAGTTACCAACAGCAGTTAGTGACCATTACTGACTAGTTACCAACAGCACTTAGAGACCACCACTGCCTAGTTACCAACAGTGTTTAGTGATGATTACTGACTAGCTACTGATAGTGATTAGTGACCACTACAGCCTAGTTACCAACAATGTTTAGTGACCATTACTACTTAGTTACCAACAGTGTTTAGTGACCACTACTGCCTAGTTACCAACAGTGTTTAGTGACTACTACTGCCTAGCTACCAACAGTGCTTAGTTACCGTTACTGCCTAGTTTAAAAAGTAGTTACCAACAATGTTTAGCAATAGCTACTGCCTATTTATCAACAGTGTTTAGTGACTGCTACTGCCTACTTACCAACAGTGTTTAACTGCCACTACTGCCTAGTTACCAACAGTGTTTAGTGACTGACCATTACTGCCTAGTTACCAACAGTGTTTAGTGACCACTACTGCATAGTTACCAACACTGTTTATTAGCCACTATTGTCTACTAGTTACCAACAATGTTTAGTGACTGCTACTGGGTAGTTGCTGTATGTTTCGTGACCACTACACACATACTACTCATATTTAGCAACTAGTGACCATTTTTAGCCAATGACCCTTGAAAACTACTAATTCTAATGGCCGATTATACAGTAACAATGAGTCAAGTCTAGCCACTTTTCTGACCACTACCACTACATGGCCTTCCCAATGCTGAAGCCAACCAACACAAAGGGCATGCTTTCAGGGTACAGGGGAACCACCCACACAACACCCGCAGCCCTTACCTCTTCTGGGATCAGGGGCAGGGGTCACTGCCGCCCCGCCTACCAACAATGCACCATTAGATGGTGCCTCAATGCACCGGACCTCGCAGCATTCTCCCTCGATGCGTTCGTAGACTTGGCAAGGTGGGGGCGCACAGATTGTGAAGGAACACAGTGTAGGAATGCCGTTGTCACATGTACACCTCCTACATGGGGTATCCTTGCTGGGTATGTATGCCTCGCCCTCCTCGACGAAGTTGCCCTGCCAGTTGATGCAGCGCAGCCCACCGACCACTAGGTGGAGCAGGGGTACGAACAATTGAAACACAGATGTCATGCACCCATTTTCCATGCCTTAGTGCGCGTTGGAATTTTTATATGAAATGTTGCTATTAAATACTATCATACGTTGAACACATCAAATTGTTCAATGGGATAAGCATAATCTAGTTAATAATACAACCATATTACTGAAAACAGCACTATATCTACATTATCAATTACATAAAATATTATTGTTCATATTTCAATACAGTTGAGTAACTTTTTAGATATGAATAATATTTGTAAAAGGCCTTGTTGAATTATATTGACGTCAGATGTTATTGTGCAATATGCATGTTAGTCACACATTGTAAAGTTGTGTCCAATGATCCTTCTGAAATGATCTGCCTCATGACATAAAAATCACACAGGTGAGACTCCACAACATTTCATCTCAATTTGAATGACAAATTTAACAACATCCAGTCAGGCTGAAATAAAACTAATTTAATATCACAAATTTCAAACCATATCAGGGCATTTTGTAAGCATGCAATTACAGGAAAAGCCATCAGGAACTTGAAGCCCACCCAATGTTCTAAACATTTTGAGTTTTAATAGTATTTTAGTTATTAGTAAGCATGCACAGTGACGGGTATATAAAGATGATAATATTATGTATAGGATTCAATGTTAGCTAGACTGAGTTGAGGAAAACTATGACAAGTGCAGTTAACTATAACAAGCACAGTGATCTAGATTACATAATCATGTAGGTAAAGCTAAGTAGGTGAGTTTTCCACAATGGACAATATGCAGACAAATTTATAACCCTCTAATGATGAATCCTAAGTTGAGATTTTTTAGGCAACAAATACTGATAACATTCCAGTAGAGACTAATATTTCAGGAAGTTTGTCACCTGCTTGACAGGAACTGATTACATGACATGGCTCATGAATGCAGCTTTGAGAATGACACTGATTATCACAAATGTAGTATAGTTTGCTTTAGTAATGTAGGTAACTAACACATTTATATGATCCCTGGTCCTCCAGGTTGGGGGTTGGGCGGCAGGCTAACAACCTGCTCCCGTAAAAAACAACAGATGTTACAAAAACATGTACAAGAAATCCAGCCTTTCTGATGGGTAATATTGGCGCTCGTTCTTCGACAGAGGATAGCATGAATGGTGATCACCAAAGCCGTAAGGAAGCTAACACCAAGATAGAGCCATTAGTACATCCAAGAAAACAGATCAAGGTTGCATGTTGGAATGTGAGGACAATGAACGCAGATGGTAAAACTGAGCAAATTGTAGATGAAATGAATAACTATGGCATAGACATACTGGGAATCAGCGAGAGTAGGTGGACTGGAATAGGAAAAGTCAGACTAGAAGGAGGGGAGACAGTGTTGTATTCTGGGAAAGAAACCAGACACGAGTTTGGTGTTGGGATAATAATATCTAAGAAGAACAGGAACACACTTCTCGAATGGCATCCAGTGAACGAACGAATTATTACTGCTAGATTCTTTTCAAAACACATAAAGATGACTGTAGTGCAATGCTACGTGCCCACAAATGATGCAAGTGATGTGGATAAGGAGCACTTCTACAAAGTTTTGCACAGCATAACAACAGCAGTACCGAAACATGACATGCTTGTGGTCCTAGGAGACATGAATGCAAAAATAGGAGCGGACAGTAAAGGCTATGAAAACGTGATGGGAACAAACGGATGTGGAGAGATGAATAAAAATGGATTCTTATTCACAGAGTTTTGTCAAACACAGAATCTTGTAATCGGTGGCAGTATATTTCCGCACAAGAGCATCCACAAGTTAACGTGGATGTCACCAAATGGAGTTACCAAGAACCAAACTGATCACATCACAATTGATAGAAGATTCAGAAGATCATTGAAAGACGTAAAAGTAAGGAGAGGAGCAGATGTAGGCAGTGATCACGAACTTGTTGTAGCTAATATCCAACTTAAGCTGTGTAGACAGTCGGTGGAGAAGAGCGGTAGAAAGCGGTATGATGTTGATAAGCTTCGAATGTATGAAACTGCTCAAGAGTTCAGGATTGCACTGAGTACTAGGTTCCAGGTATTGGAACAAACTGAGAGAGTAGAGGATTGTTGGTCAGGGGTGAAGGAAGCTATTTGTGGTGCTAGAAGAAGTCCTTGGATTCAGAACGCACGCACAACCGGGATGGATGACAGGAAGAAGTCCTTGGATTCAGAACGCACGCACAACCAGGATGGATGACAGGAAGAAGCCTGGAAAAAGTAAGCGAGCAGAAAGCAATCAAGGACAAAATCAATGCTACCAAGTCGGAAAGACTAAAGACAATACTAAAGAACAAGTGTATAGCCAAAGACAGAGAAGTTAAAAAGAGTGTCCGTGCAGACAAAAGGACGTATATGCATGACCTTGCAAAGCAAGCAGAGCATGCTGAAAACAGAGGTGAACAAAGAATGCTGTTTACACTGACCAAGAAAATAACTAATGAAAGCTGCAGAAAAAGTACACTGGTCAAGAACAAAGGTGGAGAAGTAATAACATCAGAAGCAGACCAGATAGATAGATGGAGAGAACACTTCTCTGAGGTTCTGAACTCAGAGGCACCTGACGATCCTGTTGATGTTCCAAACAATGAATTATTCGACATAGACATTGACACTAATCCGCCTAATATTGAAGAAATTGAAAAAAGTATAAAAGCGTTGGGAATTAACTTACTCAAGTACACACATAAATGAAACAAGTCGGTGTATTAGTTTGTGTGTTTTATTGCATGTAGAACATACAATTATTAAAATAACATGAATGTTAATACTTGGTTGAATGACACTTAGACTTAATTACAGCAGAATATGGTTTTGGCATCAAATACACTAACTTGCTGACAGTAGAGGAGGGTTTGTAGTAACTGCCACAAAGCCTGCAGGTTTATGGGCCTGCTCCCCTTTCTATGCTTGAATAGCACTTCCCACAGATGCTTTATCTGATTCATGTCTGAGCTCTCAGCTGGGATCTACATCACCACAAGCCAAGAGTTCTAATTTTTTTAGCTTTATGGCAAGGAGCTGGAAGATAAATGTTGCACCCTCACAATCAAGCACAGAACCAAGCATTGAATGATTCAACCCTCTGACATACTGTTCCAGCTTCAGTGTGTCTTCAAAAAGGTACTGTGCTGCAACCCACTACTGAGTCATGACTCACATATGCATGTTTTGCCCCACATAAGAGCTGGTATGAACTCTCACGTGAATACAGAATAGAGTCCCACTGCTCAACAGTTCAGTTTCTGATAAGGTGAGCAAAATCCATTTCCTAATATTTGTCGCACGCAACATTGGCTTCTTGACAGCCCTACAACCACAAAAGTTTGCTTTATTCAAGCATTTCTTTTTATTTTGATAATCGTATGTGCTAGATGCATAATTAATACATGACAACTAATATAGAGACTTGTTTCATTTCATTTATTCGTATACGTAAATTAATTAATACAAGGATTTGTTGCACAAAGACTTTACTGTCATTATATATTATACATATATATACATATATATGTATATATGTATATATACATATATATATAAATATATATATAATATATATATATACATATATATATATATATATAATTATATATATATATATATATATATATATATATATATATATATATATATATATATATATATATATATATATATATATATATATATATATATATATATATATATATATATATATATATATATGGTATGCAGAACATTAACCGGCTCCTCTACAGCTTCCTTGTGAAACTCTCCCATCAACCTCTTCCTTCACCTCCTCCATTCTTCGCTTGTCTACACTTTTCACTCCAGCAATTCTTCTCACCCGGGTATTTTTACAAACTCAGACTTTTTAATGTAGGAGCTGAGGGAGGAGGTTGATGTGAAAGAGAGTTTCAGGAGGAAGCTGGTGAGGAGTTGGTTAAAGTGGGCTGGACACTCGTATCGAGTGGGAGGCGATTAATGAAGAGAGCAGATGTGGACAGAATGGTGGGTAGAAGGAGAACAGGAAGACGAAGACTGTGATGCGAGGACTGTGTGAAGAGAGATTTGGCAGGGGTAGGAGGAGAGTGGAGAATGAAAGCGAGGGACAGAGGGAGTAGAGAAGGGTGGTGGAGACAGCACTGAAACAGGATCAGTGATAGATGGAGAAGTGACCTATTAAACCAGCAGCAATAGTTTCCTGGCCTAGTTTGATGTACCCGGACAATCAATGTGTTTTATGTCCCGTGCTGGGTTGAGAATCCAGAGTCTGACATCACTCAAAAAGTGGCTAATTGGAGGAAATAAGGAAGTAGCAGCCCTTGCTTCCAAGTACTCCATGCTGTCTGTGGCTTAGTCTCCATCAATAGTCGGTGTACTAAAATGATGTCCTATCTTATACAGCTAGAGCTCATATTTTCTAAGTTGCACACCTGCCCTCAAACACCCTTGCATATAGACACTGCATATAGACACTGCATGCATTATAAATTGATGTCTACTATCTACTGGCCAGTTTTGGTGAATTAGATCACAAGGACGTTTTTACAACTGCCTAATTGAAAGTTGTAGAATCCAGCTCGTGCTACTGAGGTTAGGGACCCAGTTAGACCACACAGAGAATTTTGCAAAGTGCATAATGTCAGCTGAATCAAGCTCTGGCAAGTTTCCTTATGCATGAAATTTATCCAACAATTAGGTTTGCCCAACAGTCACCGACATTAAACAATGCTGATTAGAGGCAGATTGTATTACTTCAAAAGAACGTTGACTTCATCAGCACCGAACATTCTGATTGTTCTACAAAACAGAAGTAAACACAACTGGACTTTGGAAGTAAACTGAACCAAACATGATATGCCCATCAACACAGCGATTAAACATGTGTTAAATTCCTGTTCAAAGGTTTGAAGTAATCAAATAGTATCACATTGTCCAAATAGTATTATTATATAATCTATGATGACCGATTACATGATTGTTTGATCATATATTTATGAGTATATATTATAATTATGAGGTCATCACATGGCACCTCACCGTTTTAAAATTATTAGAACTTTGGAATTGGAATAAATAAAAATATGTGGTTTTGATTGAATGATTGAGAACAAAATAAAGAGATAGTACCAGATATCTCATTGTGGTTGGTTGTGTTAGTTGCCTGCAGGATTGAGCTTTCTAAGGTAGCAATGAAAACAAATTAGCTTTACCTTTCTGCTGCTGCTTGGATCTTGTTGTCAATATATTGTTCTATCAAAGTGTTTAAGTATTGACAAAATGTGTACAACAGATTTTTTATTTTTTAAAGTCTTACTTGTTTTTGTCATAGTAATGTGCAATTCCAGGTACCATTTAAACATTCTTATAAAAACACCACTTTCAGGAAAAAACAAAAAGCACAATACTATTTAGCTTGCATTTGTTGAACAGGAACAAACATTAGCTGTAAAAAAGGACATTTAGAAAATTAAATGGAAATGTATGCCCTGGTAGTCATGTTACTATGACAACCTCTGACTGATAACTTGATGACACAGCTAATAAAGCTCCATGCATTCAAGAAATTTAAATGTTTAGCAAATAAAAACTAAACGCAACCAAATTTGTTTTTGCTTAAAAACTACAATAACAAATATGAGTGTGAATAGATACGTGTATGTGTGTTCACTGTAGTAACAAGTAAGATGCTATATGTAATTATGTGACTTTTTGACAACACAAGAAACCAGGAGACTATAAACCTTATTAAAGGACAACAACTGAATAGAAGCTTTTAAGATATTGAAGGGTTATGAAGATATTGATAGAAATAGTTTCTTCACACTTAAAGCTAAAGATGGCAGTAGAAACAAATGGCCCAATTATTAAAGCAGCGATTGTGATGCATTAGTTAAGAGAATAAAGTAAAAAGCCCCCCTAAAAAACACATTCCTGGAAAAAACCTCCAATATTGTTTAGATTCAGAAGAAGCATATATACGTATAGTGTTATACTTACACGTTTTCATTAATAAACTGGATAATATAGTCACAGACTCACGGGAAAAAAAACGATTTTGACACATATTAATATACAGCATATGGAAAAGCAATTATAAGGAAACAATATTAAACTACATATGTAGCAGAATGGAAGATACTAACACTAGTTAATAAAAGTACCTACCTTGGACCTCACCGGACAATGCAACTACCATCACTAGCAAACCAACTATGTCGAAGACTCTACCCATGGCTACAGCAGCTGACTGTAATGTAAAACACTCTTCCTCGTAAGTCGACTTTGTGTAAGACAGAAGTCTACTGTGTGATGTAAGTATTGTTCAGGATGTACACCAAGTTTATAACAAGTCCAGTGTGTAGAGATCTGCTCAGATGTCACCTCATTGTCATCACTTGTGTCACCTTGTCACAACCTAAGCAGGGAGTAGAGCTCTCTAGGGAAGCCACAGACAACTGCCAAAGAGCAGCTTTTCTAGGCGTGCTAGTCAGCAGGTTATCTACTGATAAATGTCACAGTGTATGGCTGGCTGGGGCCAAGGTCCCCAGCAGAGTGGGAGAGGGCAACTCAAAGGGGTGCTGCTGATAAGGGGAAGTGTCCACAAAACACACTATCTTGAAACAAGACAGGGCTGACTGATTGTACCTTGAAAATTTTCATTTTGTATTATTTGCCCCCATTGCATTCAAGTGTGTTACTTTTTCCATGTTATTTAATGGGCCACTGGGGTATAGCAACCCTTATGAAAAAAGAATCTTTAACATTTTAAACAAGATTCAAATTAACAAGATTTAGCAAGATTGCCATTCAAGGCCAAATGGATAATTAAGGAAGCCTTTGGCTTATCAAGAGTTAAAAAATCTCATCTACTCTTGAGTGCCGAATAAACGTCCCTATACGCGTATTTATTTGATGAAAAATGCCACCCTATACGTACCTTATTTGGCACTATACTATTATTAAATTTAAACATTTGTGGCTGCCTATATTCTCCCATAATCGTGGCAAATTGTGCAGGTTATAATTTTTAGGAGAGCAATCGCTCTCGCTCCCTTTTGCTAGCGCTAATCAATCCCACACGGAGTGGTTTACTATGAGGCGCCGTAGCGGCCAAAAGGTATGAGGCGCCGTAGTTTACCGTTCGCGCTAAAATCACTTGCTCCCAACTGGAGCTGCACGTGGCTCCCTCTGACGGCAAAGTTTTCATCCTTTCGAACAACAGTCGTGAATTTGGCGGCATCTGAGGATCTTAGATTTTGATCCCGAAGCGTTAGACCGTTAGATTTCCATGCTTAGATGAATCGGTCAGAATACTTAGTTCCCGGGAGCTCGACATGGTATATTATTAGTTAAAACACCATTATCACTGCGTAAACTGACCATAAATGGCCGCCGTGCGCAGCGCCTCAAACCGGTCGTAACCTGTTGACGGCGGTTTCCCGTGAAATAGGCTTGCGTATTCAATTAAATAAAAATGTCCATTTAAAAAACGAAAAATTCCCCGGTTTTTCATAGATATCAAATGTGATTACTATATCTGCGGTGACGCGAATACGCGCAAAGTTTATGCATATTCAATAGGAAAAAAAACAAAATACACGGCGATCCGTGTAGTTTTCTAGGGACGCCATTGCTTCTCGTCTAGCAAAAAAGTCGCTACGCCTACGGCGCTAAAAGACACATATACTAGTTACTTTTTTTGCACTGTACTATTATTTGTTTTGAAAATTTGCCCCCCTACACTGTTATTCGGCACTATACTATTATTAAATTTGACCGATTTGCCACCCTATACATAGATGGATCCAGAGGGGGCTCCAGACCCCCCTTTTTTGAGTACCATACAATTCATTGCAATTGCATGTCAACGGGGGACAAAGGCATTGCCAAGAAACGACAGAAGGTCAAACTTGTCGATTACCAAGTACGAATTGTTTAGTAGCAGTCCGACGTTTTCATACACTGATCTAGCGCAGGCGATATACATGGCGTCCAGGGATCCCCAAAGTTATTCTTAGCATTATCGGTGGCGTCGTTCATAGATTCATTGCAAACGCGTACCGCACGCACATGTACACACACACGCCCACCTCATGTCTGACCATATCTCGCCGCGAAAGAATGGACATACTGTGCGAATGTTTGTCATTCATAGACGTATTGTCCGCAGTTGCTGAATCTGCGCAATCTGCCGATTTCGCTCGATTGCGCTGCGCAATCCTGGGATACTCGAAAATCTGCAGATTGCGCACCCATCTGCAGATTGCGCAGATCCAGCAAATGCGCCCAACAGACGCGCAGGTCCTTTGATGAAAATCGTCTGCATCAGTTTTTCGGACCGGACTTTCAAGATAACAATTAGCATTTTTACAGGTCAAAATTTAAGCTATCCTATCGGTTCAACATCAAAAGACACCAGAATGCTCCTTGCCCTACTTGATAAGCCAGTCCAACCAGAAGATGTACAACAAAAACGTTCACGTCCTGAAGAGCATTGTAGAAACAGTTGTATTTAGAGGAAAACAAAACTTGCCACTTCGAGGCCACAGGGATGATCGGACAAGTACATCGTCCAACATTGGAAACTTCTGGGCAGTTCTGTATGATGGCCAAACGCGACGATACACTCCGAGAACACCTCGAGTCCGGAAGGAAGAATGCACAGTATACATCAAGAATCATCCTGAATGAAGTGATTGATGTAGTAGTATAATATATCAGAAAGGAACATACACGAAGCATTGAAGACGAACATTTCGATCATGGCAGATGAGGTCACAGATCCACATGGTAACCAAATTCTGTCAGTGTGCTTGAGGATGCTGGCTGACTGTAAAGTCAAACAGTTCTTTTTTGATTTTATATACATTGAGACGGCAACGGGGGAAGCTATAGCTCATGGTGTCATCGAGTGCCTAAAAGATCGTAACATAGACATCAGTAAAGCCAGGGGTCAGAGCTACGAGGGTGCGCAGTGTAAGTCCTCGAATAAGGCGTCAGGCGAGGATAAAAGAGCTATCTACACGAGCTTTGTATATACACCGCAGCAGTCATATCCTCAATTTGAGCATCAGCAATGTCAATAGATTACCTGCCACCCGGAATATTATTGACACCCTTAATGCAGTATTCCTTTTCTTCGAACGGTCCCCCAAACGACAACCATTCCTGGAACGAATCCTAAAACATCTGGCACCAGATATGAGGAAAAGGAAACTTGTCGGAATATGCAAGACCAGATGGGTGGAGCGTCACATATACTACGACACGTTTTATGACATGTATGAGTTCTTGTGTGAATGTTTGGAAGCCAGGGCTGTTAACCAGTCTCACTTCGTCACGTGCCATCATCGCATTCATCACCACCAAGAATGTTTTGGAGAATGTCAGGTCCATGGCCTCCAAGCTCTAAAAGAGGGAATTAGACATATATCAAGCATACAGTATGATCGACCAAACCAGGAACGAATGATAACGACGAGACAGGAGATAGAGGAGTACAGTGTGTGGTATAAAAATGCTACATGTTTAGCCACACTTCTTTGTACATCCATCTCAGCACCAGGGACACCCCGATAGTCCCGACAGATGCAAATAGCCAATGCCCCCAGCACATCCCCACGGGAGCACTACCTGCGCAATCTGACAATCCCGTTTTGTGACCACCTGTCTGCCGAATTCCACAATCGATTTAACTCAGAAAGCAGGAAGGGTATAGGTATTCTTGTTTTACTCCCCGTGATCATTACAGAGACGGGAAATGTACAACATATTATGGACGGATTGATGTTCTGGGAGTCAGACGTGCCAAACATCTCTTCCTGCTAGCTGAGGTGAAGGAATGGCAGCGCTATTGGAGATCCACAGAGACCACACAGTCATCGTCCTCGCCTAACCTGGCTGAATGTCTCGAGCAGATGAAGACATCTTCCAGAACTTCCGCACCTTGTTGAGGATCAGTTGCACTCTTGTTGTGAGGCAGAGTGTTCATTCTCCTACTTGTTGAGAATCAGTTGTACTCTTGTTGTGAGGCAGAGTGTTCATTCTCCTACTTGTTGAGGATCAGTTGCACTCTTGTTGTGAGGCAGAGTGTTCATTCTCCTACTTGTTGAGGATCAGTTGCACTCTTGTTGTGAGGCAGAGTGTTCATTCTCCTACTTGTTGAGGATCAGTTGCACTCTTGTTGTGAGGCAGAGTGTTCATTCTCCTACTTGTTGAGGATCAGTTGCACTTTTGTTGTGAGGCAGAGTGTTCATTCTCCTACTTGTTGAGGATCAGTTGCACTCTTGTTGTGAGGCAGAGTGTTCATTCTCCTACTTGTTGAGGATCAGTTGCACTCTTGTTGTGAGGCAGAGTGTTCATTCTCCTACTTGTTGAGGATCAGTTGCACTCTTGTTGTGAGGCAGAGTGTTCATTCTCCTACCTGCGACGGGTCAAAGCCTACCTAAGCAAAAGGATGGGGGGGGGGGGAGATTGGCTTTCTGGGCTCACAATGAAGGACATGAACCACAACATGGAGATTGATCTGGAAACACCTCAAATCTGGTGTGCTAATATAATCACAACGGAAAATGCAACGTGTAATGGAGCTTGTTGTTGAATGATTAACAGATATGCTTATGAACAACAGTTATTAATACACAGCTGACATAAACAGTTTCTAGTATATAGTTATTTCCAGCAGCCGGCAACGTCCTATTAACTGACTAAAGTCTTTATAAGGAACGTTAGTTGTAACTCCAGAAATGGTACACTAAGAAAATAAAGGCAATGAAGGATAATTAATCACCGGGAGTGGATGGGATTCCTCCAAAATTACTAATGGAAACAGTACAACAAATCAGTATACCACTTGCAAGAGTATTCAACTTATCATTAAAAGAGGGAGTTGTTCCGTTTGAATGGAAAGAAGCAAACATCATACCATTATTTAAAAAGGGTTCGAGAAATAAGTCAGAAAATTACAGACCAGTGAGTTTAACGTCAGTGATTTGTAAATTATTAGAAAGGTTAATTAAAGACCATAATGGTGGACTTCCTCGTTAAGCATAAATTATTAAATTCATCTCAACATGGATTCCTTAAAGCGAGGTCATGCTTAACAAATATGTTATGTTTTTTTTGAAGAAATCACTAAGTGGATCGCCAGTAGATATTATCTACTTCGATTTTCAGAAAGCTTTTGACAAAGTGCCACATCAAAGATTACTACTTAAATTACAAGCCCATGGTATCGGGGATAGCATAACTGACTGGATAGAACAATGGCTGACTGACAGAAGACAACGAGTTGTAGTAGATGGAGAAGTTTCAAATTGGAAATCGGTTTTGAGTGGGATACCTCAAGGATCAATATTAGGACCTATATTATTCTTATATATATATATATATATATATATATATATATATATATATATATATATATATATATATATATATATATATATATATATATATATATATATATATATATCAATGACTTGGACGACAGTATAACAAATAACGTACTGAAATTTGCATATGACACAAAACTGTTTAGAAAGGTTAATACTGATGGTGATAAACAACATTTACAAAACGATCTAGACAGATTAGTGAAATAGTCTGAGAAATGGCAGATGTTGTTCAATTTTGGGAAATGTAAATGCCTACATACAGGACATGGGAACTTGGAGGTAAACTATAAAATGGGAGATACTGTTCTGGGTACTACTGCAAAAGAAAAAGGACTTAGGAGTTACAATAAGCGCTGATATGAAAGTTTCAGAGCAGTGTGGTATTGCAGCTTCAAAGGGTAATCAAATTCTTGGATTGATTAGAAGAAACATAACATACAAGGGAAAAAAGTTAATTATACCTCTTTATAAAGCAATAGTTAGACCTCATTTAGAATACTGTATACAAGCATGGAGACCATATCGTAAGAAGGATATAGATACGCTTGAACGCATACAAAGGAGAGCAACTAAAATGATTCCAGAGAGACCTTAGTTATGAAGAACGCCTGAATGAATGTGGTTTAACAACTCTAGAGACAAGGAGGTTAAGAGGAGATCAGATTGAAGTTTTTAAGATATTGAATGGGTATGAAAATATTGATAGAAATATGTTTTTCTCACTCAAGAAGGATAGCAAAACTAGAGGACATGAGGTAAAATTAGTAAAGGATCAGTGTAGATTGAACATCAGGAAGCACTCGTTCTCACAGAGGACAATAAATGAATGGAACAAATTGTCTACAGATTGTGTAACTGCTAGCAGCGTGAATATGTTTAAAAACAATGTTGACACAAATCTCAGGAGGGCGGGTATATAGTAAATGAACATTGTTGGACTCTCGATAAGCCAATGGCTTCCTTGTCCACTTGCCATCTGGGCCTTTGGCTTGGATGGCAAATCTTGTTAATTATATTGTGGTTACAATGTTATGGTCTTTTGAGATCTCATTCAACTACTTTTAGCAGAATGTCTCCCGATTCAAATTCAAACCATGAATCGAATGGTACGCTTTATACAGAGTAGCTTTAAAAGGCAACAACAGTTTGGATAGGCTCTTGAGAGGGCAATATAGTCCTTCTGGGTATTGGTTCATGTAAGTTTCAATTACACCTTGCCTCAGTTCAAACTTGATGCCACGACTTTCTGTAATATGAATCCTAGCTACTTTTATTATATCATTCAGAACCACTGTCAAAAGAGGCTGGATGAGAAATTGTTAAACACATTTTTTAGTCAAGCCTCGTGTTAGCCTCTTTGTGTGCAAAATACTTAAATTGTAATTGAATTGTACACATTGTCGTACGAATAAATATATATTTTTTTAGTATTACTACACTACCCCCTGTAGTTTGCAATAATGCCGATACAGTTGTTTTAGTTTAGTTTAGTTAGTTGTTTAATATGCCAATAAATGGCACATGACACATATTTAATATTTTCTTTTCGTTTGGACATTTTCAGACACACCGCATTTTCTTCGTTGGAATAGGCCTACCTACAGGTGTAAATAGGCCTACCTACAGGTGTAAATAGGCCTACCTACAGGTGTAAATAGGCCTACCTACAGGTGTAAACAGGCCTACCTACAGGTGTAAATAAAACAACATCCGCTGCGTTTTGCAGAAACTCTAGACTCAAAAGCAGTTGCACCTCGTCTACTGTAAATTTGACATTCGAAGTTATACTTATATATGTGACGAAAACAAGAAAATACATAGGACTACTTTATCACGATGTTTATATTTTCAGCAAATCCGTATTAAAACGGGACACGGCCGAAGGAAGGCCTTATTCCTAAAAAAAATCCGTATTGTGTACGGGAAATTCGTACGATGTCGGATATCTGACTTTTGGGTTGATTTCATTAGGGACTATCTCGTTTAAGACCAGATTATGGGTGTCCCAAATTGCACCATTTCAAGTGATTTGTCAAAAAAAACGTCCCCCCCCGAGGCAGTTCACGCCTCGTTTCGCGTCTTCGGCGCTTCATACATTACCTTGGACCCCCCTTTCTAAACCCTGGATCCGCCCCTGCTATACTGTAATTTAGCCCATAAGTTTATTTGGCACTCAAGAGTATGTGTAACCCACCCTCCTGAGGTATGCGTCTACTTTGTCTTTAAACATATTCACGCTGCTAGCAATACATAGATGACATAATCTGTAGATGATTTGTTCCATTCGTGTATTGTCCTCTCTGTCTCTGACTATTTGAGAGCCAGTACTTCCTGATATCAAATCTACACTGATCATTTAATTTAGGCTTTACTAGTGATACCTCTTGTAATTTTACATATAAGATGACACCAGTTTATGATGCAATATAACATGAACACATTCTGTGTATGAAGAAAATACTAGTGTACTGCAGGACATTACTCCAAAGATACCCCGCCCTACGCATAGTGGGCGATATTTTCCTAAATCATCCCGCGCACGACGTCACTTGTTACTTTTTTTATCACAAAACGTCATAATTGTATAGTTTAATATATGCATGGTCATTGTCAAGTAACTTTAGAAATATATATATATAAAATAATGCATACGGACATGAAATACGTGTTTATTTCCCTATTTACATGGTTGCATGTTGACTGCGAAAATGTACGTTTTAGGCAAGCAACACGTTCGCATGAGCTGTATAGTCGTAGATAAAAAATTGGATTCTGGAAGAACAGTCAGATGTCTTTACCTGGACCTGGTTCGGTGACAAAACTTAAAATTAACCACGGACAACGCTACGATTTTACGGCAGTAATCTTGAATTTTACACACTTGTCTACGATATTTCGAAGCTGGGGAGTTTTCCTGCTTGAGTTTTCCTTACTTACAAATTCCATAACTTTCAAGACCCGCGCGTAAAATGCCGCACCGCGTCTCGCATTTGATGCAAATACGTTTAAACTCAAGTGGCGACCCCTGGTAGATAGAACAATACACCTTAAAAGAACATTCCGTCGTAAATTAAAACTCCATCCTTAAATGATTTAGCATATCGCGAATCGGTTCGTTGATGTCCAAATATGTAATGGGTGAATAGCTTAAATAAAATCCGCTGTTGATTTAATAAAAAATGCATATCTTTGTGCAAATCATCGAAAGAGCTTACTTTACTCGTTTGATCTGGTAACGCTCAGACCCCGGAGACGGAGGGATACTGGCATAACATAATGTGCCACCAGAGCCCCGTGTGGAGAGAGAGTGAGAGAGAGAGAGAGAGAGGGGGGGAGAGGGAGGGAGGGAGGGAGGGAGGGAGGGAGGGAGGGAGGGAGGGAGGGAGGGAGAGAAGGGTCACCAAGAGAGAATTATTGAACAGTTTATCTAACATATATAAGTGTAAGGTAAGCCCGGAACGTTTTCGTTGGGAAATTTCCTCTTCGATGAAAAAGAGAATTATCAGGTTTAATTGGGGCATAAAGAGAGAAAATTTACATTTTTTCTAGGGACAGAGAGAAAAATGGCCAAAAACAGGGGCATTTGCGCGGCACATACATGTATACCTCAATATAGGGAATACCCCCCCCCCGGAGCTCCGACTACTTTATATGCAAAATAGTAAACATTTCACGGGTCTAGTAGTTTCTTCAGGGGGCTACTTTGAACACCATGAAAATGGCACTTGACTAAAATAGGTAGTAGAGTAGTCATATTATATTGTATTGCAAGCCATAGTTAAACCAACAAATAAAAGCTCACAACATGGAGGAAATTTATACATTTGTCAAACTACTAGCTATTACTAGGGTACCGTGAACCGGGGCTACTTTGAAAATGTTTTCCTTCAAAGATATGCAGTTTGCAAGCATTCATACCTGTGCTCCGTGTTATGACTTTTTATTTGTTGTGTTAACTATGGTTTGCAATACAATAGGCCTACTTGGTAAAATGGTAATTAGTGGTTGGATATATATATATATATATATATATATATATATATATATATATATATATATATATATATATATATATATATATATATATATATGTTTGTAGCACTCCTTTGAGAATCAAAACGTTTTTTTAGGAAAGTAGGCCTACATTGTATCTACACACTTCCAATATCTAGACAAATTCTAGGGCATGTTTAGAAACAGTGCAGATTGACAAAAAAACATTACTGAAGGAACAATCGAAGGACACGAAGCCATGGGCAGGCAAATACTAAAATACACCAATTATGACAGTACGCTAAATATGGCTTGAAACACCAGTCAATGACACCCAGCTGCTGACAATAATTATTGCAAATGACAAATCGAATTGTGTGGAGGGCTATGGTCGTCAGCGTCACCAGACACTCCACACGAAGAAGTTAAGCGCGTCGCAGTGACAGCGAAGCGTAACGTTGTCCAATTCAAAGGCTCTTGGCTACGTCACATATTGTGGATGCATCCATTAATAACTAATAATTATCTTCGGCCGCCAACCGATGGGTGCACTCATGCTACAACTGTCCGACTACTCATCATACCGTATCGGAATTACCCATATCATACTTACACATTATTAATTAATACGTGAATATTAATAACACTAAAAACGTGTTTGGGTTATAATTTTTACTATGTCATCATTTTCAATTATTACATGAAAATTAAACTTTGCGGTGATGTGACCCCCCTCGCCCCACCGAGTCAACCATCCACGAAACCACCTGTCACAGCAGAGTGCACTGGACGGAGGGAGGACAACAGAACAGCGCGCACCTTCGCGCAAGTCGAAATCGAGGCACTAGCTTTGATGATGTCTGCGCTTTGGATTGTGCATGCGGGAAGTGTTGATTCTATGTAAGTAATTGCGATAGGACTGTCGATATCGCTGGCGCACACACCGAGCCGGCACTGGTTATGGATGTGATCGTTCGTTGGCCAGTAGACGTCTAGATCGAGTGTGTTTAGTGTTTTTTATTTTGGATAGTGGACACCTGACGCGCGCGCTGGTCGTGTGTGTTGTTGCGGAGTTCGTCGGCCAGGCGACATGTCTCGCGCCGCAAGCATGAGATGTCGCCGTCTATCCTGTATTGTCATCATCGTCGTCTGCCTCAACTTCGCCGCGGTCTTCACCTATGACGTCCATGTATCGACGTCCGACGGACCGGGAACCGTCCTCTTCAACGCCAGTCTCGGACCTGGTTGGAACTATCGATTCGAACGGCCCGGCCTCGGTAGCGACGGTTGGGGTCTGGCAGCGCTGCGACTCCACCCGTCCCTCGGCCATATTACGTTGCGTCGCCCACTGTCGTGCGTCGGCAGTCATCGTTTCCCGTTTAGTGTGTCCGTGGCGGCAACAACCAAGGCCGGACCGGCCAACGCAACGCTCATTCCGTTGTGGCTGTTTGTTCACGGAAAACACTGCTATTTTAAACAGAAATATGACCACCAGACTTCCGACCGGGAACAGTTGGTAGAGAGTTCCCTGGGTCGCTGTCTAGACGCCGACTCACAAGTGTTGGCTTTGTCTCGTTTCGTTCCGATAGCATTGTCACAATGTCAAAATAAATACACCATCATCGACACGGAAGGACAGTGGTCTATAGACCCACGAACTGGGATTATAAGAACAGTAGTTGCATTGTGTCTACGAGAACCATATGAGACTGTGTGGGGTGAACTAACACTGACATGTGGCCTTCCATTCCAACTGCCCTTCAGAGTCTTCCTCCGTTCGAACAATCATATTGTATCTGATTCAAACGATAACATCAGAAATCGAATGAAGCGTTCTGCAGCGAACACCCGTCCCCATTTCCCCCAGGGTCTCTATGTGAAGAATGTCCCAGAGGAACAGAGCCCTGGGTTCGTGATTGACACCATAACAGCAGCAGATCCAGACACAGGTTCAGCTGGTGTGTTGACATATTCCTTGTTGGCGACTCGCGATGGACGAAGTCAGGATATGTTTGCTATAGATCCTATTTCTGGCCAACTGACCACAACGAAGAAGCTGGATCGAGAAACCATGTTGACACACTACTTCAGTCTCATCGCAACAGACAATGGTAGTCCACCCCGTAGTGGCATGGCATCACTGACCATCAACGTCGATGACATGAATGACCATGCGCCTGTGTTTGAGAGTGCTAACTACTCGCAGTCAGTACTGGAGAGCGTGGATGTTGGCACGACGGTCGTCACGGTGCGAGCAAGTGATGATGACAGTGGACCAAATGCAAAAATACACTACAGCATCATGAACCCGACAGGTGCCAATGGGGTGTTTCGTATCCACCCTCGTCTCGGTAGCATCACCACAAGGCTTCAGCTGGACCGAGAGCAACATGCCTTCTACAGACTACGGGTACAGGCTGTCGACAATGCCCTGGTGACAAATCGCAAAACGGCAACAACCATCGTTGAGATAACCGTCCTTGATGTCAATGACAACAAACCACAGTTCACGAAGAGTTCCTACCCCATTGAAGTCAGTGAAGACATTGACCCGTCATCGCACCCTGTCATTGCACAGATCCATGCCACTGATACAGATTCTGGAGCGAATGGTAACGTTCGCTACAGCATCAGAGGGGGGAATGTGCAGGAAGTGTTTGTGATTGATGCATTATCGGGGAACCTGTCAATCTTGCGTGCGCTAGATTACGAGCAGACAGAGTCATACAAGCTGTCCATCCGTGCCCAGGACAGTGGAAGGCCAAAGAAGAGCAACACAACGACTGTTCTGATCCGTGTATTAGACATCAACGATAATGCACCCAAGTTCTACCCAACTCTGTACCAGAAGTCAGTCGTAGAGAATGTTCGTGTTGGTTACAGCATTCTTGATGTTCAGGCATATGATGATGATTCGGGCAGAAATGCAAAGCTGAGATACTCCATAAAAGGTGCATCTGACGATCTGCCATTCGAAATCGAGGGTAGTACTGGAATCCTGCGAACTACCAAGAGACTAGATCGTGAGAAGATGGCACAGTATGCATTCAATGTGCAGGTAGTAGACCGTGGAACGCCAGCATTGTCTGCCACAGCAAGGGTTGAGATCACCCTACGTGATATCAATGATAATACCCCCAAGTTCGACCCTCGCGTCTATCGGCAGGTCATTGATGAGGAAACGAACCCTGGCACACTGGTTATCATGGTTACGGCACATGATGCGGACGAAGAAGAGAATGCTCGGGTGACTTATACTATCTCATCTGGGAATGAACGGAACATGTTCAGTATCATCAGCCATAGGGGGCACGGTTTAATAACCTTAGCAAAGGTTCTCAACTACAAGGAACAGAGTCGTTACATACTCACCGTGACTGCGTCTGACACCGGCAATCTCATTGATACTGCTACAGTGTTCATCAACATCTCGGATACAAACACGCACTACCCCGAGTTCCCCAGCACCCCGTATATGGTGCGCGTGGATGAGGATAAGTCGGTGGGGCAGGGTATCCTGGTGGTGCATGCAAACGATGATGATGAGGGCGACAATGCCCGGATCACGTACACCCTTGACCCGAACAACATATTCCAGATTGATCCGGACACGGGAGAGATCAGCGTGAAGCAGCCGCTGGATAGGGAGACCATTGCTGGGTACACGGTCAGTGTGACGGCCACTGACCACGGCCGTCCTGCAAAGAGTGATACAACAGATGTTGAGATCATCGTTGGTGATGTCAACGACAATGCCCCCAAGTTCTTGAAGGACACTTACCATGGGCGGATAGTCGAAGGGGCGCCAGTGGGCACGAGTCTGCTGACAGTGTCTGCCACTGATGCTGATGCTGGTCTGAATGGGCGTATTCGATATACATTCGAAGGTGGCAACAGTGGCGGTGGCGATTTTGCTCTTGATCCCACTCTTGGAATCCTGCGATCAATGAAGCAGATCGACCGTGAAAAAACTTCCAGTTATGAATTAGTGGCCTATGCAGTTGACCGTGGTATGTCTGAGAAGTCGACTTCCGTCATTATCATCGTTGAAGTTGAAGATGTCAACGATAATCGGCCAGAATTTCCCCTCTCTGATATGACCTTGTTCATTAAAGAAAACAGCCCCATTGGGTCAACTGTTGGCACTCTGGAGGCCACTGATGATGATGAAGGTGCAAATGCCAAGGTCGAATACAGTATCGCTGGTGGAGTAGATGCCAATTCATTTAGTCTTAGCTATAAACCAAATGAACCAGCCACAATTACGTCATTGATAGAGTTGGATTATGAAGGCAGTCAGAAGGAATATCATATTATAATCCGTGCACGTTCCTTCCATCTTTTCTCCGACCTCAGGCTCACAATCAAAGTGCAAGACGTCAATGATAACAAACCACTACTTGAAAACTTTGTGATCATATTCAACAATTTCAAGAACCACTTCCCGACGGAACCTATTGGGAAGATTCCTGCATTTGATCCAGATGAACATGATGAGTTGATATATCGCATCATCGAAGGAAATCGGGCGAATATCCTTCGTCTTGATAAACGCAGTGGATATATTACACTGGATTCACGTCTGAACTCTGACGTTCCAACGAATGCGACACTACAAGTCAGCGTCTCTGGTAAGTTTGCATTATGTTCATGTTTATATCAACCCTCTCTTCAAGGCTTATAGACTCGGTGTGTGCACACGTACTAAAGTGATGTAAGAGAAAGTAATAAAATATTTTGAAGAAAGAGAAAAGATGTTAGTGTGCATGTAGAACTGCAATTTAAGGAGAGGAAAAGTTAAGATCTTCTGTCTGAAAATTTCTAAACTTGGTGCTGTAGCTGCGTTGGCAGGCAGGTTATTCCAACAGGCTATTGTACGGGGTAAAAAGCTTATCATTTATTAATTTTACAGCATACTGATTTTTTAGTATTTTTGATCGCCCTCATTGTGGTTGTTTACGGTGAATACTATACACAAAGGATTGTACATTCATTTGTGTAGGTTGTGTTTAATATTAAAATTATATGTACAGTAGTACGTTTGATAACATCTGGATGCTAATAATACTTGTACTTCTTTTCTACAAACGTACTGTGAATAGGCGAGTAGGTTTCACCAAGAATACTCTGGGTTCACTGCTCACAGGTCACTGCTAAGATATTATACAAAGAAACCATTGAAGCCTCATAGTAGAAAGATTTGTTTGATTTGTTTTACATGGATACCATTGTTTCAACAAGTGACCAACTCATGACATCAATGACCTTACAGGCAGCTGTGTAATTGCCCCAGGGTCTCAATGTGACTGCTGGTAACCCCCAAGGTGGGTCCCCTTTGATGTTGGATCCCAGTGATGTAACAGTAGCCACTGTGATTGTGGTTGCATTGTCCAGTGTTGTTGTTATGGTGTTTTAGCCAAAGGCTGTTATCTGGAATAGAAGCCCAGTAAAATAAGCCATACTTCTGTCTATTGACAATTGTGTCTTCAAAGGATTGTGCATATATTCATCATCATTTCATTGAGCCATTCATGGCTAAAGCTGGGGGCTTAGTTGTATCAATGCTGCTTGTGAATGCAGAAGTAGACTGGTGCAGACAGAATTAATCTACATATTTTCACCACCAAGCTTGGGTCTCAGTGGGAATGCTGTGTGAATCAAGAGTAGGTGTGAACAGATGTAGTTCAAACCCAATGAAGGCATTTCCATACTAGTGTCTAGTACTAAATCCATCTATTCAAATTTGCTTTTCATCAACTCTCTCGCCTCAAGGTAGCATCTTGGCCCATTCTGTGGATATGACAAGCGTGTTTGATTTCCTTTTTGCATGCAGATATAATTAAATATCAAATGTTACATAACCGAGTAAGCCTGCAGACAATAGATGCACCAAATACAATGGTTATACTTATAGTACTTAGCAAATACTATCACTTCTGAGCACATGTATTATGTATATTTTATTAGGTCGCAAATATTTTCAGATGCCAAGAGTATTATTTGCTGCTGCTGGACAGTGACACTGGACAGTGACATACCAATACATATGGCCTAATGAACATTTTATTGGCTTCGGCTAGTGACAATTCCTTGAGGGCACCTGTTATTATTGGCAAGATGGATGTCTAATTGCCTTTTATGTCAGTAATGAACTCTTTTGTATAATTTAGATGCTCTATTACCTGTGCAAATCCAACCTGTCATTTTAATTACCTCATTTGCCTTCATTAGTGTTTTATAACAATGATTCCTTGCACTATGGGGATTCTGATGGAAAGCAGTCCTGACATCTTAAGACATCTTGTATGGTTTTAGGCTCAGAACTTTGGGTAATGGGTTATTAAAAATTTATTATGTTAATTAATATAATTATTATTATTCTGAATATTAAAAAAAATTAATCCTTCCTTTTTATATTTATAGCAGTGTATGTGGGCCTTAGGTAATGTGCTCATTTTCTGTGCACCTGTTCAGTTCTGATTTGTATTTCCAAACAAGTACCACTGTCATATACTTACAAACAAAAAAGTCTTGCATGGATGTCTAATTTTAGCAGGTGCTTTTACAGTTTTACTGGCCAACAGAGTCTGGTGTTATGGCTTCTTCCTTTTGCCAGTTTGACCATCTCTGAATGGCTGTGCCAGTAAGTGTCAGTGCCAACCACCAGTAATGTCTGGTAATTGATTTCAATTAGGTAGTAAGTGTGTGTAACACATTAAGGCACTTTGTTGGGGTTTCTTGTTGATTACATGTACAATACACCTGCCAAATGTTGACATGTTTAAATTGCAGTTGGCAATCAATACAGACCTTTACTTAATGACAGTCTACCTCCGGGATAGTACTTTTGAACATGTTTGACATATTTGTGTAATGTTGACATCTGAAATACACACAGGTCTATGTAATTGTGCAAAATAAAATGTGAATTAGTTTATTACTGAATATTGTGCATCGTATTTCTTAAAAAAATATCTACTGCAATTTGTAACATTTAATGCTATGCATATCATGTAATTATAAGTACTACTGAGTAATAACGGAAAGCTTTATTCATGACATAATACACACTAGTGCAGTTAAACTGACAGTGACATTGTTGATGGGTTTTGGGAATTAGCAAAAATGCACACAGGGAACATAAATTATTTCGCATGTCCATACATTGTACGAGTTCCTCTGGTGATTAAGCTTTAAATCAGCCTGTCCTGGCTGAGCATTGTCACTAACTGAACCACCATGAATCACTCTGTCTCTGGGGATGTCTGTTTTATTGATTCCTGCTACAGTATGACTGTACTAGAGCATCTTTCTCCTGTACTAGAAAGAAATTGCATTCTATATTTAGCCAAATTAGTAAGACTGGTTTTTGTAGCACAGGACGTGTTATTCGTATGGATTTGGGATGAAGTTATGCTACAGCCGCCCCGCCCCATCTTATCATCACCATAGCATTATCTTATTTCAGCTTATGGTTTAATAGTTTTACTGGATTTGATGAAGTTTCCTAGATATGAGCATCCCTCTAGTAATCATCAGTATGTATAGTTGTCACTATTCTACTTCCACATTTAGTCTTTTAAACATTAGCAAACTTTCATGTTCAATGTATCAGGCTACAACGATTATCTGTGTAATTACATTTACCTGTCTTTAAGAAGACATTGCTTGACAGAATTCTAAGTACAGGTAAATGTCCTCTGCAAAAGATTGGGGAGATGTGTATAAGTTTGCTAAGACCTAATGCGTTAAACCAGTTAAACACACTAAGTGCATTGAACCAAAGCAGCTTGTAAACATAGTTACCCCATGATTCAGCCAGATCGGTTCACTGGGAGACCAGACACCCTTTTGAAAAGGGTAGATAGGATAAATTGTTATTTTGCAGAGGGGCATTAAATAGGGTATAATAAACCCTACCCAGTGTGGAGAGCCTGGAAGGAAATTTGTTAGGCATGCCGTACTGAACTGAAATTTTAAGTGTTCGTTTACACATCAGAGTTTGTTGATGATATATCTGCCAACTGCCATGTGCAAATTGCTGTTTCTAAACCTAAGTCATTAATATTGCATATTTATACTGTCCTTTTAGACCGTTCATGTCTATGATTTAACCCTAAACCCACTTGTAAACCCTATCATGCTTCTGTATATCTTCTTATCTCTCTATAATTATATAGTACACATACTGTAGCTAGACTGTGTTGTATACATTGGTGCTGGCTTTTCCTAGTTGATATCAGAAAGCCATCAAATGTACAAGCAAAATAGATCTACATATGATTACAGAGGGAAAATGGAACTCAAACACACATGTGCAATGCAGCAGAATCAAATGTTCTGACTTTATTGTGTTTTAATTTCAGGTTCAGGTAAAAAATGTAGGGGAATCATCACAGGGTAAACAGTCTTAAATGCCCTTGGGAGCAATGATAGCTTCAGTGTGAGTTTAACCCCAGGGTAGATTCAATTGCCTTTACATACTGGTCAGTAAATTATTGAAAGCAAACAGATTGCAAAGACTAGAAGGCTTATATAGTAATGTCTTTGTTGTCGTAGACCAGAGTATCTGTGTGGTACAATGCAGGAGAAGTTTAAATGTCCCAATTAGCAGTTCTGCTAGAATTACACATTTGAATGTCTAGTAATTAACTCTAATTACAGTGCTGCTGGCCTCTTTAGTCCATTTAATTGTGGCTGGTTGGTAGACTTTCCCTAGTGGTTTCCTCAGTCAAGATACTATCTGTCTTGCTGAATATGTCCTACTAATTTGGAAGTGACTGAAAGCCTCTTAACACGGAAGTCTTAAAGATATCAGGGCAGATATGACACTTTGTGAGTCCAAGTTGTTGGCAGATTTATGGGGGGGGGCTTGGTGATAGTTGTGTATTATTGTAGGGAAGCCAGGTAAAATGGCAATGCTATAAATGGCAAGTAACTGTGGCAAGGGCCTTGGCCAGGGGTTTAAATGGGTGTAAATAATTACATGAAGCACCCACATGAACAAACTGAACAGCTAATGTAGTGTTCTGCCCAGGTTTTCAAAAGGACAGGGTGCCATTTTAGAAAAAGGGCACATAGAGCATAGTGAGCAATGGTTAAAAAGGCACTTGTGACGCGCGACTAAATAGTTAACATGACACACCAGGCATTGCACAATTTAGTTTATTGCAAAACACATGACAATGAATGTGAGGCACATACTACACAGGGACACCAAACCCAAGCCGATACTTGCGCTCTTTTGCCAGGCTTTGGTTGCTGCTGGCAGACACTCATCAACCATAGCATCACTGCAGTTCATCTTGATGCAGTGTCTACGTCTTCAGTTGATTGCGGTGCTTCAGTAATGATATCGGTAGGAAATATGTACAAAAACTCAGTCAAAGTGAAAACATGGTGGGCGATAATAGATAATAAATCTATGTTAAAATACATGTGAGCCCGCATTCTAGAGAAGTGGTTAATGACTAGTGGTACCACTAACAACTTACGAAATCCATCAAGCATAACATATATCACAATAGTGTAAATAGCTCGGCCCACCAGGGTTGGCTGCACTTATTTGTTCAGTTAAATCGTCATCGTTATATAAGCCTAATTCCCTAAGCCAAGGCTAAGCCTAAGCAGAGCAACCGTTTGAATCTGTGTGAATTTCCATGCATTAACATTAATTTTACCAAACTTACCTCTGCACGCCAGCTAAACGACTAAAACGAGCGAATATCGAAGTTATGGATTGCTGCTGCTTTGCTACTAAGTAAAATTTCTTTTTCATTTGCTCCGTTCGAGGCATTGCGAAAATGGAAATTTTTTCAAAAGTTGCTGTAATCTACATGCTGATTGGTTGTAAGTTTACAGTGATGAGGAAGCGGCTGTTGAGCCTGAGGCTGCCGTGTGAAAGAAAATGTATCGCAGTGCCAAAATATTTGGACATCACAAAATAAATAGCAGGGCGTCAGGAAAAAAATAAAAAATTTAACAGGATGTCATGTAAAAAAGGCACATCATTCATTTTGGTACTGAAAAATGCAGGGTGTTACCAGAAAAGTCAGGGTGCAACGCCCTGCAAATTCGACCTAGGCAGAACACTATAATGTAAATAATAACAAATTATGTGTAACTATATTAAACAAATTCAAGCATCAATTATATAATTTAAAACAAACAGCTAATTTCAAAATTAAATTAAAAACCATCCTTCGTTAAACTTTCTTACAGTGGTAATAATTATACGAAAGGCAACAGGTACTTAGTACTTAGACATAGTGAATGGCTTGCCATTTAAATGAGAAATTACATATTTATATGTGTATCACATTAAACTACATCATTGAAAAAATTATGGAATAATCGCAAAATAATTAGAATATAAAATGAGAGTGAAAATTATAAAGTTAACTTATCAGCACATTCTTGGTAGGTTACCATTTTGTTTACGTAGAACCATCATAAATGTCCTCTTTGTAGCTGTACTCAGCATAGTGGACAGAGCTAACAAATTCTATTGTTGGGTGTGGAACACACTTCCAAAGTTCATGTTATGATAAATGACATTGGCATTATTGTTTAAAATCAGAAAACTAAATTATTTGTCAGTCTGAATTTCTGCTAGAGACTTCCACCCCTCAAGGGAAACGCCCCCCCCCCTCCCGGATGCCACATAACACAAAGGAGACAAAGAGAATGTTCCAGTGCCTAATTCAGGTGTGTTACTGGACACCTGTCTGAAGTTGTGTATGGAACAAACATTGGGACCAGACTGGCAAACAGATCTGCTCATCTGTTGCCCAAGATTAACTCTTGTCAGTATGAGACAGGGATTAAGACACTAATACCAAACACACATCTAGGTCTTTCACAATTAAATTGCTCAAACAGATTAGTGTCACAAGATGCTTTAATAAGCCTGATTGTGTTCATAATTTTTATCATCTTTATAATAATAATAATGTTTTTATTTCAAGCAAAAGCCCATATGTATACATACAAGTAATATAATAATATATATATATATATATATATATATATATATATATACACACACACACATTGAACATTAAAAGTCCATGTAAGAATAAATATATATATATATATATATATATAAAAGTACACGTAAAACAAGTTAGAATAAAAAATATATAATATATATTTGTGTGTACATTTATATATGTTATGTATAAAAGTGCACACATCATGTATTAAAAGTATACAATTAATCAATCCAATGTTAAATCATTGGACTTCGATAATAAATAAGTTTATATTCACATGCACACACATGGGAATTATTAGAAATAATTTTGTCTTTTTATGTTAGTTTCTTCTTTGAAGCTTTATATAATATATGCGAGCATTAATGTATCAAATATTCTATATCAGTGGCAGTTTTTTCCTGTCTTGAGTACAGGCAGTTTAGGAAAAACAATTATTTAAGATAGTGCCACTATCGTTCAAGTTAGGCCTGCTTTTTAAGTTACCATTCTGTTTGATTTTCATTGAAAAATCTGTGATTGTTGCTAATCTAAGACACTGTCAATGCATTCACAATTACAGAGATATGTGTAGCTAGTCACTGGATCATTTCTGTAATTTTGGCAATGCCTGTTAGCGTTCATATTTTTTCTAGCAGATCTGGTATGTCCCAAATGACAAGAATTGTGGGCAGTCAACAGTTAGCATAGCGACCTATGACAGGACTGCATTATGTCACCAATTTGCTGAGGCAGGTCTGATTTACACAGTTCAAATGTCTTTTGTTGGGACTTCCACCAAAGGCTTCAGTGGTGAAGTCTATCCCTATCAATCAACTTATTGTCATTCAGTCCCTGACCTGCTGGCTGTTCCATTCTCCCCCCTGCAGCTAGTAATGTGCCTGCTTCATGAGTGAATTGGTACGCAATAGTCAGTCTGTTGCTAACCTCACTGAACATAGATAATATAACATATATAGGTTAAACCTGTTTAGTAAATTTCTACAAATAAATTATTGTTAAACCTATATATTTATTAGTCATGGTCTTCAGTATTTTATTTTAATTCTTAATGGCTCTATTAGTCCATATTTTTAGTCTTTATTTTAGTGTTAAGTCACATGTAAACATTCCTGAACAGAGTCTTACCCTGGATATAAGTGTACAATTAAATAAAGTTGATTATTATTATCTATGTTCAAATGAATTATTTAGCTGTCAGAACAGCATAACACAAAGACTTCCATATGTGTATCATTATGCGACAGCCAGAATTCAGTGAAAGCAGGTGGATAGATTGTTGAAATTAATTAATATTTTCTCATCGAGGTGAAGAATAACAGCATAGACAGAAATGCTTGGAATGACTCTAGTGCCAATACAGTGTATATTGCCACTCATAGCCAGTGATCTCTGACTCTTGGTTGTGAGGTCTTCCTGTCAGCTTGATTGCAACTACAGGGATAAGACCACAGTTGACCTTCCTGTTTATTGTTTCACACAAATGTAGGGCGTATTAAATTATGATTTGTGAATTTAAACAATTCATAAAGTGTGACATGAGTGCAATTGAGCATATTCACAAGTTTCTTTGTAGAAGCTATTGGCTGTGAAATAGTGCATTTTTTGAGAGTTCTGCTATGGGCCATGTGGGCACATGAATACATGGCTGTTTTTGTTAAAATTGATGGGCATCGCATGTCAGGGCATTTTAAAAGAGCTGGAGGTAGGTGATTGTGACAAAACTTGGTCAGCATGTCAATGAGATGATGGCAGTTGCTGTGAAAAATTTTCTGAATTTTTGATGGTCACGGTTTATTATAATCAGACAAAACGTTAACACGGCCACCAATGCAATTCTCTACTGTGGTCTGCACCTTACACTGGCACTGTCCAATTAAACCCCACTGTAGGGTGAAGGAAATGCCCTGATGGTGGTGGGGTATGCTTCTGTAAGAGAAATGAAGTGTGAAAACAATGTTGTACTGAAGTCAAGGAACAGTAAATATCAATTTAAACTGGGCAGTTTGACAAAGGATCCTTTGGTGTGGTCGTCCCCCTGGGCACCACTGATGGGCTAAAGAGGTCCTAAGGAGATTCCTAATGGCTTTTTGAAAGGGTTGGTGGCCACCACTGAATGCTTCTTATCAAGATAGTTAGGAAAGGATGATCAATCTTGTGAGATAGGATCAAGAACTATTTGTCTGGGTATATTGTTGGTGGCACATTTTGTCTGAGTAAATTTGTAAGTACTAGGTAGATTCTAAACTTCTTAGGTATGTCATAACAGAACTGTCATACTTACCTGATATCTAAATTACTGAGTTTAACAGTACAAAGTTGCATTGTTTTTATCATGAAATAAAGTTATTTCATATAATCTACATCTATTTTTTTATTCTAGATTGAATAAAAAACACAGATAATAATCAACAGAAAATCATAGCAGGACATTTATCAAAAGTCTCTTTAAATATTCTTTTATGTAGTTTTAATATGCAAAGGATAACATGTATACCACTCAATGAAAGTGCAGTGATTTTATTTATGTGTGTACATTATGTACATGGCCTACCTAATGTTGATCTAAAATATCTAAGTTTCATTTTAAAATATTAAAATGCATTTGGACATTAACTGTGAACAAATACAGACAGAAGTAAATGTTATGTAGAAGCTCTTACTCCACAACAGCTATTGTCTTGCTCCCTGACAATCAGCAGTTGGTTATGTCACTGAATAAAACCTCACATAACCACATGGTGGTCTGATGCTGGTAGCTGGTAATGAATTCATTATTAGAGACTCTGTGTATCAATGCAAAGGTTTGGGCATGGCTTTTTAACATTCCAGTGTTTCAGAAAAAAAACTTGAAATGCAAAGCAGTTATCAGCAGCTAAGCAACAATAATTGCCTAATGTTTTCCAGACATTCCAAAGAGTGTACTAAACATTCATATATTAATTAATTCTAAATGACAATTGCATGACATCTTTATTTGCCCAATGTGGAAGTTATTTGTAATATCTCAACAAATTAGTTTTTGTTCCCATCTTTACATTACATGTCTGCTGTATATAAATATAAATGCAGAAAATATAAGCAGTTTCTGAAAATGTTTGTTTAAAAGTTCATTAGAATCATGCAAAGTATAGTCTCCAACTTCATTGCTGCCAGCCAAATACTTGTGGTGCTGCTGGGTTGGGATATCAATATTGATGGCAGCAGATGGGAACATGTATCCAGTCTTCCCTTCCATGGCTGCCTCCATATTCCTTCTACACTAGGCAACCTTCTATAATTACTGTTGATGTCTGACACTTCTCAGCTGTTTCCCTCATCCCCAGAGATTTAAAGTAATCAGCAGGATTGAAGGAGCATTTTCTTTGGCATTTGTCAGTTTCTTGGATGATTCACTATCTGTTGAGATCTCAGTTTGGGTAGGCAGGATTAAGTGAAATCCCTCCATAATCAAGAGTACATACCATTTTTTCCAGCAATCTTGGTCAGATTGTAGCATGTGAAATGAAGATGGTACCTGGTATATTGGGCTCGGTGGCATAGTGGTTAGAACATTGGGCTCTCAATCGAGACAACCCGGGTTCAAACCCTCTTGCTGCTGTTTGGAAGCTTTGGCAATTTCTTTCAGTCCACATTGCCTCAATTCTTGAGAATGTGCTTTTACTCTTGTTATGACACCAAAGCCTTCCTAGTGACCACATGGTGCCATATGTGGCTGGTGAAGACTGGTACCTTGGCGGATGTGAACAGTTTTGTACCGGTGCCCAGGTGGGCACAAATTGCACAGTTGTGCCCCCAACTTGGGTGAAATTAGGGTAGCTGCCTCTGCCAATCCTTGTAGCCTACACATTTGTGTAGTATATTTGCTCACAACGTGTCTTTGTTGTCAGTGTTTACTTAGTAACTTGTGATGCCTATGGTAGTCAAAGTTGATATTTCAGCTTTACCTATCATGCATGTTGCTATGTCTGAAGTTCCATCTAGGTATTCTGTGTACTGACTTATAACTTATATTGTTCTGGAATCTGTAGTGATGTGTGCATGTGCATGCATGCGTGCATGTGTGTGCGCAGGATTTTTTAAGGCCTTTCCCATTGGCAATTTGCCCATGTAAAAACCTTCCATGCCCATGTGAAATTAAATAAAAAAAGTAATTATTTAAAAATATTGTGTTGTGTATATATGCACGGTAATGCACCTGATGAAAGTCAAAACATGTTTGCCCATGGTCATGGGAAATGTTGCACTGCCTGTGTGAACTGAACCTTAAACAACCCTGCATGCGTGTGTGTGTGTGTTCATGTGTGTTCATGTGTGTTCATGTCCTTGAACATTCCTCTATGTTCCATTTGTGAAGGAAGTAAATTTTATTCACACAAAGTGTGTCAGGAGAAATTAAAGTGACTTGACTTGTACAAATGTACTGTAATTGCATGTTGGTGCATGATAACAAAATCAGTACATAGTATGCCTGAATATTTAGCATATCAGTATTGCTCAACAGGTTACTTGAAAACAAAATATGTCAAGAATATATTTTCCATTTTCTTAGCAAATGATTTAAAATCACCTTTGTTTTAGATTTTGTGATAGAGAAGTTCATAATTTAATAACATTCTGATAACATTTGTAAAAACCAGCATTGTTGAGACAGATGTTACAGTAGGTCACAAATAACCAACTACAGACTGGACAGTAACAATTTGTGTCCCTGCAGAGTTTGCTATCTGTGGCTTCTTTGTGCCATTTTGTTAGATTGATATCTCCAACTTCTGTGTTCATCAGCCCTGAAAATTTCCATGCCTTATTATCAAAGGACATATTTCTGGCTGACAAAGTGCCCATTGTTTATAAAGAAAGCTCATGTTACAGGTTCACCATCCTGGTTTTATTATTATTTTTTTAAATGTATGCAAGCTTGCCTATCAAATTTCATTTGTCATGTTGATTCTGTTTATCATTGTATGTACTGATAAGCCAGGACCAAAGTCTGAAATATTAGTATAACTCGTTGGGTTTGCTTGTAAAATGTGGGCTGTATAATTAAATGGCATGGATGCATGATCCCAGCTGTAGAGAACCAGTCATGGGAAATGAAACTACAGAAATAATCACGGGGAAAGATGATATTCTACTTTTGTGTTGTGAATTTTCTTGAGTCTTGTGACTATTTTCATGTACTTGATAATGTATTTGTGTGACTTTCTACAGTGTGTCTAGAAATACACAGTAAATGCATAGTGTGTGAATCCTATAGGTAGAAATACAGAGTAGATACACAGAGTGTGAATCATATAGGTAGAAATACAGAGTAGATGCACAGAGTGTGAATCATATAGGTAGAAATACAGAGTAGATGAACTGAGTGTGAATCATATAGGTAGAAATACAGAGTAGATGCACAGTATGTGAATCCCATAGGTAGAAATACAGAGTAGATGCACAGAGTATGAATCATATAGGTAGAAATACAGAGTAGATGCACAGAGTATGAATCATATAGGTAGAAATACAGAGTATATGCACTTAATGAATCCTATAGGTAGAAACATAGAAGTCAAGACAAGTTGGATACTTCTGTAACTACAATATTTCCTGGCCACTGTAGATGTCAGTAAAGGTTGGATTAGTTATGAAGTTATCATACTCTAATGTGTGTAACTTGGGTGGGTGGGGTAGGAAGTAGGCTGTTTGGGGTGGATTAAAATATTTTAAGAAGACATAATTTTGTGGTGCGTACAGTTTGAAATTACTAGATGTGAATAGTGTGCTCAGATGTGAATAGTGTGCTCAGATGTGAATAGTGTGCTCAGATGTGAATAGTGTGCTCAGAGGTGTTGATGATTAGGGTGTTTTTGACATGTTTAGGATGGCTGAATGGTAGGGCATTTCCTGTTGGGATAACCTCATATTTCCTGTTACCCTTGCCTCCTATAAATGTTATTACCAGACAAGTATTCCAAGTTATTCTTGACAGAGCAACTTTGTACTATTTGGGAAAGTTGATTTTGAAAATGAAAAATTATCTTTCTCATAATTATATATAAAGCTGTGATCATAATGTTCCATATTTAATATAATGTGTATATTATTGTGTGTGAATACTGTATTATCTATGGTCTTCATTGTCTACACATCCTTTCACCCCATCCATTCCTTACCCCTGTGGTATTGCTCCCAGACAAACAGGGATGGATAAAGCCTAGCTCTTATCACCCTTTCTCCTTGACTGGGCATGTATCAGGGAAATTACCCAGTCAAATTGTTACCTCTATGGAGTCCACCTGTATCTGGCGTCTTTCATCATTTTAAACTTGACCAACAGTAGCTGTTTGCCAGTCTGGTTCATACAAACAAGTCACCCTGGGTAACTAGCTTTCTGTGAATCTGATGTTATCTCATGTTTCTTTGTCTTGGATGCTATCCTGAAAATCCCGAAAGGTTATGAGAAAGTGTTGACAGTTTCTGGTTTTACATAGATTAGACATCTTGTTGGTATCAAGTGTCATATGTAATGTGATAATATTGTAAGCCATAAGTGGGGGTAAAAAATATATTATCACAATAGGCAAGTTCCTGTGCTCTGGTGCCATTCAGCTGGAAGTTCAAACATTGTTTTTTTATGGTTTCTTTCAAAGAGCCAGACCCAGAACTGTGACAATGCCAGAACTGTGACAATGACAGAAATGATATTACTTTAGAGGGACTACCACTATGCATCATGTCTGGCATTTCAATTAAATGCTAAGTTAAATTTCATTGTCATTTTGTTATGTTTCCAAAATTAATGAGTCCCAAAATGTTTGTTTCTTTCAAATAAGTTAATTTTTTTTATCAGCTTGCAAGTTGGCAAGTTCATTGTGACATTCTTAGTGAAGACAGTTTTAAAGATACCTTTAAAATTCTCAAACATACAAAGAAACTCTGAATGTTATCTTTAACTTTCATCAGTAAGTAAATTATTCTTGTTTTATGTTGCCCTGTCATAATGTAACATTCCAAAGGCCATTACAGAGTACATTTGGTTTTATTTATGAATTTACTTCAAATTGTCACCAGAAAATCATTGACTGTTTGAAATAATTATTTTACTATCAGATTGGGTCCACCATGGGGATGTCAATTAAGCCATGACCATCCCAGTGGGACATCTCATTAGAGAAAGACATGTACTTCAGGTTTGGTCCCTGCTAGTCATAATTGGTGACTTCAGAGGAAAACTTCCTTTTGAACAGAGGGCAGCTTTATTGTAACTTTCTCAAGTGCTTGGAAGCTGGCTGTATGTTCCTTTGATGAAAGGGGTCCTCTAGTATGATGAACATCCATGTACAATGATGTGGACATCTGGTATTTATTACATCATATCTTTCCTATTTGCTTATTTTTAATGTATTTGTTAGTATTGAATATATCTTCACTTATTCTCTTTTGGGGTATAATTTGTGAGCATAATCTCAGATTTGTAAGGCTACTGCATAACAAGGCTGTTCACCTCAGTTGTTCACATCAAGTTTACCTTTGTTCATTGTGACATTTCAAAAGCTTTCAGCTGCCTTCAATCATCAAAATGAACAAAGGTAAACTTGACTGTGAAAAAGTATTAAAATGTTTATTGATTAGAATCAGCAGTCTGTAAAACTGTTTTGTTGAAATTACACTCAAAGAGAAAATTATAAGAAAATAAATGAAACCTACTTTTTAAACAATTTGATGAGATTAAAGCTGTATACAGGTAGTGAAGCAGATGAAATAAAAATATTGACATGTAAACTTTGCAAAATATCTAATAAATTTATCCGATTTCTTCAAAAAGGTCATGCAAGATCAACATTGTAAAGCTTGTTACATGGAAGTTTCTGACTTTCAGTGAAATCAGCTACCAGTTTGTATAATGTTGATGATAAATGTTGTAGGTCACCAAGACCTGTTTTTATATGTATGATCTCGCAGATATGTGTGTTCCTATAGTAGCATAGCAGCCCCAGCACATGCGCTACAGCAGGTAACTCAAACACCAGACAGTACCAATGTACATGTAGGCAAACTGTTAAAATAACAATACCTTGTGACTTAACACCACCAACATGTCATGGTGTCTACTGTGTGGCATTCAACATGTCATGGTGTCTACTGTGTGGCATTCAACATGTCATGGTGTCTACTGTGTGGCATTCAACATGTCATGGTGTCTACTGTGTGGCATTCAACATGTCATGGTGTCTACTGTGTGGCATTCAACAGGCGCTGTCGGCTGAACTCGCTTTGTGTCTATTTTATATTAGCATACCTCTCTCTGTTATGTCTTTATTCACAAGTCCTCGGTTCTATGGGAATGGCGACCCTTGGCAAATATATGCCATGTGCCTAAATGACCAGTGACTGATACAGGGTGGAGAGGAAACTATGTGTACTAACTGAAATCCTCGTGGACAGCCATCTCAGGGGTTATATATTTTACTCAAAAGTTTATTTGTTAAAGGTACCAAGTTTGATTAATGGTTTTAATCGTAAAATCATGTTATGTAGTATAAACTATATATTCTACCATATTGATCACCTAAATGTGTTTTACCAAATGTTTAATATAGTTGGAAGTGTTTAATTTGAATGTTTCACCTGAAGTATTATGTTTACATTAAATGTTCATGCTTAACAGGTTGATACACAGATAACAGTCATGTATGAAAACTTTGTGTTTTATATATAATATATGGACAGTCAATATGTTAGAATGTAAATATAGTTTTGCCAGTTCTGTAACATGATTTTATAATAATAATGATTAGACTTTATACTTTTAAAACAAATGTTCTTTCTTTGTGTACTGGTGATTGATCTACAAATCATGGCCCAGTCAGATGATCAAACAGACCACTTAAAACCACAACTTAAATCTGCCATTTCACATAGACCCATGAAAAGCATTTGGTAATAAATTGACGCTGTACAATGAATGGTAGCTGCATACCCTTCCTTCCTATGCAGATTGCTGCATGCGCAGTCACACTGCTCTGAATCACTCCGGTACTGTACATAATATTTCTAAAAGCTGGTTAAGTCTTGATTCAGCCTTGTCAGCAATGACCGGCTAGGCAGAACAAAATCACTAGCACATGTTGCAAGATTTATGAATATATTGAGTTAGGTAATTTGAAAATGTGTCCTATCCCATTAGTTCTTTGTGACTAGCCAGAGTGAGTTACTGGGATCATGGTTTACTTCAGTGCTGGTGGCATGCAAAGTAACCCTATGCCTGCCACAACACTCAATCATTTGTGCCCTTTTAACACAAATCATTTCTTCATGCTTCAGCAATATACATAATATGCTGCACGGGACAATTTTAGCAATATAAAATTTATCATTAATTAATTAAAAATATTTTTGGGTTCTTTGATGTGATACAGGAATAGTCGTCAACATTTTTATTTTTCAACATTCTAGCCAGACTAGTGTCGTTTTGCTAGATACATCTTTTACCATGCTATGTTTTTACCTGAAAATGATGTTGTTTACAAATACAGTGTCCACAGTATATGGACTATTTGTCTTAAAGGAACAACTTTGTAATGTTCTGTTCTGCACTGCTTTCTGTACCCATGGAACATCAGACATATGGAACAACTTTGCCATGTTCCATGTATTGATAGAGTCCAGTGTATGTCTGATTTTAAACACCATTATGTAGCCATTAAATCTAAGCCGTCTTGGAGAGGTGTAGTCACAAGTGCCAGACCTCTACAAGCTTTGTCCTGCCAAACAGGTGTTGGATGTTCCGCTTGAGTGACTCCAACAGTTGATTCTTTGTTCCAGTTACCCAGGTGAGTCAGACTGCACCTGGCATCTGCAATGATTCTCCCACTTGATGTCTCCCTTCATTCTCCCACCAGATGTCTCCCTTCATTCTTCCACCTGATGTCTCTCTTCATTCTTCCACCTGATGTCTCCCTTCATTCTTCCACCTGATGTCTCTCTTCATTCTTCCACCTGATGTCGTCTCCCTTCATTCTTCTACCTGATGTCTCTCTTCATTATTCCACCTGATGTCTCTCTTCATTCTTCAACCTGATGTTTCTCTTCATTCTTCCACCTGATGTCTCTCTTCATTCGTCCACCTGATGTTTCTCTTCATTCTTCCACCTGATGTCTCTCTTCATTCGTCCACCTGATGTATCCCTTCATTCTTCCACCTGATGTCTCTCTTCATTCTTCCACCTGATGTTTCCCTTCATTCTTCCACCTGATGTCTCTCTTCATTTTCCCAGTCTCTCTTCATTTCCCAGTGTTTGTATTCATTTTACAAATAGAAAGTTACAAAGTGACAGAAGTGTAAAGTATCTTACCTTCCCGATGTGTAGAGTTTATTCCTTGATACTCGGGGTATCTACAGTATTATAAAGAAAGAAGAAAAAAGAAAATGTAAATATATAAAATCCAGTGTGATATTAAAATCATTATTTGAAGAAAGTTAAGTTACTTTTTCATAGTCAGAGTGTATGCTCGGTCACTTCTTCAGTGTCAAACTGAACAGGTAAAATGAACACTTTGAAAGGTAACATAACTACTTCAACATGAAAATCACACAAAGTTTTAAACATTGCTTGCAACAATTACAAATGACTACTGAGTAAATTGGACATTGTATTAAACAAAAATTTATTTTGGGTTGGTGGATAGGATGTCAGTTGAATACTTTGAATAGGTTTAGTAAGCTTCCAAGTGACCCCTAAAGGGGTAGTTGATGGGTGTGATGTGCTATACAAGGTGTTAAACCTCAGCCCTATCTGGGTATCTGCCCTTTAATTGGCATTGAAATAGCTGGATTATGGCCCAAGTGGCCAAGGCTTATCAGCTGTCAATCACTGGACAGACTTAATCAGCTGTCAGTGTAATTGACCTGGAGGTGCCCAGTGCCTAGACCAGACATCAGTTCGGACCAGGGACTCTTCTTTCCCTGGAGTAGTGGGTTTAGTTTGACAACTTGATTGAATTAAAACCATGTATGGAAATTTAGCACCTGGCAGGATTTAAAAAAATTTCTCATGACTTACCTTCTTCTTCTGGGCACTTCAAGCCTTATAGACTGTGTGGTACCTTGCTTCATGGTTTCATATTTTGGAAATTAATAAAAAATATTTAAAAGTAGTTAAGGTTATGTGGACACAGGAGTATCAGTTAGTTTGTGTTAATACTTCCTGATCATCAGTTGTAGAATGTTTACCAAATCCAATGCCATGTTTACAATTGTTGTATATCAAGAAGCAATTTTAGAATTGTTTGTCAGTTAATTTTGTACTTTTATTTTAGAACATGTAATTTTGTATATACCTACCTGTACCCATCATGTACAACTTTGCCATTTCATGTATTGATAGAGTCCAGTGCACATGCATGCATGCCACACACATGCAACTGTTACAAGGGTTATGTCTGCATTACTATTCTGACTCATTGCTTCACAGAGCCTTGTAGTGTTTAGTACTCTGTACCACTTGAATATATCCAGGACGCTAGCTTCCCAGGCAAGTTAGCTATGTTTACTTACATCAAAAACGGTCACATTATCCTTCTCTGAAGCTAATGTGAGCCCTATTACACATGACACATCCAGTGTATACGATCCAACTGTGTTACTGTGGGTTGTATTCAGTGAGAATCCTGAATGGGCTCTTCAATGCAAGGCTTGAATAGTGCAAGCACCAGGCACAGTCACAAGGACTGACATTACTGATGCTGGAGTTTTGCTACCAGTGCCATTAGCCATTCTTGGAAGTTAATTAAAATAACACATGACATACCAAAAGGTGTGATTTAATATCTTGGTCTAAATCCTTAGATGTGTGCTCAGATGATCTGTTCAGTGTTCATAAATTATATGCAAGAAAGTAATCTTGAATATCTACTTAATTTCTCCTGCCAGATGAACAAGTAAGACTATGTCGCCATTTTCCCAAGCAATAATGTATTTGCCAAGGTGCTTTCGACTGTCAAAGCAACATGAAGGAAGGAAAAGGCTTGATGAATTAATAGTGAAACAATAGCAAGACTTTTTGGGATGACCTGAAATCTGTAAAATACATGTAAAATAAGAACATAGCAACAATTGAAACATAATCAGATTAGTAGATTGTGTGATGTCTCTATCAGATTAGTAGATTGTGTGATGTCTCTATCAGATTAGTAGATTGTGTGATGTCTCTATCAGATTAGTAGATTGTGTGATGTCTCTATTCTTTTGTTCACAGTAAAAGGAGGAAATAAATTAATTAGAATTAATTAAGGTGATGAACACCTGTCATGTTACCTAGAGTACAAGGTGATATGTGCCATGCTCCCCCCCTCCTGGGGAGTGGGAAGGGAAATCCCCTGCATGCCTTACATAACTCTTACACATAATGTCTGGTAAGAATCTCTTCAGAGGGTGGCAAATTTCTGCAAGGGTGTTAGTTGGTGTTACCCCAGTAGAAGCTGTAGTGAAGCTCAAGTATGCTTTGTCTATGTCTGCATGTAGACACTTCTGTACCCCTTTAGCCCCTGTTGGCGTTCCCAGGGTTAGGATGTCTGCATGTAGACACTTCTGTACCCCTTTAGCCCCTGTTGGTGTTCCCAGGGTTAGGCGTAACCAGTTATGTTGTATCAGACATGGTGATTACCTCTCCAAGAAACCTTTGGTATTTGTTTCCAAATATTTCGGCCAATTCACTCAGCCTTCAGTCCACCGATGAAAGCCAAGTGAGTTAACCTAAATATTAAGAACAAACACCAAATGTGTATTGAGAGATAATCACCATCTCAAATAACACATTCCAAGAAATCGGACTGTCAGTAATAATGTTGGGCCTGCAGCCTCAGCAGGTTGGTGACACAATGTTCACTGGACTGTTAGTCTTGAATGTGTTCAAAAAACATTCACTAGGTTTTTCATATAAAAACCATTCATCAAGGAACAGTTACACTGACATAAACATTGAAATTACGCACACACATTTGTTTTCTGGTTTGTTGACATTTCTTGGTGTCAGTGTCAGTGCGACTGACTGAACAGTGATGTCCCTATGCTGACTAAGGTTGTTATGACTCAGTCAGTCTAAGGTAGAATATCAGTGATTTGATTTTGTGCTTTCTCTTTCCACATGATGTCCCACCTGTTTGACAGATACAGATGCTGGACATTAAAGGGGTACATGACACTTAGATTTTGTGCTTTCTCTTTCCACATGATGTCCCACCTGTTTGACAGATACAGATGCTGGACATTAAAGGGGTACATGACACTTAGATTCGCCCAACCATCTGCCCTATTGTAATAGACCCCCCTCGCCCAATGAGAGCAACAGCTGGTAATTCTGAAGATACTTCAGTAAAAACTAAAATTTTATGCCAGAATCAGTTTGGATAGCAACATGTGTTTCTAATTTACCATGCTAGAATGGGTACAGAAATTGACCTTACTGCTGACCTGATTTGAGAGCTGCATAACACGTCATTGCAGAAACCTACAAATTAATAACATATTTTTTGCACCATTTATAACTCAGCAGTGTTATCATAGCATCTGTTGACAAGCCTAGGAAGTCTAGGGAGTATAAAATGCCAGAGACCACCAGGGGGTCTTCAGTAGTGACATGTTTGTCTCTGTTCTAGTTTATTATCTACTGCCTGAGATGCATACCCATGTCAAAAAAGTCCAAAACCTGCCAGGTAACCCCTCCCCAGGGGTTGAAAATTAATGGGGTGATAAATGTGAACAGTAGGTCAAATAAAGGGTGCTATTCAATTGGGGTCTTCTGTGGGGAGATGTAAAACAAGTCAGTGGTAAATATAAGAACATTCTAGTTATACTACTATCCAATGTTGATAAGGGAGTCAATGGTATAGGTTGTGTCAACTAATGATTATGTATTATTATTTGTTAAGTTATATTTTTCTATGGTTACTCATTGATTACGAATCTGCTGGTAGTTCAAGCCTTAGATATTTGTCTCTGTTGATGGCAGAGATATCACTAGATACAAGCATCTTAGGCTGGCAGTATCATAGGCCACAAAGTAAAAATAATTGGTCTGAACATCAAGAGAAAAGATAGTCATGTAATTGTGAAGTAAGTGCCCCTAATCATCCAAACATCCACAATCCTGACTCTAAGTATGAAGCACTAAGGGGTATTGTAAATATTAATAAAAATCCAGTTATAAAAAAATGGATATGATTGACCCCCCACCCATGGACCCACCCACATACCTATCCAAAAACAAAAATAAAATAATTATCAATGCCAAGCATTGACAATGCACTTAAATGCTGTGAATGGAAAGCTGATTACTGCAACTTGTTGGACCCAGCACTCATCCACACCATTTTTTATTATTGGATTTTTGTTGTTCACAAAACCCCCAAGTTACAGAAATGTTGTGGAGTTACTCAGTATTGGCAAGTAGGTCTAGGGCTCTAGGTAGGTGTAGGGCTCTAGGTAGGTGTAGGGCTCCAGGCAGTAGTGTTGCTGTGTGTCAGATAAGATGTGTTCACACCCTGTGGAGTGGGGAGCAGCCAAGGCTGTCTTGTAGACTCCTCAGATAAGCAGCTGGTGTGAACAGGTGCTGGGGGCTAGACCACAAGCTGTGGGGCTCTCAGCTTTGTGCCACACTACTATGTAATGGTTGTTGATGCTGTCACAAGTACAGGGATAGGCCACAGTTGGAGTCCATGTCCACTATTAAATTCTACATATTAAATTGTATGTTGGATATTACTAAATGTCTGGTTTCTGAGAAGATATGCACATTTTTGGAAATTCACACACTGGACATATCTCCTAAATTATTGGGTATTTTATAACATGTAATAAGTAACTGTTAAAATATTTAAATTGTCATCATTGGGAAGTCAACTGTGGTCTTTTACACATTGTGTGGAGCACACCAAAAAATTACTGTATTGTCAATAACAGAAGTGTCATGAATGTTGAAGACAAGTACTAACTATTTTGCAAGCCAGCTACTAACTCTTCATTAGTTTAATTATATTACTTGACATGTTTAATTAGACAGGAGTCAATCAATTAATCAAAAGATGTCCCTGCTGTCCTCTGTCTCCCTCCTGTCAGTCCCACATGGGATCCTACTGTAAACATTGTGCCTGCTCCCTGCTCATAAATCCCTTTGGACACTCCCTTCTTGACACTCCCTGAAGTCATGCTAATTGTGTGGACAAACCTATTTTTCCCTTACTTACATTACTGGTGCCTGACTTCAGTCATTAAACTTTGCCTTAAAACAGCCTCTTCTGTAATTTTTACTCATAAAAAACAAACCTACTTAGTATCCACTACATGCTAATTTTGTAATTTTTTTATTTAGTTTTAATGAAATCATCAGATAAACTATTAAATAATTTTTGTATAAAATGCTCTCTTTTATTAAACTGACTGTGAATATTACTAGATTTGCGATGGGCTAAATGAATTGAGGAAGGAATTTTAACGTTCCGCAGAAAAGTGTATTGGAACACTGCGCCTATGACCACTGTGCCTATGAACACTGCACCTATGAACACTGTGCCTATGAACACTGCGCTTATCCTGGGTACAAGTGCCTTTGCTAGTTACACCAGCACCATGTCTACTTGTCTTGCCTATGTGTCTAGCTGTCGCTGGGTTGTAGCTGTTACAGGTGGCGTTCCATTACAGCCAGCTGTGTATGTTTGTAACACCAATCTCTATGTCTGTCTACAGTCTAGTCATGGCTACTTGAGAAGTTGGAGATGTGCTCCAATTCCTGTGTAAGCCGCCGCCCCCCCATAGAAATAGCTACAAAATATGTACTGTGTGACTTTTTGAAGAAAACTGGAATTTATTGTTGATACAGTTATGTTGCAAAATCTAAATTTAATTACTGATTTGTGGGGTAGGCAACATAAACCCCTTTTTTCACATTCATGGAATCTACTGGGATTATTTTGTACCACCTAGTTAGGCAGAACTACTATTGTTTTTCAGCCTCCAGGGTGCCCTATGTATTGCCATTTCAGCAGTCCTAGGCTGATAGCTGGGTCAAAGCCATTGCAAATAATAACATTTCCACAATTTCATTAATCAAGAGTCGTGTTTCTGATGCAGTATTGCTTTTGTTGTAGATGGAATCAACGAGGTGAAGGCGACATGTCAGTTGTTTGTGAGATTGGTAACCAAGGATATGTTGTACAACAGTCTGACCGTGCGACTGAATGACATAGACCATGCAGGCTTCCTCTCCCCGCTCTACAAACTCTTTGTGAGTGCCCTCGCCACTGTTGTGCGGACGACCATAGACAACATCTTCATCATCAATGTCCAGGATGACACGGATGTCGCCCCGCCCGTAAAAATCCTCAACATCAGTTTCTCTGTTCGCCGCCAGGTGCGCCACAGTCGGGACGTGTTTGAACTGCCACAGCTTCTAAAGGAGCGTATCTATCTAAAACGAATGTTGCTCGCAAAGTTGTCGACGCTTGAGGTGAGATTTTGCACTTACAATTTTGCAATGAGCAACACCTTTGTTATAAATTTGTTTGTATATAATTTGTTTTATATGGAATTTCAGGGATTTTTAGAGCCTAAATGATGTGATTAAATTATGTCCAATATTGAATCTCAGTGATAACAAAATAGTAACAATCCTGACAGTAAAAAATCTTAAAAGATTAAATATAATGACCTGCCTTCTGATAAAGACACCGATATTTTCCATCTTGAGCCACGGCTAATTTCCATTAAATCCAAACATGGACACTTTCTTCCTTCATTGTTTATGTCTCTGTGTGTTTGTTGGTGATAAATATATAACATAACTGAGACAGTTGGTTGAGACATGACAACAAATTCTGCTCACACCTGTTAATCCTCACAATCCCATGTTAATCCTGCTGATAATCTATTGTCAGCCTAGGGCTCAGGCCACTGGTTGAGATCTGTAAACAGATGCTAGCCAGGGGAGATAGCAAATTACCAGGCCTTAATTGCTTTGATGTTAATTAACCCTGTTCCCTCATCAGCTGCCCTACCAGTGCACCCAAGGCAGATTGTGCCCTGTGGGGTATACACCTGAGATAACTAGAGGGGTGGTGTGGAAAAATTTTGTTTACAACTATTAAAGACAGTTTATATCATTATTACACAAGCATTCAGTATGCACTGTGGGATTCAGGGGTTAAGTAATCTTTGTCAAATTGGACAATCATGAACCGTTGACATATCGAGAGTTAAAAAGGTCATCATTATCAGATATCTGTTAATTTTATTTTAAAACATATTCAAACTGTGAGCATTAGCACAATGCTACAAAATCTCAGGTCTTTTTTTACCTGAAACCATGCAGCATCATAGTTTATTAACTAAAACAGAAAAAGAAATAATAGGTATCTGCATTATCTTGTAAGACTAAATGACTAAGACAACAGTTGTTGTCTAGCCAGACACAAAGGTGCGATAACCACCCAATGTACCTGGCAAGTGGCAGGGTGATTACCCCACTTTAAACAAACTACAGTGACTTAGGAGCATTTACTGTTCAATCAGTGTCAGTGACCTTTGTCTTGATGTTTACTTTGTAATCAACTCATACACACTGCCTGTTTATTGGAAGTTGTGATGTCAGTTTGATAATTGCTGGGGTATTTATCCCTGTAATCTGAGGGGGTAATGGGTAGTCTAGTGTCACTTTGTTATTGGTCACTAGTATCTATGTGGCAATTTTGAGAGTGCATGTTGTGGTTATTAGTTGTGTCCGTAGAGCGGTTTAGGCAAGAAGCTTGCCGTTTCATATCCATGGAAAGACAAACATTCTGGCCGCAGAAAACTTACTTTTTTAGGCTGTTTGGAACATTATTAAAATGCATAAACACACACAATAAAAACGTATTTCGGGTTATATAGGTATATCAATAAAGGATAAATATAAAGTTAATACCTTTGTGTGATAAAAACTGCAACATCACAAGACATCATTCACTCGGTATAGCAGTTGATTACAGGCAGTAATGATAAACTGACTTAAATTAATTATTTGGAGCACATATTTGTCTGCTTTTTGCTGACAGCATGGTATGTAATGGAATGTGTACACTGTAAGTAGTAAGGTTAGTGTGTTTGTTTTAAATATAAGTTATTAGCTCTGACTGCTTCAGTTGCATAAGTTTATTTGTACCCATGACACATATGCACGGTTCTGTTGATGCATCTAATGCGGTTTTCTATGTCCAATACTTTGTCATTCAAGTGCAGTATTCAGTTATGAATCTGACCTTTCCAAATGGCCATTTCTCTTTATTGTCAACATGGTCTTCACCACATTGGCTGATCTCTTGTTTATGTCAGGTGGCAATTGAGCTAATCTTGTCTGACAGCTTATCTAAAGTTGGTGCTGACAGCCAAGTCTCTGTCTGTGTGTCTGTGTGGCTGTTCAAACTAATGTTTCTATGTGTGTAGTATGATTATTATGTGTGTGGTATGATTATTATGTGTGTGGTATGATTATTATGTGTGTGGTATGATTATTATTATTATTATGCTAATAAATTAATAATAATAACAATAATAAATACAGTCATGAAGCACTGTTTCCGCTATGTGGGTTAATGTACAGTGCATCATATGACATAAAAATAGTAATAAAAACATGAAAATAAATTTTATAAATTATAAAGCAATAGGTTGTAGTATAAAATTAATATTAATTGATTGTTAAAAGTTAAAACCAATAATATATGTGGCAGCAACAAAAATAAAAGCAATGTATATCATAATATAAAATAATTTAGCTGAATAAAATGCTGCTTTCTAAAACAATTAATAAAAGGTTGAGTTTTTAAGAATTGTTAAAACCAGTAAATGTTTTAGAAGTAACGAGTATGAATTTGTGTGGGAAATGAAGTCCACATACTATTGCACTAGATGTATGTGTGGGACAATTATTGTAACTTTCCTCCATGAACAATTCCAGACTAGAACGAGTGCACTACATCACAGTTGTGGATGCATCTGGACAAGACATTCATCTTTAAACGTCTTTATTGCTGTCTGTTGACTAAACTACCCATGTGGCACATGAGCTGTTCTGGTATATTCTCAAAGTTGTGAAAACACAGAGAGTATGATGAATTTGACTGGTTGTGATTCATAGTTGTTGAAAGAATCCTGTGATGCCGTATCATGGGCCTAGTATAGAAATCAAAGTTCACGCCCTCTGTTTCTGTTGGCATTTGCATTGAAACTGTCACATTTGGTAGAGTGACTGGGAAAGAAAAAGCCAGCATTGCAGTCATGGTGTGCAAGTGACTAATGCATATTAGTAGATAATTTACACGGTGACTCTGTTGTACAAACCCTGGAGAACACTGTAGGGACACAAGTTCTGCCACTCCAAAATCTACTTTTCTATCTCACAGATCCTATGCAGATTTACATCAGAGCTAATAACACAAAATAAGTTATTAATTTTTAATTATTTGCATTGGAACTAATAACACAAGATTTTAACACTGATATGCATTAATTTTGTTACACATGTATTTTGGGACATACCATCTGCATACTGTCACCAAGAAATAAAACAAAGTTCCAAATATCCTTGAAAAGTATGTTTTCAGTGGCTTGGATCCTTGTCTTTCCCTCAAACTGAAAATCGAACCTACGTTCTATCATGAGCAGACTAAACAAACAAAACCACAATTATTTCATCTAAGAAGGCATACCAGAGTTAAAATAACCACAACTCTTAGATATAATCATATCTCTATGATAATCAAAGGATACATGCACTATCGAAGGGAGGGGTGGTTTAACTGATCTTGATTCTACAACTTTAAGATCAGGAACGGTTAACAGCTTGCATGGAATGGTGAGGGTGAATAGAATTACAGGTGAGGGTGAATAGAATCACCCTGACATAGTTTACAGTTGGTCACCCTTCAGCCATGGCCTGTGGTCATGCTCACCCCAGGTGTTTCCAGCCACCAACATGAAAGGGGCAGTTGAGCCTCTGGGGATTTGCAGTGACTACAAACCGGGGTGGATCAAAGGTCTATCAAAGGATACCAGTAGGGGGCACTGCAGGAAAAGCCCTCTCTGGTGGCAGGGGAGAAGGATGCATCCCAACCCTGTGATACAATGGTATGACATTAGTGAAGCTCAGTAATTATTACCCCAACCAGTTAGGTTTAATGGAGGTAATGTGCTTACCCTGGCTATTACCCAGGATGGGCTATTCAACTTGATCAGGGATGATTTAATTTTCACTTGGCTTGGCTGGGCAACATTGCCTAGTGGAGGCTGTTAAATGTGTTCAATGCTCACATAGAATAATGGCTGCTCCCTGGGGCAGGTGATAACTTGCCATTTCATGCAATATACCCCAGACAAAGGCAACAAAAGAGGGCAGATTTACCTGGCAGCAACAGCAGAAAAGAATGCAGCAACTTGTAGCTAGTTTGTATATGGAGTTTGTACAGATTTTGTTAAACAAATTTGTGTGTTAAATGTTGGTGTTTATTTTTAATTCAGAAATATATTTACTGGATATAATTTTTTTTTACATCATGTACAACTGGGTGCAGCACTATCTAGAATCTGTGTAAACTTAGATTTCAGAACTTAAATAAATTTCAACACCGGACAGTTTAACATATTGAAAATACAACACTTTAAACAGTTTGGCAATTATTTTCATATGGCAGTCATGACCCTTAACTTACACAATGCCCAAGTAAGATCAAAGTAATTGGAAGCAAAGAACTCACGTTAATGTCTTTTATTTTGCCATGTGAAACTATTTTCTGTTGACATGTCGTACTTTTTCATTTGTGATTGATTTTGGTTTCTGTATGCAGGGATTTGAACGCATTGTCTTGTATTTGATCCTCCAGACAAGTCATACTTGAAATATTCACGTTCATATTGAAAGCGTCAGCTACCAGTCTACTAATCACAGTTCCATCTGGAAAGTTCATTAGTCAGAATGTTCTGTTGATAATTGTAGTACAGAGTGTGTTGTTTGTCAGAAATGATGTGTAAATTATTACTAAAGGTAAATGATTAAGCACCTTTTGGGGTGACAGAATTGTTGTCATGTTGGAAATATGTCAGTTTCTCCGTAACGCTGTAATTATAATGTCTGTGCAATGAGGAACGTCCCCTGTTTTACTGTGGGAATGATAGAAGATCGTTTCCCAGTTTGTTGTGGAGTGGAATTAGCAAAGCCGGTTAAAGGATTAGTACAGCTACTTTAGTGAGACCCTTTGTTTCCATCCATTCGGCTAATTCCCTTGTTGGAGGAGTGGGGGTTGGGGTGGTTATTAGTGTAAATTTGGTGCCCCCTTAGCAGTGAGGGGCATTTATGTATTCTACCATGAGATGGTATATGTGGACACCAATGAAGTAGGAATCATGAACTGCCTTGATGTTCCAGATGAAGTGTGTATTTAATCTTGCATATCATACTATTCACAAAGGCCAAGGCCCGTATATTGAAATGTGTTTACAATCTACAATCAAGTACTGTGTATTGTATTGAATAGTATATATATATCTCATATGTCAGTTCGATCAGATAAACAGCACAACTGTTGTTGAAAAACCACACTTGTGTTACCTACATTCTCACCTTCTGGGTTTTGCCCAATTCTTCTCAGAAATTAATTATTTTTTGTCCACTTCCACACACACACAAGAGTTTCCACAGAGAGGAAGGGTTTTTCCTATGTGGAAGTAAGTGATGTTTAGCTGTGACTTATGGTTGGGAAAACATTTTATTTCCGCTGACCTTCAGTTTTATTTGATGGAGAGTAATACTGTTTAAACTTGTTAGTCTCTAGTGCAGCACATGATATATAGAGTGGAATTACATAAAAAAAAATTACACATAAATAAATTATCCCATAAAGTTGCATTGCAAATGTTGGATACAACTTTTATCCCCTTGTTTAGATTCATTTTGTTGTTTGACAGTTCTGAATGGTTGTAATAGTTAAAATAAATTATTTTATGGGATTGGAATTATGTTAACAGTACATCTTAAATGTTATCATTGTCATCACCACTACCATATCACCACATTACCACCATTTAACCCCATCACCTCCATATGACCTCATCACCACCATATATCAACCCATCACCACCATATCAACCCATCACCACCACCATTGTCATTGTGATGTGTCATTATTGTACCGTTTTTCACCATTAATATTGTATTCATCAACAACAAATCACATCATCATGGTCATCATATCATCATATCACCATCACCACTGTCTACCACCATCACCACCGTCACCACCGTCACCACTGTCACCACCATCACCACCATCACCACTGTCACCACTGTCACCACCATCACCACTGTCACCACCTTCACCACTGTCACCACTGTCACCACCGCCACCACTGTCTACCACCATCACCACCATCACTACCATCACCACTGTCACCACCATCACCACCATCACCACTGTCACCACCATCACCACTGTCACCACCATCACCACTGTCACCACCATCACCACTGTCACCACCATCACCACTGTCACCACTGTCACCACTACCATCATCAACAACAATCATATATTTTCATTTAGCTATGTCCAAAGTAGGAGATATTAATGGGATGAGAGGGAGTATTATTCAGGAAGGAGAGGAATGAATGGGAATTTAAGGGGTTGTATGTGTGGTTGGAATATTAAAAATAGAAGGGGTAACATTTAGACACTGAGGGTGAACAAGACATAGTAGGGGGTGTGTAGTGGGCAGGAAGGGTAAATTGGCCACCCCCAAATGACGTACTGAGTATAACAACAACACATAGAAAGTCTAATAAGTAGGTTAGTCAAATGCCAACTACCCCCTGTGTGTTAAACACCTGCCCTGCTGTGCTAATTATTAACCCCATTTCAAAGATTGCTGTTCTGGAGTCCCCCAAGATGCACCCTAGTGGGATAAATGGGTTCTAAATACTGACTGGGATGGATGTTTATCCCACCTGGGAGAATATCTTGGTATTTAATTCTCAGCTGACACTTTGATTGTCTGTGCCCAGTCAATGGCTCCAAGTTACCCCTCTATGCCCCTACCCCACTGCCTAGTCTGACATTACAGACAGTCACCCTAGTGTTTGTTTCAGTGAGGCAGCATCTTTTGTTGCATACCTCACTGTGCATGACAGTAGTACAGTAGGACTTTTATTTTACAGTTTGTACTCAGGTATTTTTTAAGTGAATGCACAGTGGTTTTCATTGGGTAACTGAACAACTGTTTTACAGGACATCACGACACTGAATTTATAAGCATTTATAACATTTTGGCAGGTTAAAAATAATATCCATACGAATGTGTCACTCACAGGATCTTTCATCTCTCGATTGCTGTCAAATTCTCACATTATACAATGTTTGACACTGAATATACAAAAGCAATTAAAACAAAGTATAACATTGTTACCTTGAAATTGAATTTTTTTATTTGGGCATCTTAATTATACGAAACCCCCAACCAGCTCCGGGTGAGATCACTAATGAAACTCATTGTACAGTTCCTTTAATTCACCTGAACAACCACATTTGTCTAAGACCAGCACGTGTACACAGAACGCGCATCTGTTTGTGTAGAGATCACTTTCTGTAATCCGTAGAGGCGTCATTCTCTGCCCAGCCCAGTATGTACACACTGCCACCTGTGTAGATATGATACTTCAGTCTCACCTGCATCTACAGACAGGCTTACAGGTTGACCTATAGTTGACCTATTTTAAATGTTTTTCAAGCTGACTACATGAAGTCCACTTGACAGGATCATCCGTTTGGAAGAATCAAAATGGCTGGGACAGAATCATTCATTATTCCTGCTATGATAAAATGTTCCACTTAATAGAATCACGTGTGTCACTTTATAACAAAAACTAAATTGTTTGACATACATTAACTTCAACATCATTCGGATTACATTTTCTTTAAGAAATTTTCTTATTAGAATCAACCACTTAATCGAATCAAAGGAGACTGGAATCAAACTGCTCTAGCCCGAAGTTATTCAGTTAAGCGGTGTCCACTGTAGATGGTTGATCTATTTTATTTCAAGATGACAATGTTTCCAGTTAGCTATTAGTCTTGTTTAAGCAAATGAGAAATTAACAAGTTTAATTATGAATGAAAAACACTAATATAAAGATATATATATATATATATATATATATGTGCATACACGCACACACAAGCATGCATGCATGTATGCATGCACACATACATACATGTGATTCCTTTAATTAGAAAATTTTACATATTTAATTGTACTATACTGTACCTGAGAATCACTGGTATATTTACCTGTACATTTACTTGCAGGTTCTGCCATTTGATGACGATCTGTGTGTGACGGAGCCGTGCCTGAACTTTGAGGAGTGTCTGTCGGTTCTCAAGTTTGGCAATGCGTCCTCCTTCCTCTCTTCAAAGACCATGCTCTTCCGACCTATTCATCCCATCAATGCCTTCCGATGCAACTGTCCCACCGGCTTCACAGGTGAGCCCACACAGAATACTTGTACGGTGCAGCATCTTCAATGATAATACAAATTTATGCCTGAATAATAGGAATTTATGCCTGCATTTATTACCTGAACAACTGAATCCACTTAAAATAAAATGTTCTTGGGTGCTTTGCATAAACTATATATATATATATATAAATAAACAATAAAATAGAAGAGTTGATTGAAACACTAAATCTATGCAAAAAATAAGTATAAAACATTACAATTATTAATATATTAAAGGGCTTTAACCTTTTGAAGACCAAGTTTCTGTGGCAAACGCTACTACAGTAGTACCTGCCTTCAACGGACACTTCTGTATCCAAACAAAAGTGTCCCTACATGTCAGGTGTCCCCTCATCGGAGGGACATGCATACTGGAGTGGAGGGCTGAAATAAGGCGCATTAGGTGTTCCCATGTCTGCCACCAGGGTGCTACTAACCAACAGCGATTGCCGCCCACTGCTCCAAGTCTAAGAATGCTGTCGAAGCAACAGTGTGCATGCAGCACTGTCTTATACGGCAATATGCAGCTTATATAGAGCTACTTTATATATATATATATATATATATATATATATATATATATATATATATATATATACGTATATGTATATAGTGATATATAAAGGTCTACAACAAAATAAGTGTAAGAAACATTGACAATGCAAGGACAATGTGAGACCAGGTGGTGGTGTGTCGTTTTAATTGTGATGGACAGCTGTCCCCGCAGTTGACACTTAAAGTTAACAATGGTTATAGTTATACAGAATTGGACCACATCTCCCAGACATACGCTTTGTGTACTTTTGAAACTAAATGATCAAGAGGAACTGATTAAACCATAGATCTGGTTATACCTGTGGTTGTTTCATGTTTGTTTATGGTACCAGAATACTTGAACATTACCTACCAAATACCAGTCTTAGATCAAGTTACATGTCGTTGATTTAATCTTATATGCCATTACATTCAGTTATGAAGATATAAATCATAAACCTGTTAGTTACCTCTTTAACACCTATTGACGAGGGAGTACAGGTTTGACGAGTGTCACGTGTTGCAGGTATGGAGACAGAGTACCTGTGTGACACGGAGGTGAACCTGTGCTACTCCAGTCCGTGCAGACACAACGGGTCCTGCGTGAGACGGGAGGGTGGCTACACATGTCAGTGCATTGACGCATACACAGGTAAACATCACCTGGGTCCTATCTTATATCCAGTTACTTCAGTAGCATTTCTTCAGTTTTACCTGCAAGCATGCAGACATGAACATATACATGCATGCAGACATGAACATATACATGCATGCATGCACATACATACACACATCTTGTTCCTAATGCCTTCTGCTATTTCCTTCTGGTTTGTCTTAATGTTAATATATTAATTAAAGCTTCCTTCTCAGTTGACGAATCAGGTCTGGTGATGTTAAAATCTGTAGTGTGTAAATAGTTCAAGTAATATGCACAGTTGTTTATTTAATAAAACACTGCATGCTTTTGTTAAAATCATCGGAAGATCGGGTGACTTGTGAAAGTGTAAACAAGTGTTATGCCATAGTATATAGAGCAGAGCTACTTTTGCCCTTTTTGGAAACATTTTTATTGGGCCTAGTCAAAAATATTTCAATAGTTTGTCTGATGATTTCATCAAATCTAAATAAGACATTTGTACAAACAAGTGAGCACATACTAGATAGGTTTGAATTTTGCGAAATGATTCTAAAACAAGATTAATGAAACAAAGTACTTGAGGAATGGTCTTTAGATGACTGTGAGAAATGCACAAAGAATGGGTGAAATATGTAGCAGCTATGGAGAACTTTGTCCTAGGGAAGCCAACAGTTCTCCCAGACATGCCCAAAGTTGGGGACATAATGAACAAGCTCTCTCTGTGGGTGTAATTATTTCTGTCCAGCCTTAGTTGTAGGAAGTTGTGAAATCTGTGTAGAGTCCTTGAGGTGGCACTCACAGATGGTTATCAATGGGTCATTGTTTCACTTAAATACAAAGGTCACCATCTGATCCACTTATCCATGTGAGGTACTTGAAGAAATAGATCAGGGTTGCATTCTTTTTCCCCAATATGAAGGGCATCGAGGTACCCTACTCAGGTACTTGGAGGAGATCGAAGGACCCTTTCCACAATGCTCCTTCCTCAAGTGCCAACAGCTGTTGAAGGCTGTTCCAGCAGTTGCTGGTAGCGGGGAGGCTACTTTTAGAACCCCAGACTATTTAAAAACTATGTATAGCTGTTTGTTTGTGAGTGAATATAATACCTGCGTGCACATATTGTTTTTTAAACTACCTGTGATCTGCTTGCACTTACAATCTTCAAACTGTCAGCGGACTGGTAAATAGTACACCATCATATCAATATCTTGTTCATTAAGTGAGAGTATTCTCCTGCGTAATCAGATACCTAATTCCTGACACAGTTTTTATGCACCTTATGTTCTTTTTTATTAGTACTGTTGTTCAAGTGAACATGCGTGCGTGCATGTTATGACTGGTGCTGTCTATGTCCCTCCTACTTTCATTGACTACATCGTAACATGAATAATTAAAATGAAAAAACCTGGTTTAAATCCCCAATGTTCCACCGTCATTCCATCTCAAATTTGTTAATGAGCTAAGAGTATGGATCATATTGGCTAACACGCCAGTCTGCATAAACAATGTCACACATTGAAGTAAGTTTCATTAATGGTCAGCATTATGTAACTTCAGTGCTTGTGCTATTGATCAAACTCTCATGAATGTGCTTCAATCCGGGTCAGTAATTTCATTTCCATTTGCCCCAGCACAGAACAATGGCTGGTATAATGACATTATCTAATGCAGGACTCTGATCTGTATTTGTTCTGCATTAACTATTATGGATAGCATTTGTATTGTTTCTATTTGTATTGTTTTGCAATACATAATGCGATTAATTTCTTGTCCTGTTTTAACTTATTTTTTATCCTAATTGTGCCATATTAAGAAGCATTTGTTTTAACTGTTTGGAAACATTTCTAGCAGTTTTCTACCAAAACTAGTTGGCTTTGTTTAATATTGATATATCTCGTAGCATGACAGATGGTGCACTCAACCGGAGTCTGAATGCTTAGGTCGATTAACCAGTCAAAAAGCTTATGCGGATTTATACAGAATTTGAAGTAAATAATATGAACATCAAAAAGAAATCGGGCATATCTACATATTATGTCAAAGTTGAAATAAGACAACTACTACCGCTGCAGAGTTGTTTTGACAAATATCAAAGAGCTGTAAAAGTTATGAATGTTGTCACTAAACCTGCTATCATTTATCCCAGCACAGGTCTGGATATTGTTACAAATTATACTGTTTAAATTGAGTGTGACAGTTTATAAGATTGTGGCATTTGCTGGGTGACTCAACCAACTAACAAAAATGGAAACACACTGGTGAAATCCAGTGGTATTGGTGGATATTGTCTGTCCAGAGCATGTTTATCTACAAACTGCAGTGCACTGTTTTATGGCCATTTAAAACCAAGTATTCCCATTGCCAGAAACCTGTTGCCACGGCAACGGTGGCCATAGTGTCATAAATAACATTTCATCTGCTGCCTGCTGCATGTAAATTAACCACAAGGTTTCCTTGTATTGGGAGTGGTGGGATCATGGCAGGATTGGGGGATTGCAGGGACTGGGATCCCTGGGGTTATTGGATCAGAAGATCCTAATGCATGCACATTGTTTGGAGATCATGCCATTGGGATGTGCCGTGTACCGTGTATTGGGGCACGATGGCATACCGGTTAGAAGGCTGGCTCTCAATCGAGAGAACCCGGTTTCAAATCCCACTGCGGTCGCCCCACATTGCCACAGTTCACTCAGCTGTATCAGAGTACCTGGCCATACAGACAGTGGTGGAAATGTGAACGAATAGTCTTCGAGCAATTGCAGTGTGGCTGAATGCTTCCCAGAGAAGTTGAGATGGCCTTGGAATGAACAGGTCTGCCAGGGGGTGAAGTGTAAAGTGCTTTGTGCAGTCCTATGGACTGGATACCGTGCTATACAAGAACGTACCTTTTTTTACTGGGCTGTACGGGTAAACAATTGTACAATATACAAAAAAAACATGTTGTTTTTGTGAACATGTTAACTTGAATGAGTACTTCAGGTAGTTGGGTGGAACATCTCATTCCAGGGGTTCACTGTGACATCGAGAGGCGCACCAAGAAGTACAGTGTCTGTCCACCAGGGGTGTGCAAGGGGGCGCACACTCGATGCACACCGCTTATCCGTGGTGGATTCCGTTGTGAGTTGTGCACTGATGGCAACCTCAGTGGCGACACCTGTCGGGATTGTGCATCATTAGATCATCACACACCATTCTGTGAGCTGATGACGCGCAGCTTTCCGCGGGGGTCCTTCCTGATGTACCCGTCACTACGGCGACGACACCGATTCAACATCCGACTCAAGTAAGTAGGCCCTTTATGTAAATATACAGGTACATGCATGCATACAGGATTTTATGTGTGCAATATATATATATATATCTATCTATCTATCTATATATATATATATATATATATATATATATATATATATATATATATATGTATATTATTATATTTATTAATTATAATTATTATTCTTAATAATATATATATATATATATATATATATATATATATATTTGATCTCACTATAATAAATCATATATCTTAAAAAAATTATTTCCGTTTCATCATCTAGTTCACAGCACATATTTTATGTGAATTTTATTTGGTGCAAAAAAGTTGATATTTATCTACAGATCATCCCCCCGCAATGGATCATTTACTTCCCTGTGGCATAGTTGCCCCCCCCTCCCCACCCCGACACATCGCTGAGTAAGATTTTAGTATGTCATCTGAAACATGCTTCTGAGTTCCTTGCCATATGTTCATCATCATCACCCAGACACCCTCTCATAAGCGAACTCCAGGTGGCCAATTGCACAGTTGAACCAAATGTGTCTGTATACAGCACTGTTTGTCCGTGTGCATAGTGCATAGTGCTCTATCACGCAGAGAGATTGACCGTCTCACTGCGTTGTGTTCCATAGGAACTGTCACAAAGCCCCATGTAGCCAGGTGATGCATTGCTCAGATTCTGTTTCCTTTTTAGACTTGTGTTTGAATTCTTTTGACGATCACTGAAGCATGACACAAACTTAGATCAGTGAGGGACTGCCCTGTGGCTATTCCACATTCTCTTGCTGCGGTTTTGAATTGGTGTGTCTGCAGGCACCTAACTTCCTAGGCATTAATTTTGTTCCATATAATCAAGTGATAAACATTAACCCATTAGGCCCCAGCATTTTATAAAAACATGTTCCCCTGTTCCCAGGATTTCTGGCAAATTTCGAGCGATTTTACCTCCTTGTGTTCAGAAATCTGTAGAAAAAAACTATTCAATATTTGCAATTACAAGTTGTGTTTATTTTGAATAGTAGTAATTTCTTCACATGCCTGTATACATAGAAATAAGATATATTAATAAAATGTTGAAATTTTACAACAATTTGCAAAGACAAAATAATAAGTTTGTTAAAACTTTGAAAGTTATTCTTACTTGCGACTGACATTTGACAATGATCCCATGCTATAAACCTATGCAACCCAGTGAAGAAAATGTAGCTATATGTGTTAGCTTTGCACCACTGAAAAAAATTATCAAATTCTGATTTTATTTTTCAGGTTACACCATATTTTGTCACGACAAATATAAAAAAATTTCAATACAAAACTGATGAAAATCAAGATTTCCGAAAGGGCAACCAAAACATGCACATAACAAGCTAATATTGTTGCAAAATGTTTCCGCCAGGGTGTGGCAAAATTTGGTAGCATTTAGGATTTTTTTTAATGGAGGGTCCTGTATGCGGCCTATAGTGGCCGTTCCAGGACTGCACAGAGCGGCCGGCCGTGGCCGTTGCGGGCTCTAATGGGTTAACATTCTCAAAATGGTTATATATGTTTATACAGAAAATATATTAATTCATAAAACAATCTGCAATAGTTATTTTACAATTTGTTGAAAATATTAAAACTTCAAAAAGCTGGTTTACATGTGTGAGTTTTGTATGATTTGTTGGCTAATATATGATATCGAATAATTGGTCGTGTAAACACCATTGTGAGACCGATTAGCAACACCAATTTGTGTTGCTCGTCTAAAAGCACCCATAATTCCTTGCATATTATGTGACACAGTGTTGCCCGACGTATTTAGGTATATATTGCTCATGTAAACTGGCTTTTAAACTGATGAAAGTTGTCCAACTAGACTGACCAGTTGCCATTCAAGTTGACAACAAACTGACTACCATTGACAGGGCTGAAACGTGTCACAATATGAAAATATGCATTGATCTTCCAATCAAAGCATGTTACCATGGTGATAGGAAGAGGCCCTGAAATCTGTGAAGGGAGATAGGTTGCATTTTAAGTTCAGGTATATTTAAGGTCAGATAGACTTGTCAGAAGGCTATAAAGAGATATGTTAAGGACATAAATTAAATGTCTCCAGACATGAATAAGACTCCACAGGTAGTTTCAGTGAGTCATTACAGTGGATTCCTGTTAGTTATATATCACTGCAAAGTGTTGCGAAGGTGATTTGTTTGCACATTGAATATGTTGAAACATGTGCCGGGTGATGTAGACATGTTATGACAGTCAGCATGCTATGCAGTGTGCACAAAGGTGTGTGAAGTTGATGAGTAAAGAGACAGATTTACTGTTGATTGTTAGAGTTGTTGGAGTCTTGCTATCTATTCAGTATAGAAATGTACATCATCATATATTAAAATATCAGGATGGCAAAAAATTTACACACATACACATTCCCAATGCCATCCTTAGAAATATCAAAGATAAACAAGGCACTGATTTAAATAGATTCCGACAAGAATAACAGAGATTAAAATAAACTGCTGTTTCTTAGATGGAACTTTATAATTTGTTTAATATGTACATGTTTGTGGATCTTGAGTCCTATAATAATCATAATAAATAATAAATAAATAACAAATGTTTGTACGAAAGTACCACAAATTTCAAAAGGCATTAACAGTAGATAAAATAGCTAACTGAATAAAACATATTTCACTAACTATTTAAAATAAGACTTGTTTCAAAAACCTTTTTTATTATTATGGCAAGTACCACAGTGGGACATTTTGAAACTTGGGCCATTTTGTTTGCCTTAAATTGCCTTTGTCTTTCATCTGAGACCCTATTGACTAAAAGCCGTAGCGTGCCTGTAGTTCCCTTCCATCTGGTGTCTATGCCAGGTGAAGTAAAAGATCCCACACAGGGTGTGTAACCTGTTGTGGACTCACAAACTGTAGAGAAGAAAACTGTGAACCACGCTGTAGGAGGTGCGACCACAGTAATTATAGGCATAGCAGAAGAAAAATAATGATGTTGAAGTCATTGTGAATCTAAGAAACCCACTGGACAATAACAAAAACACCACAAATGTAAAATGACATTACCAGTAGATAAAAGAACTTGCCTCCTGATTATTAAGACGAATAAATACTATTTGAGAAGATGTTTAAATGGCTACCTGTTCCAGTCAGCTGAAGTCGAATGTTGTGGTACGTCTGAAGTAATCTTTCTACTCTAGTCATGACTAATAGTTTTTCTCTGTCTGCATGTGGTACCAGTGTCGGTGTTGGGTGGTGAAGATGAGTTACCCTCTGTGCAGTGGGGTGGACAAAGAATAAAGGGTACTATGCATTGTGAAGTGGGGTATTGAAGACATTGATATGGTTGCTGTTATTCTTTGATGTTTCTCTGGGTATTCATCCGTAGGTCGTGCCTTCAACTGTAGCTGCGAGTATTTTATAACCGGTGATTTGATACAATTGTTGAAATAGCAGTAAACAGGTATGGTTGAACACCCAGTGTAGATAGGGAGCAAATTGAAAGATCAAAGATGCTAATGCATTCTGGTGATTTTGTGAGAAATGTATAGTGCTCAGATTGTTATCATTCTGTGGTCATATTTCTGTTGTCTGTGATGATATCATTTATGTAGTCTTGTTCAGGTGCGGTTGTGTTTCACAAAGATCAGTTGATGGGATAAACTGATCAGTTCAATATTCTAGTATATGTGTGTAGGTGTGCATAATTGCAGCATATGCACACATATATGCACATGCACAGTATTACACACACACATACACATACACACATATTTGCTCATATATACACATACATACACAATCAGGCATGCACATACACACACTCATATGTGTGTGTGTGTGTATATATATATATATATATTCATATATATATGTATATATATATGTAATTGTATATATATATATATATATATATATATATATATATATATATATATATATATATTCATATATATATGTATATATATATGTAATTGTATATATATATATATATATATATATATATATATATATATACTGTCAGTGGTGACCAAATGCTACTGACTAATGTGAAGTTGTAAGTGGCCAGTAATTCTATTCTGTAGTATGAAAGAATTCTTGTACACCAAGAGTGCACTAATCCACAAAATCGTTTTGTTAATTAATTGGCAATGACATATTTATACACGTATATGAGCATTATATTACAAAAAATGTGGTCCAGTAAAACACATTTGTGTGGTGAAGTTGTTTGATTACGTATAGGTTATACTGTATGACATGATTTGACAATAAAGACATTTAGACCTTTAAGTGAAATTTCATAGGCTAATGTACATACCAATGAACAAAATGTGAACACGTGATGATTGTAGGTTTGCGACACGAGAAAGGAATGGTCTTCTCTTCTACAATGGGCGGTACAACGAGAAACACGACTTCATTGCCATGGAGATCATTGATGGTCAAGTGCAGTTCTCGTTCTCCCTCGGCCAAGACATCACACGTGTCACTGCTCACCACCAGGGCGGTGTATCTGATGGCAGATGGCATGAAGTTAGCATCAGTTACCTGAATAGGGTAAGTTCTTGTGGGGTGATATATATCGTGGAGAAGCCAGATGATGTAGGCAGGTCACATGGAATGCAGTGCAGCTTAACAGGAAGAGTAGTAAGAAGCCAGATGATGTGGGCATGTCACTTAACAGGAAGAGTAGCAAGAAGCCAGATGATGTGGGCAGGTCACTTAACAGGAAGAGTAGCAAGAAGCCAGATGATGTGGGCAGGTCACTTAACAGGAAGAGTAGCAAGAAGCCAGATGATGTGGGCAGGTCACTTGGTGCTGATGGAGGAGGGCTGACTATCTAAGAAAGTTGAGGCGACGAAACAACCAGACCATATTTTAAAGGGAACAGACCACAACTGAGATTGCAGGACTGTGTAGAGGGATGTAAGACAGGCAGAGGAGGAAGACAAGTGGATGGAGAAGGCTGCTGATAGGGAGAAGTGGAAAGGGGTAACAGCTGGGGCGGAGCAGCAGTACATGGGCTAGCCTCACCCATTTATAAAGGGAACGAGGAAGACCAGAATGTTCTTGTTTATGTCTCTTTTGCTCCAGGCATCCATGTTAATAGTCACTAGTTTGGTACATGTAAATAATTTTGTGTTACCCATCTTTCTTTAAAATTCGTCTGTCCATGTATTATTTTATTTGTCTATTTCTGCTTGTACATGATTGTATCCAAAGACGCTTACATGTTATGTCACACTTACGTGTTCCCGCAGACTGCGACGCTCAGTGTTGGTGAGTTGTGTGACACGGAGGTCTCCATGAAATATGGCAGACAGATCGGCAACTACTCCTGCGCCACCCGAGTCACTCAAGTCTTGGAAGCACGGTAAGTTCACTCCCCCACCAAGAGGAGCAGCACTAGACATGTGGTGGTTAATACATCAGACTCTCAATTGACAGAACCCAGTTTCGAATCCTCTTGCTGCCATTTTGAAGCATTGACAATTTCGTTTGCTCCCCGTTGCCTCAGTTCACTCAGCTGTACACAGTAATGGCAACATGGCTGAATACTTCATAGAGAAGTCGAGTTGGCATTCTTATGAACAGGTAAGCCTGGGGTGAAGTGTAAAGCACCTTGATATACAAGAACCGACATTTTACCTTTAGTCATAATTATACAGTTAAAGTTTCACAAAGTTTCATGTTGTGGGGGTGAGGGGGGTCTGAAATTCAATGACATCAATGTCTTTAGATGGTCCCTAAGATCTCCACGGAGTCATCATCCATGTCATGTCCATCACCATGTCCTTGTTGTCACAGGTGTGCGGATGTGACAAATATTTGTCACCGGTTCCTTGACCTGACTGGACCGCTGCAGCTTGGGGGACTGCCCACGTTGTCTGCTGACTTCCAGGTCCACAACAAGCAATTTGTGGGTTGTCTGCGAAACATCCACATTGACGACAAGTTCCTCGACCTCAACGACTTCGTGTGGAATGCCCAGACTGTGGCGGGATGTCATCCCAAACGACAGTTCTGTGTCGAGTCTGTATGCAAACATGGTGGTATGTAGTGTGGTTTTGATTGTCAGTTGTTGTAGGTGTAAATTGTAGTATGGTAGTCTACAGACATAGATGTACAAAACAAGTATTTGCACGCATATCAACTCTGATGGTTACCTGTAACTCTTATTGTTTCTCTTAAATATTAGGGTCTTATGGATGTAGGTTTTGTGGATTTTTTGTTACGGGCTAAGGGCAGGGTTTGTCAAATGGTGGATAACAGAACATCAGTTCAAAATATTTCCGAAAAATTACTCACATATATTTTAGCTGTGCTTAGTCAGTTGCGAGAAAATGATGCTAGATCCATTAAAGAGAATGTTAGAACAGATATAGTTCATAATATATGGCGTGACTTTATGATAAAAACATTGAGACTTTGTGCTGTTAAGGCCATGCACTCCTTGATCACAGAAGACAGCCACAGGACTTCAAGCAGTTGCCATTAAATTTATTTATTGGGCATGTTCATGCGTTCTTTCAGGAAATTGCCATGAAACATGGGATACCTACCAGTGTGCGTGCCAGGAAAAGTGGGGCGGAAAGGATTGTAGTCAGGGTAAGTGATGGAAACTGTGTAAAAAATGGTCATATATTTAACTTTACCGTACAATAAACAGATAAAAATGGGACGTGGCTTTTCTAAATGAAAATAATTTTCTAGGCTTTGGAAGTATAACAAAAAGCATGGAATTTGGAAATGTTGTTTTATTTTATTTACGAGTTGCCAGTATTTTGGATTGTATTTTTGGTAATCATATTTCGAATTGGGCAGCCTGGAATCTGGAATGAGGCATTAAATGATGTCAACCAATGTAGTGCCTTGTTATATGTCAACCTTGGTCTTTTTATGTGAACATCAATTGGTTCAGGCCTTGATGAAACATGCCGATTGATTTAGTCAAAGAAAAATGCCTGGCAAATGTAAATTTCAGGATGGTGAACAAAATGACGAGTGACAAAAACAATTCTGCATCCTCATTTGGCTAAAACAAGCTCCTCTACAGACATTAGATTAAGTATATGTATCCTTCTGCTATCATCCTACAGCGATCGGTCCCCGTCGGAAGTTGATGGGATCAGGCTATGTGTCGTATGTCCAACATGGACTGCCCAATGTTCGCTTCCCGTGGTACAACGGCATCTCGTTCCGCACTCGCTACCACACGGCTCTACTGATGTCCGTCCAAGTAGGAGACAATGTCAAGATCAAGATTGAGGTTAGTGTTTGGTGTTTCAAAAAACTTCACTGAATGGTCAGAAGAAGAATGGTCAGTGCTTTAATTAATTTTAATTAATGGTAAGTGTTGTGAATGGTGTGTCTACTGCGTATGGTTATGGTGGCTGTTGTACAAGTGTATAGTGTGTATTTTTTTGCGACTGGTGAATGGTGTGTATTGTACAGAGCACTACAGACGAGTGGTGAAGTGAATAGTGTGTATGGGAGATGTTGGGTGACCTGTGTTGCATATAGTGATATCATGCTTTGTATAAGTAAACATTGTTTTACTAATGAGTGGTGTGTTAACTGGTTTTACCAAAATCTAGTGTGTTTTACCAAAATATAGTGTGTTTTACCAATTAATGGTGTGTTTAACAAACAAGTTGTGTGTTTTACCAATGAATGGTGTGTTTTACCAATGAATGGTGTGTATTGTAGATGGTGAATGGGTTCATCCATTATGTCCACCCCCAGAAGACAGTGAGTCTGAACAGTGAGCCAGTCAACGATGGTCAGTGGCACTACGTGGAGGCGCGCTGGCTCACAGACAAACTCATCCTCACCCTGGACTATGGGCAGATACAGGTGAGGGAGAAACACTAACAAGGAGGGGAAGATTCTTCCCTGTGTATCCTGTGGGAGGAAGGGAAGATTCTTCCCTATGTGACCTGTTAGAGGAAGGGAGAGCTTTTTTTACTGTTACTATTATGTTTTTGTTATACTCTTGTCTGTGTGTCTTCTGGTGAGTTCTCTGTCATTAATTCTTCCCTTGTTCACTTCTCCAGACAATGGTGCCGATGGAAAAGTGGGTTCTAGGAAAGCGAGTGGGACAGATTGTGGTGGGAGGTCAGCCCCAGAGGATCCAGTCTCGGACCATCGTCCTGAATGGCTTGAAGGGCTGCATCGAGGTGGGTCCATTTACTCCTAGTTTTTGAATAAAAGAAAAAGTCAGTCTATATTGGTCAATGGATAAAAAATCATTGACAAGTGTAAACTGATAATACTGTGATAAAATAAGATTAATATTAAATATTCTAAGTGAAATTTTGAATTTCCAACAGTAACATCAGTTCGTTTTCCGACTCTTGAACCCTTGTCTCTGTGCTACAGAATGCTCGCGTGGGGAACAACCCTAACTCAGTGCTGGACAACCTGAAGACCTCACCACGGGAGTACCACGTTGAACCCGGTTGCTCCCAGATTGATCCTTGCCACAGTTACCCGTGTCCCCCTGAGCTCAGCGAATGCCATGATGAGTGGCAGTCCCACACCTGCTCCTGTTTCCCAGGTACTCCCCCCTCTCTCCCTCTCTCTCAAAGCACTGATGTACGACATTACATTAAACTTGTTTAAGTTCCAAAAGGACATGTGCACATGCACACATTCACACAATAAATAAAGTTTTAAATATTTTTTAAAGTAAATGGAACACAGTTGGTAGCGCATCGGCAAAAGAAACTATCGATGAAAGTTAGTAAAGAGGCATATTGACCTACTTTACGGCAGATCATGTTTATTATTAATTGTGGACATTTCTCTTTATTATTCAACTTATTTGCTCTTAAATGTCAGTACTGGTTGGTGTCAGTACTGGTTGGTGCCAGTACTGGTTGGTGCCAGTACTGGTTGGTGCCAGTACTGGTTGGTGTCAGTACTGGTTGGTGTCAGTACTGGTTGGTGTCAGCACTGGTTGGTGTCAGTACTGGTTGGTGTCAGTACTGGTTGGTGTCAGTACTGGTTGGTGTCAGTACTGGTTGGTGCCAGTACTGGTTGGTGTCAGCACTGGTTGGTGCCAGTACTGGTTGGTGTCAGTACTGGTTGGTGCCAGTACTGGTTGGTTCCAGTACTGGTTGGTGCCAGTACTGGTTGGTGCCAGTACTGGTTGGTGCCAGTACTGGTTGGTGCCAGTACTGGTTGGTGTCAATAGATTGATAAGCAAATCCCAGTCTTACAGTGGCCTTGCAATCTTGTTTGATGTAATGTTTGACCTTGGCCATAACATACTCTTGCTCCTCCTACAGGTCGCATGGGGCCCGCTTGCCAGCATGTGTGCACCCACTACAATCCGTGTGATGCCAGCGCCACCTGCAAGGACTGGCCATCATCAACCCATGGATACAAATGTGTCTGTCCAAAGCATCGGTCTGGCCAGTACTGTGAGCAGCGTTTCGATGAGGTTTGCCCCGCCACCTGGTGGGGACATCCGATCTGCGGTCCATGCAACTGTCCGACTCGTCGGGGCTTTGACCACAGCTGCAATAAAACAACGGGAAAATGTTATTGCAAGGTAATGGGTTACATGTGTTGGGGACGTGAGATTGATATATCAAAAACAAAATTAAATATTATTAGCAATTAAGGTTTGCTTTCCTGCTTTTGGTGAAGGTGAACATGATTTTACAATGGAAGTTTTATATTATCAATGTATTTTCAGAGAAGACAATAGCAGAACAGTAATTGAATCACAAGTTTATCCATTCTGCAACAATTAAATAATAAACATCTTGAAATGGCAGATGCTGTTCAATTTTGGGAAATGTAAATGCCTACATACAGGACATGGGAACTTGAATGTAAACTATAAAATGGGAGCTACTGTTCTTGGTACTACTGTAAAAGAAAAGGACTTAGGAGTTACAATAAGCGCTGATATGAAAGTTTCAGAGCAGTGTGGTATTGCAGCTTCAAAGGGTAATCAAATTCTTGGATTGATTAGAAGAAACATAACATACAAGGGAAAAAAGTTAATTATACCTCTTTATAAAGCAATAGTTAGACCTCATTTAGAATACTGTATACAAGCATGGAGACCATATCGTAAGAAGGATATAGATACGCTTGAACACATACAAAGGAGAGCAACTAAAATGATTCCAGAACTTAGAGACCTTAGTTATGAAGAACGCCTGAAAGAATGTGGTTTAACAACTCTAGAGACAAGGAGGTTAAGAGGAGATCAGATTGAAGTTTTTAAGATATTGAATGGGTATGAAAATATTGATAGAAATATGTTTTTCTCACTCAAGAAGGATAGCAGAACTAGAGGACATGAGGTAAAATTAGTAAAGGATCAATGTAGATTGGACATCAGGAAGCACTCGTTCTCACAGAGGACAGTAAATGAATGGAACAAACTGTCTACAGATTGTGTAACTGCTAGCAGCGTGAATATGTTTAAAAACAAGGTTGACACATATATCAGAAGGGCGGGTTATAAGTAGGTGAACATTGTTGGACTCTCGATAAGCCAATGGCTTCCTTGTCCACTTGCCATCTGGGCCTTTGGCTTGGATGGCAAATCTTGTTAAATCTTGTTAAATCTTGTTAAATCTTGTTTCACAGTTGCCTGTAGTTACATGAACTGATCAATCTTGTAGGAGAACTACTATCGCCGCCCTGACAGCGACACCTGTCTGCCATGTGACTGCTACATGGATGGCTCTTACAGCACATCATGTGACCAGACAACAGGTCAGTGTCGATGTCGGAATGGCGTCATCGGCCGACAGTGCAACCAATGTGAGAGTCGCTTCGCTCAGGTCACGACTCGAGGTTGCGAAGTCGTGTATGATGCATGCCCCACGAACTACAAGGAGGGCATCTGGTGGCAGACGGAGGCATTCGGCCAGATGGCGAGGCATCCTTGCCCTATGGGCAGCGTTGGCATGGCAACACGACACTGCGACGAGAAGGATATGTGGGCAGCACCAGACATGTCTGCCTGTACTTCGACGGACTTTGTTGGTCTCACTAAACAGGTTAGTACTGCAGGGTACTATGTACTTACAATAAGTGATCTGCTTTTCAGTGACATTATTTTACATTAAACCTAAAAATTAAATCTGATCTTGTATGCAAAATATTTGGAAGTTTAAAAATCAAGGTGTAAGGGACTATCATAGAATTCTCAATGAAAATAAGTTAGAATTGATGTTCCTAAAACCGGCTTTCTAAGTTGTCACACCGACTCTTTAGAATTCACCCCCTCTTTGTGCTAGGTCAGCTCTTAGTGCCAGGTCAGCTCTTAGTGCCAGGTCAGCTCTTAGTTCCAGGTCAGCTCTTAGTGCCAGGTCAGCTCTTAGTGCCAGGTCAGTTGGAAACAATTCAATTTCACTATCATCTGAAGACTTATCTTTTTGACCTCCTTGGCTCCCTAACTTATCGATCTATCTGTTGACAGGGTTGTTTAGCGATTTTGACATTGTTTTGGTGTGCCACTGAGCTTGGTTTTGGGAATTTAGGCACAAAAGAAGTGTACTTATTTTATTATTAACAACACTGCCCAGGCTCGATGGGGAGTCTGACACTCCTGCCAGCACTCCCCACTAATAAATGATGTCACTACAAGGCTGTCGACTTTCAGCTGGAGCAGCTGGAGCGCGGAGCTCTCAAGGTGAACACGTTCGTGTCGAAGGTCCTTACGACACGTCTCAATGCGACAGTGTCAAAGATAGACAAGCTGCATGGCAACGACGTGTACACGACATACCGACTCATCATTCACATACTGCGCTACGAGAACCAACAGACCGGACTCAACTTGACCCACACACAGGACAGGAACTTTATACAGGTAAGGGCATGCAGGGCGCAATGGACATACAGGTTGGGGTACAGTGGGCATACAGGTAGGGGCACCTGGGGCACAATGGGCATACAGATAGGGGCACCTGGGGCACAATGGGCATACGGGTGGGGGCATGCAGGACCCAGTGGGAAGTTTGGTTAATACAGATAGGGGTTCTCTAGGCATTTTGGACTAGGGAAAATTAGGGGATTTTGGATAAGATGGTTGGACACAACGTTTATGTAACTAGGGGAAGTCGGGAGGCTTTTGACAATTTTGTACAGTGGCACATGTGGCACTTTGTTCACAATGTTTTTTCAACTATGGTAAATCTGGAGATTTTGTGGGTAGGGCACACGTGACACATGTTGATGCAGCTAATTGGGGGGGGTTGGAAGGAAGTTCTTACAGGTAGGGGTGCTTGGATACAATGTTTATATAGCTAGGGGAAATCAAGAGGTTTTGACAGAAAGTTGATTTAGATATGGGTACTTTGGACATGGTGGACAGGAAAATCAACGTATATGTTGTTCATTTTGTGTATCTGATGTTTGAAAGAGGATTGCTACCAATGAATGTCTGTAAAACTACAGAATAGTTGATTGTGATATATGCCATGTTGAACGTCAACTGCAATAATTATTGTGATGCTTTTTTACAAAACCAATGTTCTCTGTTGTTCTACATACCTGTTCCTTCAGACATGAATAATTACACATTTACATATATTCCATATGAGCATAACATTTTACCCTTGTTCCCTTTCAGAACATTGTGAATGCTGTCGGTGGGGTTTTAAACCCAGTAAACCAAGGCATCTGGACTCGTATTCACAACCAGTCTGGCGGAGCAATGGAGCTGATCGCAGCCCTAGAAGCTTACACTGTTACACTGGCCCGCAATGCACCCCAACTGTTCACCCAACCCTTCGATGCAGTGCACCCGAATCTCAGTGAGTTACTTCAACTTATCAACAATACTGAGCTAGAGGATAACTGTAGCTGCAATCAGACTTTTAATAAATCAGTGTGTTTAGTAAATAAATAATCAAAAGAATAACCGAAGAACTGCTTTAATTATATATATAATATATAATTATATATATAATTATGATATGGAAAGTTTCCTGTAATTATTATTATTATATGGGAAGTTTCCTATAATTATGATATGGGAAGTTTCCTATAATTATGATTAGATATGGGAAGTTTCCTATAATTATGATTATGATATGGGAAGTTTCCTATAATTATGATTATGATATGGGAAGTTTCCTATAATTATGATTAGATATGGGAAGTTTCCTATAATTATGATTATGATATGGGAAGTTTCCTATAATTATGATTATGATATGGGAAGTTTCCTATAATTATGATTAGATATGGGAAGTTTCCTATAATTATGATTATGATATGGGAAGTTTCCTATAATTATGATTAGATATGGGAAGTTTCCTATAATTATGATTAGATATGGGAAGTTTCCTATAATTATGATTAGATATGGGAAGTTTCCTATAATTATGATTATGATATGGGAAGTTTCCTATAATTATGATTAGATATGGGAAGTTTCCTATAATTATGATTATGATATGGGAAGTTTCCTATAATTATGATTATGATATGGGAAGTTTCCTATAATTATGATTAGATATGGGAAGTTTCCTATAATTATGATTAGATATGGGAAGTTTCCTATAATTATGATTAGATATGGGAAGTTTCCTATAATTATGATTATGATATGGGAAGTTTCCTATAATTATGATTAGATATGGGAAGTTTCCTATAATTATGATTAGATATGGGAAGTTTCCTATAATTATGATTAGATATGGGAAGTTTCCTATAATTATGATTATGATATGGGAAGTTTCCTATAATTATGATTAGATATGATATATATATATATATATATATATATATATATATATATATATATATATATATATATATATATATATATATATATGATATAATTATGATTATGATATGGGAAGTTTCCTATAATTATGATTAGATATGGGAAGTTTCCTATAATTATGATTATGATATGGGAAGTTTCCTATAATTATGATTAGATATGGGAAGTTTCCTGTAATTATGATTATGATATGGGAAGTTTCCTATAATTATGATTAGATATGGGAAGTTTCCTATAATTATGATTAGATATGGGAAGTTTCCTATAATTATGATTAGATATGGGAAGTTTCCTATAATTATGATATGGAAAGTTTCCTATAATTATGATTATGATATGGTAAGTTTCCTATAATTATTATATGGGAAGTTTCCTATAATTATGATATGGGAAGTTTCCTATAATTATGATTATGATATGGTAAGTTTCCTATAATTATGATATGGGAAGTTTCCTATAATTATGATATAGGAAGTTTCCTGTAATTATGATTATGATATGGGAAGTTTCCTATAATGTGACTGTTTTTGTGTGACATAACATGTTACTTAGAACATCATGTTAACAGTTGCACCTGGTGAAAGAGAGATGAGGGAGAGAAGGGATGGGGAGACCGAGTATCAGTGTCACATCTGTGTGACAAGTTACTGAACAGAGTATCAGTGTCTCATCTGTGTGACAAGTTACTGAACAGAGTATCAGTGTCACATCTGTGTGACAAGTTACTGAACAGAGTATCAGTGTCTCATCTGTGTTGCAAGTTACTGAACAGAGTATCAGTGTCACATCTGTGTGGCAAGTTACTGAACAGAGTATCAGTGTCACATCTGTGTGACAAGTTACTGAACAGAGTATCAGTGTCACATCTGTGTGACAAGTTACTGAACAGAGTATCAGTGTCACATCTATGTGACAAGTTACTGAGCAGAGTATCAGTGTCACATCTGTGTGACAAGTTACTGAACAGAGTATCAGTGTCACATCTGTGTGACAAGTTACTGAACAGAGTATCAGTGTCACATCTATGTGTTAAGTTACTGAGCAGAGTATCAGTGTCACATCTGTGTGGCAAATTACTGAACAGAGTATCAGTGTTTCATATGTGTGGTAAGTTACTGAGCAGAGTATCAGTGTATCATCTGTGTGGCAAGTTTCTGAGCAAATTATCAGTGTCACATCTGCGTGGTAAGTTACTGAGCAAATTATCAGTGTTACATCTGCGTGGTAAGTTACTGAGCAGAGTATCAGTGTATCATCTGTGTGGCAAGTTTCTGAGCAAATTATCAGTGTCACATCTGCGTGGTAAGTTACTGAGCAAATTATCAGTGTTACATCTGCGTGGTAAGTTTCTGAGCAAATTATCAGTGTCACATCTGTGTGGCAAGTTTCTGAACAAATTATCAGTGTCACATCTGCGTGGTAAGTTTCTGAGCAAATTATCAGTGTCACATCTGTGTGGCAAGTTTCTGAACAAATTATCAGTGTCACATCTGCGTGGTAAGTTACTGAGCAGAGTACCAGTGCCACATGTGTGGAAAGTTATTACCCAGTATTCCAGCCTTGCATCCAAGTAGAACTCCAACACACTGTCAGGTGACTGAGGAAAGATTAACCTGTATTTCACCCTGTCTGCAGTGCTGGGCATTGACTACGTGGATGGGGGGAACCTGTCGGCGGTCACTGTGCCCAAGTACAACAACAAGGTGGCTGACCCAGACCTGTTTGACCGCGACACCCACCTCCTGCTACCAGGGACCACCCTACGGGACCCGCTGGAAGGTTGGTGGAGAACAACAATTAGTTTGTAGTTTTACATAGAATAACTGAACTCACCGATATACAAGTTGCAAGCAAAAGTTCAAAGTGTCACGCATATGAAAAATTATGTTGGTTAATGACATATTCCATGCATTTGTCATGTGAAACAAAAGTGTGCATAATTTTTTTAGTATATGTTTTTGTGGTGCCACGTCTGATTGGTTGGTACAGTAAGTGGGACAAAGTACAAATCCATGTATGTAGGGTAGGTTCCATTAGGGGGGTGACACCCCTGGTTCATGAGGATGGGTCAAGGCAACTGATGCTTGCTAGTGTTGTAAGAAATAAGTGTGTTCTTGTGTCTGTCATGGTGATGTTGTTTGTAGGCCAAAAGGGAGATGTTCATACAAAGCCTGTCCTTGCCTACATGATGTTTAAGACAATAGGAGATATCCTGCCTAAGCACTTTGACTCATCAGTCAGGTGAGAATGTCTTCTCTCAAGCATCTTGTTTCTTCTCACAACTTGACTGGCTTCCTCATAGTTATTAGGATGATGCTAAGTTACTGGAATATGTTTACTTTGCTGCATTGTTTCATTTCTCAGTAAATGGCTATATTGTTTAATTGCGTCTCATGATCACCTTGTGTCTAACTAGTATGAAACACAAATGTTTGTTTGATGTCAAATAATTGTTTCAAGTTTTGTTTATTTCTTGTGTTATGCATGAATGTACTGAGCATGTAGAGGACTAGAACTAGGTTTTATATATATCCATGAATTTGACATAAAAATATTTATGTAAAAGATTATTTTCTTGTACAGGTTTTTGAGTTGATCCCCAGTTTGACATTCCCACTGTTTTGTGACAGGGTAAGCGAGAACTTTCCTGTGTCCGTGAACAGTCCAGTGTTCACCCTGAATGTTGTTATGGGCAACCAGACAGTGACCCGTCTGCCCGCTGACCCATTGAAGCTGGACTTCCGCCTATTGGTCACTAAGAACCGATCAAGTCCGCAGTGTATCTTCTGGAAGCCAAGGTCAGTATGTTCTAGTGCTGATCATCTCCCAGTGCATTAATGTTTATTTACGGTTAGGGGATAAACTCAAAACAACAAAGTATGATGCTACACAAAATTTGTGTTATGGAAATGGGGGTTAGTCGCTATTTCGCTTAAGGATGTTTTCAATCACAGTTCGTTATGATGGCAGAGTAGGAATTTTACTTGATGATTGCAGCAAGAATAACGAGGACATTTTCCCTGGTTGTCACAGATCATTCTAATTCAAAGATGCATGTAGCAAGGGTGAAGGGGTTCTGATGTTAAACAACATTATTTTTATGTAATGTTGTGCATGAAATACATAAGATCACCCCGAACTTCAGGGTTTGAACATTTTAAAAGTTGCCCACCTTGAAGATTTAAAAAAATTTTAATGTATCAATGATTCCTAAATATGGAGTATCGTGTGTCCAACCAAGTTTGTGATTGCTTCCTCACAGTTCGGGTGGTCAGACTGGACAGTGGTCATTGGATGGATGTAAGGTGGTTAACAGGCGGACAGAGAATGACCATGAGTATGTCACCTGTGAATGCAGTCATCTCACAAGTTTTGGTATCTTGATGGACATGTCAAGTGTCGAGGTGAGTTGTTTGTAATTCTAACATGGACAGTGTAAAGTTAATTTTACTGCAAAACAACTTCTAATATGGAAGTAAATAAACCCAAGGAACTGTTTAAAAAATTGTTATGCAGGTCTTTAAATAATCGTCTGATATAAAAGCTATGAACCAACCAACAGACACTTGACCAGTGTATGACCACACATGTAACATACATTATTTAATCCAAAATCTGGAACAAACTCCCCGTCACTTTTAAATCATCTGAAATTATAACTGCCTTCTACAAAAATTTCATGGTGTATTTTTTAAATTGCATTTCCACCCAAAACCTTTGGCGGTCCCTTGTTCTGTCCATGATGCAACTTAATAAACTCACTTTGGTCCTGAGTGATTTGATACTGTTAAACAGTTGATTAATTTAAGCAGCACCTTGTTAATATAGCGTGAACAAGGAATGACTCCCAACCAGCGTGTTTAATTCTACTGAACCACTGATTGTGTTATCTGCGAGTATGTTAGGGGGACTCCACTGCATTAAACTTTGTTGCACCTCAGCACTTGGATCCCTGAAGATTTAGGCACGATAGAAGTTTTGTTATGATAATTAGGGTTGTCACAGAGAACTAAATATAAAGGCTATGAAGCTAATTACTGTGGCATTCAGATCTTTGTCTCAAGAGTTTGGCAAAATTGAATAACTGATCAGGAAATGGACACTTGACCACCCGTGAGAGATGTTGTGTATGTTGCAGTACCTGGGAGCCGGCCCCGTGTCCGTTGAGGTCATCACCTACGTGTGCTTCTCCCTCACTCTCCTCTGTCTCATCCTTGCATTCCTCATCTTCCGCTGTCTTCCCCGCCTCTCATCAAACTCCAACTCCATCCACATCAACCTCATTTTCAGCATCTTCATCACCCTCCTCATCTACCTCATCGGCATCGACCAGGTCAACAACAAGGTAACCACCCCACTGGGTGATTGTTATACATTATTTGTAATCATTGTAATATTATCAGGGTTTGTTTGTCCCAAATTAAAAGTGACACCAAATTTTGTGCGGTTCATTCACTAGAGAGCACCTATCATTTAAATTTAGTATATTAATAATATATTGTTACTTGTTCTTTAGCTTGATTGAGTTATATTTTAATATACGTGTTTTTTTAACTAATTACATTATTAAAATTAATTTTACTATTTGTTGGTTTTTAGTATATTTTATATGTATATAAACATGATTTTACAATAGAACTTTGTACCTTTATCCCCAGACGTACTTTATTGATCTTGCATGACACAATGCATGTTTTGTTCCAGTTGGCGTGCAAGATGGTTGCCATTGTGTTGCACTATTTCTGCATGTGTTTGTTCGCGTGGATGTTTGTCGATGCACTTCACATCTACCGAATGATGACAGAAATCAGAGACATCAACCACGGGGCCATGAAATTCTACTATGTCGTTGGATACGGTCAGTTGCTGTTGAAAGTTTAATAGTTGTAAGTTTTAGTAAGATTTTAAAAGATTATCATCAATAGTGTCTCAATTTGTCTGTCTTTCATGAAACATGCAAGAATTTCGCTGTGTCATGTCTTGTCAGTCTCAATGTGTCATTGCATCATTGGTGTTGTGTCATTAGTGTCGTGTCATTTTGTGTCACTTTGTCTTTGCAGTTATCCCTGGCATCATTGTGGGTCTGTCGGTTGGACTAGACACAGATGGTTACGGCAACTCTAGATTGTGAGTAAGCTAACATCTACCCCACCCCTGCAGAATTAAACATCCTATGCAATATAATGATTTCCCGACATTCTAGCATTAACAAAATCAGCAACTTATCCAACTAAATCAACTCTGAATGACTTTTAAAATCTCCTATGTTTAAATGTCTCACTATGGCCATATATGTTGTTGCAGCACAAAACCCTTAAGCCACATTCTGCCATTCCAAAGCATAAATGATATAGAATTTTCTGTTTCTAAAACTCAACATACAAAACTCAAAGCCATAGAGTATAATTTATTATAATAATTAATGTTTTCAGTTAACAACAGTTCATATGTTCTAAATTGTTGTATGTATGTATTAGTGTTGGTGTTGCACATAAACATACTAAATACTAAACGCACTTACCATACACTATCTGGGAAATGAAAAAAAATGCACTCATACGCTTGCATATGCGCACATGGATGCATGTATTCAATACTATGCATGCACCCATGCACGCATACTTGCTGTCTGTGTGTAGCTCTAATAGTGCGACATGCATCTACACACATAATCCAACTGTTTCTTCCCCACAGCTGCTGGCTTGCCACGCCTCATCTGGTCTTCTGGAGTTTTGCAGGACCAGTGCTTATTGCGTTTATGGTTAGTATATTCCTGTTTCATGCTAAATTTGTAATTGTTACCATGTCACATTTTTCATATGATTTCAATGAGTTTATTCTAAATGACAAAATTGTTTTGTTCCTTAACAAATATTACATTTCCTTCAGAATGTTTACGTTTCACAATAAAAAACGTTCAGTGACACTGGTAGTGTGATAACTACAAGAAAACTGACAAATAAAATGAAAGTTGAACGTTGATATTGTTGTGCTTTTTGTTACAGCTCAACATCATAGTGTTTGCAATGGCCACCAAAGTGAGCTGCTGCAGGGAAAAAGACGAACAGGATGACTCGGAGTTTGCACTTCTCTCGTGCGTATATTACTCAAACTCTTATTCAACTCAATGTAATAATAACCGTCTATTTGAATCAATCATTTTACAAATCTAAATCAGTTGTATAATGAATTGGTAACATTTTTATTCAATTTTTTTCTACCTGGTGCATGTGACAAAATATTCAGCCACCTGAAAGTTGATGCAATTTGCCATGTTTCCAGGAATGGCCTGAAGGCTGGGTTAGTGTTGCTACCATTGCTGGGGGTGGCGTGGGTGTTCGGCGTGCTCGCTGTCAACGACGATGTGTTGGCGTTCCACTACTTGTTCGCCATCTTCACTTGTTTCTACGGTGTCTTCATTCTTCTGGCATACGTGCTTCTCAATAAGAACGTACGTCTACCAGGCATGGCTACCATGTGATCATATTTTTTTAGGTTGCGCAGGATGTTTGAGTTTCTTTATACACAGCTGCAGTTTGGTTGCATTTTTCATAATTGTGGTTTAGCAAATTTGAGATGTTTTCCAAGGATTCAACTTACGTCTTTTTTGCGTACAAACAAAAAAATTCTTGATGATGAATTTTTAACCACACATTTATTATTTTTACTTAGATATGATTGGCATTTACCATATGATAACAGAACATTTACCATATGATAACAGAACATGACCAGCCGCTAAAAATCCTAAATCAGATTTTATGTAGTAAAATGTTTTAGCTGTCATCTTCCAGGATGTGATTGGTACTATTCTATGCTGCAGAATACTTGCACTCTAGCTCATAGTGGCTAATTGGTGCCATATTGTGCCAGCCAATGCTGTATTTACATAATTCTACCACGTGACTTAACTTTATATGCAATTAAAAATAAACATTTCTTGCTCTAAAGACTGTGATTCTCCATATACAAAATAAACATGACACAGTCTATAAACTTTATTGAGCAGCAAGACATTTAAGAATTTCTGCCGGTCGTCTGACATGTTTGTTTGCTCTGCCAATAGGTGCGTCGAGAGGTGAAGTATGCAGTGTTCCGTCTGCAGGGACGCAAGGGATATGAGGACTCAGCCAGTCCTACCAGGAACAGCATGCTCTCTGTACGTGGCTCTCTTACTACCCTGTTTAGATGCAATCAGGTCCTATGTTCACCATATTTGTGTATTTGACATGCTCTAAACATTTTCTTAGTTTTATCCTTGCATGAAAAGTGTATTTCACGTTTTCCCTCCTTTGCATACATAGTATTATTAAACAAATTCTTATTTCAGTAGTTGCTAACTAGTTGGATTCTGGTCACCACAATACATATACAGACTAATTATTTAATAGAATGTAATGAATGCTGGAAACTAACTAGAAAATGTTCCTAATTATATACTTGGGTGAGAGATATATCTCATGAGTGTCCGTCTTAAATAAATCAAGCCAGATTTAAGATATACCAGGTAATGATTAAAAAATATAATTTGCAAGAAATGACAGCTATTTTCTCTAACAGAGGTCAGCACTATCATACAACCAGAATGACTCGTCACTAGAGGGTGGTCTGAGTCGCGTTAATGTCGGCATCTCAACGACGTCAACGACGAGTCGGTCAACAAGCAAGAGTGGTGGCGGGGGCGGATTGTACCACCCCGACGCTTACCTACACAGCAGTAGCACCTCCACCAACCCCAATGCACCCTACGACTACCCACCCAACGCTGGCATTCCACCCTACGGCTACAACTCGGCACAGTTAAATGGCAAACCCCCCACAGACGGTAGGTGGAGCCACTTGCACATTTGAATAACCCTTTTATAAGTTGCTGTTGTCAGGGTGGTTAACATTGCTAGGTGGCAGCGTACTTATTTAGTCTTCCTAATTTTTTCTGCAACTACCTTCCTCCAACTACATCTTTGTATCCCGTTTTCTCTTTCCTTGTGGATTCCAGTGCAAAGCCTGTCGTGAAATATCACTGTGTTCGTACGAGGCCTGAAAATCTTACGATAACATGGAATTTCATTGGTTAAAAAATCAAGTCCTTGAAAGGAAGGATTGTGCTAATTAGTATAGAAATACATGGAATTCTAAGTTTTCAATAATTTAATGGCGGACTTCCAGAACATTCAGTTCCCCACCTATGCACCAGGTGTTTTTAATGGCTGTCGGTTAGTGACAGAACTGACAAAAAGATAGGTGGAGTCCACATATATTTACTTGACCATTGTTTGACCAGATCCGGACACGGGAGAGATGGACAGGAAGAGGAGAGCCGACTCTGACTCCGACAGCGACCTCTCAGCCATGGAAAACCCAGACTTTGACCTAGCTTCGAGTCACTCCAGTGATGACGATGATGATGACAATTTTGCATATGACACGGTGTCACCACGTCAACATGGTGGGTGTCAAAATGTGCATTATGGCTAGGCCGCTAAGGGATTATCTCAACACATGATGCCATTGTCATTTAGCCCCAGACTGTCCCTCAGTCATAACACAAAACTGCGTCAGTCAGCACCTTTATGAACTGTGATCAAAAACTAAATGTGTTTTTGAAAAAACACATTGATGTTTTGACACTAAGCAAAACAGCTGCTAACTCCCATTTCTCATGAAATCAATGTTGTGTAGTGTCTTACATTTATGTTTTGGGATCTCCCCTAAATAGTACGATTTTTGTCTGCAAAATACCAGAAATAACTGCCTAAAGACAATGTCGGGGACAAACCCACGTTTCTTCTCTTTAGCATTTTTTTGTGGCGTCTACCAGTATATCTGTGGCACATTTGAGATAGTAGAGCTGTTATTTATCTATAGACAAAATAGGTACCAAAGCATCCATGTAAATAAAAGGAAAAATTTTCCTGCACATATATCCAAGCAGACTGAAGGAAACACTAAAATATTACTCAAATATTTCAATACTGGTCTGCAAAATTAAATATAACGTTATGGTGTTATAAACACCTGCTATTTTTTAAACATTATTAACATGTTAGAATACATACACAATAACACAAAAACTTTAAAATATCAGTGTATGCGTGTATTGAATAAATATTTGTTAAAATTGTTTGCATGCAAATTATGCCATTTAACTAAGGTGAAATGTCACCCATAATGAAAACATGGAGTTGGTACATATCAGTGTGACAGTGTAAGTAACTGCCTTTGTAGGTAAGTCGTCACAACCAGAATCTCCTAAGAAGCTGTGGCCTAGTGATCACATTGAGCCAAGAGTCAGGAGTCCAAACCAAGTCAAAATATCTGCATTAAAAAAGGCCCCTGAAAAATCATCACAACGGAACATTTTAAAAGGTAAGTTTTTGGTGTGAATTTAAGTTAAGAATGTGATGCATTGAACAGTGATCCTTTTAGTTGCCTCAGAAAATTATATTACTAATATTGTCCATTTGATAAGAATCATATTGTATCTGCTGTTCACTCTCCTTATTCAGTGCACTTTCAGAAGGAAAGACAAACAGTCATGAAAGATAGTAAAATCATTTTTATTCTTATCATTCCTTAATTTTTATTACTAGCGAAAATGCCTGTCCCCAGAACGGAATAACTTGGTAGTTCATACGTGACAGTCATGATATCAATGTTTACCAAATGCTTCAGGCCAATATGCCATCAATACGCTCGAGATTGTTTAAGGGAACGTCAAACGTATTACCAGAAACAACTGCGTCACGCACGTGATGCAATACTCGTTGCATGTTCAAGTGGCCAATACATGGGTGCATGCTTTCTACTATAATAAATATAAACTGCCCAGATGGCGCTACGTACTCACAAACGGTTTACGTACCGAAGTATTCGCCGTGCGCGCGCGTGGTTTCGGTGATTGTTGGAAGTTAAAGTTTTACGTAACGAACATTTGATTTACCATAAAAACCACTAAGAACCCTTTATATATGGGGTATTTCGAAACATAAAGGCGTTACGTTTCATTCGTGGGGTCATAAATTAATTCCTGAAAGTTTGGCACCTGAGGTGCAAGCCGTCTAAGAGGAAAACCTTGACATAACCACATACAACGCTATCTCGTTTATAGTTAGATATGACAGTATAATTATAATAATAATAATAAATGTTTGCTAATGTTAAATCACTCACACATGGGTAGAACTTCCCTTTTCACTGTGGCTGTTCTAGTCATGTAAAGTGTGTCTTTCGTTGTAAATATGGGTTAGTAGCAAGTGAAGTTTATGTATTTTTTATTATTTTTTATCCAGGCAGCAAAGAAAACATTGTATCTCCTTCCGGGCGAGCGGAAAGTTTACTGCCGCCAAAGCGGCCAAAAGCGAAGTTGCCAAGGGAACAAGTGCCCGTCCTTACACATAATGGCAGCATCACGTCCGACTCAGAGTGAGTGTTCAGTTGTTCTGGTCAAAACTTTCAGACATTGCAGTGGTCATTGAAGATGTCTTGTGACCACTTGTTTCTGGTTACTATGTCAGCTGTCATTAATACAAAATATTGGTTTGTGTTAAAGAAAAAAAATTTAAGCAGAAGCTTCCGTTTTGGACAATGTATGCATGATGTAAAAGCATGGATAGTCGACTAATATTCCGTCAGATTATGGTATTTCTTAAAGCATGGTAGTGACTAATAACCCTAGTGAAGCCATATTTAATATATTACATCTATGCAGCTTCCCGGTACTGTGGCCTCAACAAGTGTGGTTTATTCTACCACCTATAGGGACATTTTATGGCATGTCAGGCAAAGTCAGGGTAGAATTGTTATGCTATATTCCTGGTCATTCACAAGGCTTGCTTCCCAGACTTGGGCTTCCTTCTACATACCCTGAGAAAATCTAGTTTACCCTAAACAACATCTGTCTATATCCATAGCTTTTGACAGTGATAACCGTCATGCCTTTGACAGTGATAACCGTCATGCTTTTGACAGTGATAACCATCATGCTTTTGACAGTGATAACCGTCATGCTTTTCATGGATTGCTGTAATCAGTGAGTGAAGATAATACTGCAGTCCAGATAGACTGCAGTGGGATGGGATATTCTGGCTACAGCAGGTTACGTTGCTAGTTTGTTGTGTCACTAATGAGTGTGGCCCATCCTTGCTAACTTTGATGCTATTGTTGCCTTGCAGACTGCATGTGTAACACTAAGAGCAGGTACAGTGCATTTTGTTAAATAACATGCACGTGTGCATGCATGTGTGCATGTTCTCTGTGCTCGTGAGCCCCCTGGTGCTGGCAAATAGTTTTCCTCCTCCTAGTTAAGGGTAGTGTCGCAATTGTTTATCTGCCATGCTGGGTCATAATAAAAATTCATAAGTATTTTTTTGTAGAATAACAAACAAAGTCACTACAGAATATGTTCAACTGCTACATGAAAACGAGAACTGAAAAAGTAAATTATAAAAAAAAATCCTCTGAACATGGATTTGAAAAATATTTGTAATGGAAAACACTAGAATACTAATGAGAAACGGTCAAGATGACTTGAAATATGTCAATTTTAGACCACTATGACCAAGCACCCACTCAGGCAAATTTATTGTGTTTCCATTTTTAAAAGAGTATATTTAAAATATGATGTAGAAAGAACAAATAACTCTCACATATCTGTCCCTTCTCCCATTACACTTACATAACTGTCCCTCCTCCCGTTACACTCACATAACTGTCCCTCCTCCCGTTACACTCACATAACTGTCCCTCCTCCCGTTACATTGTCATATAAATCAAGATATTATGTATAACATTTTATATTCTGTTCATACTGAAGCGCCATCTGTGTTCAACGTCTGTCAAATTGCAAGTTTGAACTAACACCTCTGATACTATCAGATAGTTCTTGTCATTTTCTCCCACCTCTGTAAAGGATCTAAAGCCCGACATGCTCGCTATGACATGACACAACACAAGTTGAATTTTGTTGCGCTGCCGGATAACTTATGATGAGGACCAACGCTACAAAACCTACAAGTGTGGGTGTCATAAGAGTGCATACACTTTAGAACACGACACAGTCAGATGCAGCCTGACTGGCCACAACAATCACAAATCTAGTTAGACACACAGGTCGTAGCATGTATGACGGGTTTTAAACACCAGTATCCTACTCCACAGCACTGTTTCTTATTAACCAAAAACATTTTTTTTTCACAATGGAAACTGATTCCAATGCTTTGGCTAGCACTGATGTTGTCTGCTTGACCTTCCAGCACCATTTATTTGATGTTAACTGTGCAAAATAACTTGCACGGCATTATCTGCACCTCTAAACATGCAAATGCAGATACATGGATAGGTTTGATTAATATTTAATGGTTTAACTGTATTTTGCTATATTCCATGATAACTGAAAATATAAGCCAATGACTGCATTCTGTCTCTGAGTTTCCGCCCAGATAACGTTTAATATCTAAAATGACAGTGAGTTTAGCATTCATCTATATTACGGCCCTTTGTTTATTTATTTATATCCTGATGGAACTCCAAATAACATTTTTAAGTGACAAAATGGTTGACATATTTGACGAGTTGAACTGTGCAGTGTATATTGTCCAATGTATGGTGTAGCATTAAAAATGAAAATTGATTACAAAACATGCGGTGCTGCCATTTTGTGGCAGTAGCAAACAAAGATACTAATTGCACCGCTACCGACTAATGTTCGCTGGCATTGTACTGCTAACATGCTCGAGATTTGTGCCCGTATTCTCAAGACAAATATTCAATAATTGTTATGATGGTTATAAAGTCATAGATACAAACTCAAGTCTTTTGAGAATGCGGGCCAAAGTTTGTTGTCCCTGACCTGGTTTCACAGCCAATTTCTGTTTTAATGCCGCCAGTAGTGGTGGTAGTGTCTAGTCTCTATTAGCATGGTCAGTGTCTTCAGTAGTGGTCACTTGTGGTCCACTGTAGAATCCTCCCTAGTGTTATTTGCATGATAATGTTGTTTCGTCTGTTGCACGTTACATATCATTGGTATGTCACGTCTTTCCTTTCCTCCTTAAACTTGTTAGAGAACCTTCCACGAGTGACTAGTTTTCCACTTACATCTGTTGTACAAGTCATGACTAGAATGCGGACTAGGTTAACACTGGAATGTCATGCATCATTCATGAGGGTTGTAACCTTTGTGGTCAAATTGTTATATCAAAACAAGGAATTATACATACAAGTTAAATATTGAGAATGTCCCAGCTGACCAGTCAAAACTCTAACATTTTGTGTTGCTTTCATTTAAACAAATAGTTTAACAAGGTTCAGTGGTTAACTGATGCAGAGCTGGGGGGGGGTTCGTATAATTAAAATGCCTCAATTATGTGAACTTTTCAATTTCAAAGTGCATTTAAATTGACAATTATTGCAGTATATTTGCCAAAAATTGTGTTGCTAGGATTTATTTCCTGTGTATAAATATTTGGTGACATGGACAAAATGTTGTATATTTTTGTTAGGTATTATTATTTATTCACGACATGCAACCTTGTATTTGGAGGCCACCCTCCCAGTGCATTTATTTCTACATAGTGCCATTGATGGTATTGGTTTATTTGAGGAAACTTATAAAGGTCTACTGTGGGTATAAGATGAATGCACTTGTGCAATTTCTTTCTAGTGTTCCTTTTTATGGCATGTTTACAAGTCTGTGTGTGTACTTTGATGTGTTGTAAACAAATATCTATCTTACACACAGAGGTAACCGTTGTTCTTTTTTCTGCAGCTGCAGCAACGATAGCTACAAGTGGCCCTGAGCCAGGGCGTTGATCCGGGGTAAAGACTCACTGGTGCTGTCCTCTACGCCCCCATCCAGGTAGCACTGAAGTCTCGTGGCACGGTGCTGCTAGAAACAAACCTGTTGGCAGTGATGTTGACAACTACCCTCTCGTGGGGTGTTTCAGAGAGCAAGGGTGCTCACAGAGTGGACTAATAAGCCCTTTCAAGGTAGAATCTCCTGAGGGCAAGATTCTGCCAGCAGCGAGCGCTGGTGTGCGTCGCATCATTCCAGAATGAGTCGTGTTCCGAGATCGTCTCGCACTCTCGGAAAGTGATTTCCCATTGTGATCTCGTGCTGTGTGACATAGATAGGTCATGAACTCTTCCTGCTGTGTACATTGCTTTAAGCATGTTTGGTTGCTATGGTAACCAGTGACTTTTTAAGTTCAATGCATCACCAAGACCTAACCTGAAGGACAAGATGTTGGAGCCTGCATAATATTTGACAACACAAATCATCTTATTGCAGGAATGTGTTTACATCCATTCTCTTTGTTTCTGTATGTATATTATGAATCATCGGTGTCTTTCCAAAGCTTCTAGTAGTAGCTTAACGACTGTTGATTGTGTATATTATTTTATTGAAGTGGTTATATGCCCAACCAATTAGCGGATTTTCCCCAAAGTTCCTTTTTATCCTGCTTTTGCGTGTTTCGAAGGCAACCATCAGTCTGATCCTGTCGACCCTCCATTGTTCATAATAAACGCGCTAAATATCTGTGGGCATCCATCTTGTAGGTCCGTACAATGGTTGGGCAGATATTCTCTTCCTTATTTTATTGAACTATTGGTGTGAAACATTGTTGGACAGACATGATGCTAAAGGTCTAATGTGTCCAATGTTTGTGTATAGTATGCCTAGTGTACATTTTATTATCGCTGTCCAGTGAGACGTCCCTTTTTATGCGAGGGAAAGGAACCAAATCATGTCTTTGTCTCAAGATCAATGGTTGTTTTAGACATTTAAAAAATGTCCTTACCACAATCAGTTTCATAAAGATGGTAGTTTGTTGTAACAAGCTTTCTAATTGTAATATTGTCTCATTCTACATTAAAAATATTTGTTGTCTATTTTCTATCATTACACTAAATATATGAAAATACCTTATACATTTGTCACTAGTAACAGTAAAATATGTTTATATTGAATTTTCTACCAAATGCATTGTATGTTTCTGTCCAAGACTAAACGCTTTATGTATAGGGTGTATATATAAAATGTGAAAATGGGCTGTAAATCTCATGATTCCTTTTTACGATGAATTTTCTTCTATGCGATATTCAAATTTTTTAGAGAAATATTTCTGTTGTTCAATAGAATGGATATTGTGTGCAGCCAATATTTTGATGCAAACAGATATCTGTATTCTTTTGTGGAACGACTGTCAACTCTCCAGTTACGCATAGCAACTTACACGAAACCACTGCAGATGGTGATCAAGTCTTGTATAAAATATCTCCATAGAAATTGTCACCCGACTGCTAGACGACTATTATGAGATGCGTGCTTATGTTTCTTGACATGTATTTTATATGTATCATATTCTGACAAGTTGTTTTTTTACAATAAATGTGTCATGTAAGTAATTGCTGGTTGTCTTGTGATACTAGATGCCACTAATCCTGGTGGTGGTTTCATGAAACGTTCGTATACGGATAACCAGTCAGTCGTATACATTTATGAAATATACCTACATCAAACAAAATCTGCCCGGACTTGCCGGAAATCTACTTAAGAACTTCTGCTATACCGCTGCTATAAGTGTGCCATATATGTAAAAAAAAATTGCATTGCATATGGGACATCTGTATGATGTGGCATGTCTTGATATGTAGGAATGCAACATTAGTTTAACTGATCCACCACCAACGTTTTTGATCCATGTGAACGAAACAATTAAAATAAGCAGAATTGAATAACATGTCATTTGTTGACAACTTTTAATTTGTTGACAATTGTCCTGTAAGTACAAATATCACTTAGCTAGAGACCAAACCAAACTTGTTGACACAACGCAACAAGATCAGTCCATAAATGATTTATTGTACAGTCTCTAAAGAGTTCCATCCGCCCCGTTTGGGGCATACAAATGTATTCACACACGTCCCACTATTAACCCTGCCTTAGTGTAAACCCCCCAATTCTGTCCATTAGTTCTCCTCGTTGGCCATGAAACCTTGTGGCGAGAATGTCAATGCTGTGTCATCGTCATCGATGCAGTGTCATCAACAAAGCGACAGTGACACTCCCGATGAATGTGGTGATCTTGAAGTACGACTAACTCGTCCATCCTTACATTCTGACCCAGTACATGCCGGCACGGGACCGGCTGTAGTCGGGCAGACCTTCCACAGGACCTGAACAGGCAAACACAGTGTCACAACAAAACCACAACTACAAATTGTCATTCAACATAAGAACATCATAGCTGGTGTTTGGAAATCTGTGATACAGTATGCTTGTAGTGGAAAATATTTCTAGTTTCTGCTCACTATAGTAATATTATATATGGCGTCAGTGTAAGGTATAAGGACAACAAAGTTATACAAGAATCATTTTTGAAACTACATACCAGTTAACTTAACATTCTTTCAATCAGATTTTTATAATTCATATACAGAATTAATATACAGGAGAAAACTGAGGTGTGACTGAAAACATGCAGATCTGGCTAAATAAATTTTTTTTTCCTGAAAATAAGATGCAGTTGACCGACTGCACTCACCGACACCAACGACAACTGGACATTTGTCGTAGATGTATTTCATGCAGACGTCACGAACTACTGAGGCGTTGACTGCCTCTATCCTGGCGTCCAGTTCGGGCAGCGGCAGGCGTCGGCCATAGCACAACATTTGTCTAAAATGTAATAGTTGTCACCAGTCACGATGATAGTCATTTCATCTTGAGGAAATTTTGGTATCACTATATAGCACTATATAGGAAGACAAAATTGTACATTTCCCCTCCACCGACATGAATTACAAAAACTCATGGCACTAAACTCGAAGTCAGCACACTGTATACTTTGAATGGAAATTACCTAGGGGGAAACATCAAAGAACAACACTAAACAAAGCAGCTGTGAACTCTTCCCGTGAACTAAATGCTGTGTAGTGTCTTACGCCAACAGTTTGAGATGACATCTTACGAGTCTCACCTGCCGATGTCTTCACAGATGGGTGTGGAGCCGTCCAGCATCAGCAGCATGTTAGTTTTGAGCAGGTTCTTGGCTCGCTGCACCTCAAAGTCCGTCACGAACGTACACAGACGCATCCTACAGGCAACAACACAGTGACTGACAGGGACAAACTGACCAGAGGGAAGAGTTTGGGACATGCAACAAGCAATTAGTGGCCGATTTATTAGCATGCCTAAATATACAGTACAGCGGTCTGTTGTAGAACTTATTTGATTTCATCACCAAAATGTGTATTTTTTAATATATAAGGAGAAGAAAGATCACAGTAGTAACATGTGTGGCATCGGTAATACTGAAATGCAATAAAATAAAAAAAATAGCTGTCACAATGTCTGGCCATAAAACTGTCATTGCTTGACCTGAAAACGATGACGTCATTCAGCAAGTGTGGAGGACTGACATGTGTCTCCTGTCCTGTCCCTGTAGTGAGGGACACTGACTACTCACCATTCCTTCTGCACATTCCAAATCATGTCTTCCACATTCATCTGGTCCGTGACAAAGTACACACCCCTGCAACAAAACCACGTGACAGACACAAAACACATCTCCACTCCTTTTACAACGTACAATTTCCTGACGGATACAGACTGCATCAATGCATCACTATGTGATAAAATGTATATCCGTGCATGTTAACTATGATAAGTTTTAGATTAATAATGAAAGAAAATTCCTGGATAGTAATTAACCATTCACTGAAATACTGTAGATAAAATAAAAAACACAATTTTCAAAATCCATGTCTTTTAATAACATTCCATAAGTTTCCAAGCTTGGAAAACCACGGTTTTCATGACCATTGGGAAGTTTCTTCTACCACAGAGCATGTTACCTAACAACAGAAGTGTTAAGAAAGTCACATTCACCTCGTCTCACAGCCAAGAAATCCAACCATACATCTGCCCACCTTACATACACAAGGCAACAATATGAGAAGCATTTTGAAAATGTACTTGGATCATTCGCATATTTATTTACGGTCATCGCAATAATACAAATGATCCCGAACAATTAAGATTATTCAAAAAAAGGGCTGAAGAATTCCATCATGTTCAGATTATGATGCATCAGGTTTGTGACAATATTTATTTTAATTATCACTGAGGAATGTATTTTACAATCAGTGATACTTTGGTGGACGTAGCAAACACTCGAATGTCAAAAACTGCGCTACTGCTGAGCTTTTACATCAACATTATTTTCAGCACCTATTCTATAAATTTTATTCAACTGTTTTTACTCAGTCAAATCTGAATACAGTTAGGAGCTTACAACCTACCCCTGAGTGGTGCACACCTGTAAGGCTGGTAAGAGAAATCCATAAGATCCGCAAACAAACACGTCTCATTATCTACGTCCATTAGTTTGCTGCACATGTTCAAAAGGAGCTTGCTGCGCAAACTGGGATATGCTGATTGGGCCTCGGACAAGTTTTGAACCAATGAACTGTTATACAAATGCCATTTTAACAAAGGCAGTACCCTGTATTCCAAAAAAAGAATTGAAAAAAAAACCTGTAAGGAACACATGCAAAACTGGAGGAGCAAGAGATGAATGTCGACTCACCAGAGTCCAGTGTCAGTGTAGCAGGTGTTAAATGACTGGTAGCTGTGACACAGGCCATCAACGGAGGAGGCTTGTGCCAGCTTACAGGCCAGGTTGGCACCGCCGCCGTGGGACCGGTCCCAACTCCCCACCAGGGTGTTCGCCACCATTAGGGCGATGTTGTCGGGGTTTGACCAGCCGGCACCCTCGATGGCGATCGCAACATGTGCCAGCGGCATGTCATCATCACGCACGCGGATCTGCGTGCACATGTACATAATGCAGCATTGTCAGTGGTTATAGCAAAGATGACAATAGTTGAGATTATGGAAACTGTGTGTGACAGAGAATAAAATAAAAATAATGTGGAGTACAGAAAGTAAACAAAACATAAAAGATCACAATACTTTACAATGTTCTATCTTTCATTTCAAAGGTGTGATGATACCCTAGACCATAAGTGCTGGTACATCTTCACAAGAGATAAACTCCACCAAGAGACTTGGTAGCAGACTGACCTCGCTGCCAGTGTAGCGACAGGGCTCCAGCAGGGGGATCGCACCCTCCTCGTACCCCACGCTCAGGTTGCCAAAGTGTTTCTCAGCCAGAGACACCAGCTCAGAGTGGTCCACCCCTGCAACACACAGACCAGGGACACCAGCTCAAACAGGGGCATCCGCAGGAATTTTTCCAGGGAGGGGCAAGAAAGAATATATATATATATATATATATATATATATATATATGCATATTATATATATATATAATATATATATATATATTATATATATATATATATATAACCATATACTTTGAGCTCACGAATATACAGTACATCCAAAAAATTACAGATCCGGGGGCTCAAAAGTGGTGCACACAACTATCAATACACATGTTTTAAATGTGCAGCTAATTAGGGGTTTCGTAGGAAAATAAAAAGCCTCTCACAGTTTACCCAAATTAACAATGTTTTAATATTTATTGTTTCTTTTTCAGTATGAGCAGCAACTGTTTATGGGACATTGAATGTATCAGTATTTATAACACCTCATTTGTAATATCCGTGCAAAATATTTTACTATTGTTATGTGTCACTTCATAATAGTTTTGCAGTCTGAAATTAAATAATCCAGTTTTACTACATATAAAGACTGCTTCATGGCAATTATCAACATGCCAATAATTCACACAATGAAAATTGTACATTCCCTAAACGTAACGTGAAGTAAAAATGAGCCAGTTCCTGCAATAGTTTTGCTTTTTACAAAGTGCAATAGCTTTGCCTTTTACAAAGTCATTGACCATGTGAATGCTTCAAATGGCTGAGATGCAAGACTTTGGTGGAGATTATGAACCTGACAAGTGTTAGCTGCATGAAATAAGGACAATGTATAGGAGTCTTACCACCGGCGCCGGCCAGCACAATACGCGGACCCTTGTAGTGGGTTGATGTATACTCAACCAAGTCCTTGCGATTGATGGACCTGCAAAGAACACATGGTTAAGATGATGTACAACTTATATTACGCCCGTAACGTGCCTGCCCCACACTGACAACAATATGTATGTCTGAACTCTACTTAGTGTGTAGTTTATAACTGACAAATAGCTATCAAATGTGCAAATGGTTCTAACCATTTAACAAGAGAACATGTGATGGGTCGTCTCATAAACTTGGACTAACACAGGCAGCCCATCTTAAAACAATGTACAGAGGCATTTATCCAGGAAGACCACAATTAAACTGACCACAAAAATATTTTAAATCAACATATATTAGTTCGGCGTATTTCCATCTACAAATGATTTGATTAAGTGGAGGTATGTATGATCCCATCAATCCAATGGTATAATCGGAATCCTACTTTTGAGAAGAGAACATCATAGAGTGGATTTATCACTATCCCTGGCATATAAAGTACTTCACCGGGTACTGGTCACTTACTCAATGTTCTCAGTTGGCCCAAGAATGGTGCGTCCGAGGGCAGTGCCCTGGTAGGCGCTGGCATGGAGGTGGTCAAACACGACCTCTTGCAGGTTGGTCTCGACCTCCTGCATGACAAACACACATATATTACACACTTCTAATTATGTACACAACAACTTGGTTAACATGAAGGGACCGAGGAACACAGGAGTTATCCATGTGTTTTAAGTGAATCCCAGTGGGCCACGACCAGGCTGAGTGTAATTGATTATTAAGGAGGACATTTATTGTTATTGATCACTGTAACGGAACCAAGCCATAGCCACAAGAGTGCTTGAATCACTAAAACCCTGTCAAAAAAACAGCAGTAACAGTACATGTAATGTTCTTGATACAATAAACTTATAAAATAATGTAGTTCTACTATCCTATAGTGATTGATTAATACTGTTCATGCAAAATATTAAACATGTAGTTTATCAAGTACACAACGATCCCCTAGGCAACATTGACATGTTTTTCTTACTGCTGAACAACCAGCAAAAAAATCAGATATACATACTACTTTTATATAATATTATACCTGCATTTCCCTGAGGATAACTCCACGTTCCCGCTCTATTTCCTGTTCCCCAAGGGTGCTGTTCTGGATGATGTCAGACAGGATCTCAACCGCTGCAGAAACAAACCATCCATGACTGAATGATGGAGAGATCAGTGATCAGCAAGCTGTGAACCAACTGTGGCTGCCAGCAAGTGGTGGTTAACAAGCTGTGAACCAACTGTGGCTGCCAGCAAGTGGTGGTTAACAAGCTGTGAACCAACTGTGGCTGCCAGCAAGTGGTGGTTAACAAGCTGTGAACCAACTGTGGCTGCCAGCAAGTGGTGGTTAACAAGCTGTGGACCAACTGTGGCTGCCAGCAAGTGGTAGTTAACAAGCTGTGAACCAACTGTGGCTGCCAGCAAGTTATAGTTAACAAGCTGTGAACCAACTGTGGCTCCCAGCAAGTGGTAGTTAACAAGCTGTGGACCAACTGTGGCTCCCAGCAAGTGGTAGTTAAGAAGCTGTGGATCAACTGTGGCTCCCAGCAAGTGGTGGTTAACAAGCTGTGAACCAACTGTGGCTGCCAGCAAGTGGTTGTTAAGAAGCAGCTGTGGACCAACTGTGGCTGCCAGCAAGTTGTAGTTAACAAGCTGTGGATCAACTGTGGCTCCCAGCAAGTGGTGGTTAACAAGCTGTGAACCAACTGTGGCTGCCAGCAAGTGGTAGTTAACAAGCTGTGGACCAACTGTGGCTGCCAGCAAGTGGTGGTTAACAAGCTGTGGATCAACTGTGGCTCCCAGCAAGTGGTGGTTAACAAGCTGTGAACCAACTGTGGCTCCCAGCAAGTGGTGGCTAACAAGCTGTGAACCAACTGTGGCTCCCAGCAAGTGGTGGCTAACAAGCTGTGAACCAACTGTGGCTGCCAGCAAGTGGTGGTTAACAAGCTGTGAACCAACTGTGGCTGCCAGCAAGTGGTGGTTAACAAGCTGTGAACCAACTGTGGCTGCCAGCAAGTGGTGGTTAACAAGCTGTGGACCAACTGTGGCTGCCAGCAAGTGGTAGTTAACAAGCTGTGAACCAACTGTGGCTCCCAGCAAGTTGTAGTTAACAAGCTGTGAACCAACTGTGGCTCCCAGCAAGTGGTAGTTAACAAGCTGTGGACCAACTGTGGCTCCCAGCAAGTGGCAGTTAAGAAGCTGTGAACTAACTGTGGCTCCCAGCAAGTGGTGGCTAACAAGCTGTGAACCAACTGTGGCTCCCAGCAAGTGGTGGTTAACAAGCTGTGAACCAACTGTGGCTCCCAGCAAGTGGTGGTTAACAAGCTGTGGATCAACTGTGGCTCCCAGCAAGTTGTAGTTAACAAGCTGTGGATCAACTGTGGCTCCCAGCAAGTGGTGGTTAACAAGCTGTGGATCTACTGTGGCTCCTAGCAAGTTGTAGTTAACAAGCTGTGGATCTACTGTGGCTCCCAGCAAGTGGTGGTTAACAAGCTGTGAACCAACTGTGGGTCCCAGCAAGTGGTGGTTAACAAGCTGTGGATCAACTGTGGCTGCCAGCAAGTGGTAGTTAACAAGCTGTGGACCAACTGTGGCTGCCAGCAAGTGGTGGTTAACAAGCTGTGAATCAGCTGTGGCTCCCAGCAAGTGGTGGTTAACAAGCTGTGAACCAACTGTGGCTCCCAGCAAGTGGTGGCTAACAAGCTGTGAACCAACTGTGGCTCCCAGCAAGTGGTGGCTAACAAGATGTGAACCCACTGTGGCTCCCAGCAAGTGGTGGTTAACAAGCTGTGGATCAACTGTGGCTCCCAGCAAGTGGTGGCTAACAAGATGTGGATCAAGTGTGGCTCCCAGCAAGTGGTGGTTAACAAGCTGTGAACCAACTGTGGCTCCCAGCAAGTGGTGGTTAACAAGCTGTGGATCAACTGTGGCTCCCAGCAAGTGGTGGCTAACAAGCTGTGGATCAAGTGTGGCTCCCAGCAAGTGGTGGCTAACAAGCCGTGGATCAAGTGTGGCTCCCAGCAAGTGATGGTTAACAAGCTGTGAACCAACTGTGGCTCCCAGCAAGTGGTGGTTAACAAGCTGTAGATCAACTGTGGCTCCTATGCAAGTTGTAGTTAACAAGCTGTGAACCAACTGTGGCTCCCAGCAAGTGGTGGTTAACAAGCTGTGAACCAACTGTGGCTCCCAGCAAGTTGTAGTTAACAAGCTGTGGATCAACTGTGGCTCCCAGCAAGTGGTGGTTAACAAGCAGTGGATCAACTGTGGCTCCCAGCAAGTGGTGGTTAACAAGCTGTGAACCAACTGTGGCTCCTATGCAATTTGTAGTTAACAAGCTGTGGATCATCTGTGGCTCCTATGCAAGTTGTAGTTAACAAGCTGTGGATCAACTGTGGTTCCCAGCAAGTGGTGGTTAACAAGCTATGGATCAACTGTGGCTCCTATGCAAGTTGTAGTTAACAAGCTGTGGATCAACTGTGGCTCCCAGCAAGTGGTGGTTAACAAGCTGTGAACCAACTGTGGCTCCCAGCAAGTGGTGGTTAACAAGCTGTGGATCAACTGTGGCTCCTATGCAAGTTGTAGTTAACAAGCTGTGAACCAACTGTGGCTCCCAGCAAGTGGTAGTTAACAAGCTGTGAACCAACTGTGGCTCCCAGCAAGTGGTGGTTAACAAGCTGTGGACCAACTGTGGCTCCCAGCAAGTGGTGGTTAACAAGCTGTGGATCAGCTGTGGCTCCCAGCAAGTGATGGTTAACAAGCTGTGAACCAACTGTGGCTGCCAGCAAGTGGTGGTTAACAAGTTGTGGACCAACTGTGGCTCCCAGCAAGTGGTGGTTAACAAGCTGTGAACCAACTGTGGCTGCCAGCAAGTGGTAGTTAGCAAGTGGTGGCTAACAAGCTGTGGATCAACTGTGGCTCCCAGCAAGTGGTGGCTAACAAGCTGTGGATCAAGTGTGGCTCCCAGCAAGTGGTGGTTAACAAGCTGTGAACCAACTGTGGCTCCCAGCAAGTGGTGGTTAACAAGCTGTGGATCAACTGTGGCTCCTATGCAAGTTGTAGTTAACAAGCTGTGAACCAACTGTGGCTCCCAGCAAGTGGTGGTTAACAAGCTGTGAACCAACTGTGGCTCCCAGCAAGTTGTAGTTAACAAGCTGTGGATCAACTGTGGCTCCCAGCAAGTTGTAGTTAACAAGCTGTGGATCAACTGTGGCTCCCAGCAAGTGGTGGTTAACAAGCTGTGGATCAACTGTGGCTCCCAGCAAGTGGTGGTTAACAAGCTGTGGATCAACTGTGGCTCCTATGCAAGTTGTAGTTAACAAGCTGTGGATCAACTGTGGCTCCCAGCAAGTGGTGGTTAACAAGCTGTGAACCAACTGTGGCTCCCAGCAAGTGGTGGTTAACAAGCTGTGAACCAACTGTGGCTCCTATGCAAGTTGTAGTTAACAAGCTGTGAACCAACTGTGGCTCCCAGCAAGTGGTGGTTAACAAGCTGTGAACCAACTGTGGCTCCCAGCAAGTGGTAGTTAACAAGCTGTGAACCAACTGTGGCTCCCAGCAAGTGGTGGTTAACAAGCTGTGGACCAACTGTGGCTGCCAGCAAGTGGTGGTTAACAAGCTGTGGACCAACTGTGGCTCCCAGCAAGTGGTAGTTAACAAGCTGTGGATCAACTGTGGCTGCCAGCAAGTGGTGGTTAACAAGCTGTGAACCAACTGTGGCTCCCAGCAAGTGGTGGTTAACAAGCTGTGGACCAACTGTGGCTCCCATCAAGTGGTGGTTAACAAGCTGTGAACCAACTGTGGATCCCAGCAAGTGGTGGTTAACAAGCTGAACCTTTGCAACATGTTGGCCACTTAGATTAAACATTGAAATTACTTTTACAACAAGTGTGAAAGTAGCTTGTTTTGTTTATGCAATAATCGCTTCGGACTGCAGTAACTGATAGCGTCATTTGTTACTAGAAGAAATAACATGCTAAAATATGTGAATTCACCTTCAATGACTATCCAAATATACCATTCATTAGCCCAAACAATGGTTGCTAAAGAGCAACTACCAAGATTCCAGCTAGTAATAAACCTTACATTATACTAGTGATAATATAGTTCACGCAAAACTTATGTATTTATTTTTAAATTTGTCTTCTGCACAATTTACAATGGATTTCTGTAGTGTTATTTACAAGGTCAGTTACTGCATACACTACGAGTTATATGCAGTAACAGATGTAAGAATAAATATTACACACGGTAGATGTGTAGAACACTCTCCGAGTAGATTAGGGTATATGCGAAACAATATCTGCTTGCATTTACCAAGACATGATTTGGGTATTTTCTTTAGAGTATGCTTTTAGTACTCTACAGCAGAATATGCATTAACGTCATTGTTACCTTGAGGGACATCCTTGGAGAAGCACTTGGCGTAGTAGACAGTCTGTTCCCGTGACGTGTAAGCGTTCAAGTGTGCTCCCATGTTCTCCACCTCCAGTTCTAGATCTGTCTGAGACCTCTTAGATGTGCCCTACAAGTAACAGTGCATTCAATATCAGCACCATTGAATTGACTGTAGCATGTCCCAGTACAAAAACAAAGAACACGAAACAAATTGACTGTAGCATGACCCAGTACAAAAACAAAGAACACAAAACAAATTGACTGTAGCATGACCCAGTACAAAAACAAAGAACACAAAACAAATTGACTGTAGCATGACCCAGTACAAAAACAAAGAACACAAAACAAATTGACTGTAGCATGACCCAGTACAAAAACAAAGAACACAACACATTTGTTATTTCTACAAGAAGGTATGTAACCACAATAGTCACAGGTGGTTTAGCCAATGCTTGTTGTATCCATCACCAGGTCTAAATTACCATCACATATTATTAAATCCTAAACACAAAACCAAAACAGTGATATATATATATATATATATATATATATATATATATATATATAGTCGCGCCTCGTTATAACGCGGTAGTCGGGGTCCACGACTCCGGACCGCGTTGTAAGCGAGGCACGTTAGGTGTTCTCATATCTGCCACCAGGGAGCTACTAAACAACAGCGACCGCCGCCCGCTGCACCAAGTTCATGAACTCTGTCGAAGCCCCGTGTGCTTACAGCATTGTCTTATACGGCAATATGCAGTTTATGGAACTTATTAAACGAGTATACTAGCATCAACGTGTATTATTTTTAAATGTCACACCCTCTTGACTCTTGAACTGAATAAAACACATGCACGTATACCGTTATGGACCAGATCTACTACGATGATGATGTACTGGACCGCCAGGCCTACGAATCGAAAATAATAACCTGGACCTGAGCGGTGGAAAACGTATATGATTTGACAAACGTAGTATGCAAGCTGATAAAACACAGAAAAAGACAATAGGTAGAATTAATAATTGTTTCACTTCGTCTTTCAACCGATCTCGACCGAAGCATAAATTTATTACGCACCACTTAACATCGATTCATCATTTCATATGCGGATGACGAATTCGTATTTTCGCCACCGGTAGCGCCTTGGGTTAGGAATTTGGCGTGTTGGTTTCGCGTCGCGAAAACGATTAAATTTACGATGTAATGGAAGCATGTAATTTCACCCAAGTGTTATGTTGGTACCGCATATTAAATGCATTTAAAACGGTTGATCTAATTCTTACGCGAGGCATATTTGTGAATCTCGATTGCAATTTACAAGCCGTCGAAGAGAAGCCAGCGATGGCGATCTATGTCGGCGGCAGCGCAAAACAAACAACACGTTGATACTCGTTCATTGACATCGTTCACCTAATGTTTCTTGAGAATTGTCAAAGCAATTCTAAGTAGGTTTAAGCGGGCCCATTTGACATTTTCCCCTAGCGGCAGAAATTCGGGGTCCACGACCGACCGCGTTATATCCGAATCCGCGTAATAACGGGGCGCGACTGTATATATATCTATAAAACACGACATAGCATTATCAGACAATGCTAGTCTGACAAGCCCATGGTTTGTCTTTGAATGGACAAGGCTGAATACATGCCAACTCTTAAAGTTTTAGAATACATGCCAACTCTTAAAGTTCTACACATAATTCTTTATTTAATGACTAGGGAACATTCCTTATAATTCTGTGCATTTTGAACAAGGTTGTTGTATTATGAAATATGGTCTACATTTCTCAAATAGCAAGTGAATAACAGACCATGTGAAAACATGCATTCTCTCAAGGGACCACTGTCTCACCTTGAATGCCATGTGTTCCAGGAAGTGAGCCACTCCATTGTTCCTCTCGTTCTCGTACCGGCTTCCTGCATCTATCCACAGTCCAACCTGCAACCAACCTCGTCTCAGCACCAACCCAAGCATGGACAATGACTCACGACTTCTTGCTTTACACACATGCTACAGCCACAGTAACATTCATGTAAACAGGATTGTGCATGATGCAATATGACTCCATAAAACAAATAAAATAATACAAATCTCTCTTTTTTCCCCAGTGCCAATTAGGTTTAGATTTATTGATAAAAGCAAGTACAACACCAATGTATCAGATACTGATTAAAAAAATTACACAAAGGATTTGTCCACACTTTTTTACTTTTTATATTAATAGTTATGGCAAACTTATTTATCCAATAAGGAAGAGTAGGTCAAAAGGAGTACAAAATGTGTTCTTCTTTCATTCAGACCCCCGTTGCCATGGTAACAAACAAGATGGTTGTCATAATGGGAAAATATAGCATACTTTGTGCATGGACTCCAGCAATTACTACATCAGATACCATCACATTTCTTTCACTGTCATATTTAGACAACTTTATGTTATGAAATAACAACCTTGCTTTTGTAATTTTAGTAAATTGTATATTTTATTTTGAATAACAAATATTGTCAAAAAAATTTAAAATACCTTCATTGCAAATAAATTAAGTTATTACAAATATAAGGTTGTTGTTGCAATGATAAAGTAATGCAGAATATAACAATGTAAACCTGACTGACATGACTTTAATATTACCAGAGTTATACAGATTAGAAATTTATGAAAATGCATTTCTGTAAATGGCCGACAAAGATTGAATAACAATTGGACAATGGTTTCGGGAATAACTGTGTGTTATTATTAACATACAATACAAGTTGAAGTGCCATGTATCTGAGAAAATCAATCTTGATAGAAAGCTGTGTTTCCAAATGTGTAACTTGTTCTCAGGTCACCTGCGGACAGACCATGCACATGATGTGTCCGATTTCTAAAACTAAATTTGGATAGTCTCAGGAACAACCAAGAAATAATTAGACAGTAACAGAGTCCACAAGACGAAGTTTCACAACATTCAGTCAAATCCGCCAGTCTTATATTGCTGGCCCTTCCTTCTCCTTGGCACTTGACATGTGCCACCGTTCTACACGGCTTCATTTCTGCAGTATCCGGCTGTTTGCTGTCGAAAATTTCCTATTTGCGAGTGCATCTGGCAGTTGCTGCGCTCTCACTTTCTTTGCTCTTCTTTCTTTTCCCCAAAACAGGCTTTGTAGAAATTTTTCGCACCGACTCAATCATAACTTTAGTTTGATGCCATCATTGATTACACTCGGAAATAGCAACATCGTGCATTGTGGGAGACCATGCATCATATATGCAAATATTTGATTCACCACGAGGTCGTAATCTTAGCATTGTGGGAGACCACATGTCACATATCCAACTGTCCACATCATATACGGAAATATCCGAGTCAACACAGGTCGCAAGTATAGTGGAGCGTCCCGACGGTGACGTAGCACAACGCCAAATAAGGAGATAGTCGGTACAATCCAGCTTGCATGTATGATGATTTCCAGCGAATAAGGGTCAAATGGCGGGGACGCAGTCTAGACAGGCGGTTAGTAAACAGAAAGAGGAATCTATCCGTACTAAACAAGATGGCAAATTTACGAGTGTTGCTAAGGTCTAGTCTGAGAATGAACACGGGAGTATTACTTTATAGGGGCACACTTTATTCACAAATAAAAAAATTTCAAAACCATGAAAAACTAGTAGTGTAACCACTATACTACCCTGTACATACAAAATACTTATTCAATATTGGAATATGCATTCATTATATCCATATCATCAAGAATTTCGAATGCAGTATCATCAGAAGCATTTGATGTAAAACTTATTAGACCATTCAGGTCTAGAATCGCAGTGATTCACTCACTGTGGCAGTCGGTATCCCAGAGTCCTCTGATGAAACTCGCAGTCCATTAGCGAGACTCGTCACTTTGGTCTCTGGCACATTCAGTGTCTCTTCGTACGTTGCCGCTTGGGTAGCTCTCCATCGCCGGGCGACTGCCGAAACTGGTGCCTGCAAGAACGGCACCAGGACAACATATTCAACAGGTTACAAACTTCTTACATCATTGTTTTAAATGTGTACACTGTATGTGTACAACTTTAAATTCTTGAACATGACATTCAACGTGGTGTTGAGATCAAATCTGGTGTCACACTATTAGATTTTCAACATTCGTTTGAACAAGGGATGTCGCACCTGACTTCTGGTAATAATCACGTGATCGTATTCGTCGTATATTCTTTCTGTGTGTACAGTCGTTCACATACCTCTTTTCATAAGAAATCCATATGTGCTTTTAATGACAAGTAGGTATAGTGAAAGTTTATTCATTGGGACATTTATGTATGGTCGTAGTATTCAGATTATGCATATCAATGCCTAGATACTGATGTTGAAAGGTGAGTGGGGTCATTACTAGTTGCATACCCTGTTATATATATATATATATATTTTATATATTAGTTACAGGGGCTCATGTTGATTCAGTTGCCCATGGATATAACTGATGCAAGAATTACTAATTACTTTGATTGGAAAATGTCTATGTTACACTGGCAGAAGACATATATACATCTGCTCAAGTCTCAAGTAGTTATACTCCAAACAGCCCAATCTTGAGCTAACGCAGGAGTTTGGACCAACGGCTTTTAGTGTCTCTTCCGAAAGACACGGGCAAAGTGGGGTGAACGAAATTGCCCAAGCTTCGAAACGGCGGAGGTGGAATCGAACCACCGTCCTCTCAATCGACAGGCGGGTGCTCTAACCATTAGACCACCGCTCCCCTACATCTAATAAGACGCATTTGTCAGCAATTTTTTTCAACCCAGGTTATTACTTTTGTGTTCGTGACGAGGGATATTGTATATTTCGAAACGATCGGCCATCAACCAGTGTTTAGTATTCGAACGTCGCCAAACGTGACCTGAGCGATAACATGGGTGAATATCAGTACACCATCGTATCACATATTCAAGCGACCCAAATTTGTAACATATTCAAGCGACCCAAATTTGTAACACGTCATCGTGGCTACTTTTTTTTAAACAAAGAAATTATATACTGTCAACAATCAATACAGGTCTTACAGGCGTAACGTTTCAATGTATTACAGCTTAAATTCACAAAGTCAACACCAAGCCTACGCTGGCGGCCTTGCAATATGACGCTGTCCTTGAAACCTGTCCTCTGCTTAAGCCGGTGTTTACTAAATAGCAAAACTTATTCAACACTAACTATAGGCACCTAGTAAAAAATTAAACGTATGTGTATTCGTGTACAATATGATATATCACAGGAGCTTACTCTCGATGTTTTTGAAAGTTTTGTAGCCACACGGCCTGCCGCAGTCAGAACCCTCGACGCCATCTTTCCGACCCGTGAGCTGTACGCAATACGCAGCCGCGATGACCTTGGACCCTTGGCCTCGATTTCGTTGTGATGCACGCGATGACGTTGTCGTCAACGGATTGTTGAACCAATTCTTGTCAGTTGCGTCTGGTAAGCCGTAAAATGACATATGTAAATTCAACATCAACGTTGGTGTGCGGACTTGTATTTTATAAAGAAACAAGTCATTGTAAACTAAAATCGATTGGTAGCAAGCGTAATTACGGAACACTCGTTAAGATACCTTACTTTAACTTAAGACACCTTAACTTAAGTTAACTCATGCCATGGTTCTGATCGCAGGATTCTTGTGACTCCTCAATGATCAGATCTTCTTCGCCGTCTATTAATAGTCTAAGAATTCCGGTTCCTGTTTTTAATGGTGCTTTGAAATTATAAAGAATTTCCTGATTGGACCAGAATGTGTCCAGGCTTTTTTTAAAGTATTTAAAGATTTTGCTTGAACGACTGTTTCCGGGAGGGTTCAGTCACTCTATCTCTGATTGGAAAAGCATTTTTTTTTTATTTTTGCTCTTTGAGTAAATAATTTTATGGTATGACCTCTATTTCCTGTCCTGAAGGATGCATCCTCCCATTTTAAGAGTTTAGGTGAAGATTCAATGATAAATGTTGTATATAGATTGTGTATAATTTTAAAAACTTCAATAATATCGCCTCGTAGACGTCTATATGATAATGAGGGAAGTTTTAATAATTTTAATCTTTCTATGTAAGTTAAGTTTCCTTGGTAATTCTTTTGTTGCTCTTTGGACATTTTCTATTGCAATAATATGTTTTTTTAAGGATACCATACTGCTATTACATAGTCAAGATGCGTTCTTACCATTGTTTTATACAGTGGCAAGAATGCATCTTTGTCAAGAAATTGGAAAGTTCTGCGAATAATGAGGGAAGTTTTAATAATTTTAATCTTTCTACAGCTGTATATAAGTTAGGTTTCTCATACCTGGTAATTCTTTTGTTGCTCTTCTTTGGACATTTTCTATTGCAATAATATGTTTATGTAAAGATACCATACTGCTATGGCATAGTCAAGGTGCGTTCTTACCATTGTTTTATATAATGGCAAGAACGCATCTTTGTCAAGAAATTGGAAAGTTCTGCAAATTATTGCAGAACCAAAGGATAGCTTTGTGTCTATGATAACCAATTAAGTCATTTTGTTTTTCAAATAGAATATTTGATTTCTCCAATGTTATTATTTCCAATAGTCATGTGTTTATATTTGCTTGGATGAAATTTTAGTAACCATTTGGTATTTAGGTCATGTTGTGAAACGCCCTGGTCGTTTTTATCAGTAATAGTTCTAAATATCTTGATGTCATCTGCAAATAGAAATGTATCAGATTTGGTTAGTTCTGGTAGGTCATTTATGTATAGTACAAAAAGTAACAACGTTACATTGTGCCATTTTGATTCTTTACCAATTATAGCCACCTTTTGTTTTCTATCTGAGAAATGCTTCGATCCAATTTATTAATTAATTCCTAATGTTGTGGCTATCCATTTTATGTATTAACCTCTTATGTGTTACTGTGTCAACAGCTTTTTGGAAGTCCATATAATTGACGTTTATAAGTTGGAGGACTGTAGAGCACCCTGATATAAAACCATATTGTTTTTGGCTAAATTAGTCCGGCAGCCAAAAGGCATTTTTTTACATAACCCCTTTTTGCCTTATATAGTTTTTTCTTTGTTGATTATTCATCTCTAGCATGTATATAATGACATCCAGGGGTGTGGAGCACCCTCGAGCATTTTGAAAAACACAAAAAAAATCCAAAATGGCCACCAAAATCAACTTTTTATCATATCTTTGCAACCAGACAAGATACAAACATTCAATTCCACCATAACTGATATGAAACAAAAAACAAGATGGCGACCATAAGTATGCTACAAATGGTTGCCGACTATGCGAAAAAAGACAATATTTCATGTACCGTGAACAAAAACATGAGAACATGACAAAATTAATTTTCTATGTGTTATCATATGAGGAGAATTACATAAGATCAACATTTCATGAAATTCTTACCTTTCTAAGCATCAGTCCTCTTCATCATGTAGGACATACTTGCCGCTCTCATTTTGGCAGGCCTGTCCACCCTGGCATGCGCAAAATGGTGTGCATGCCATGTCAGAGCTGTTGCAGCTGCAATTGTTCGTGCTACATGGCATTTCACTCCGACATGAGCACTTGATCAGCTTTAGCAACCCAGTTGGGGCTAACAAGGTGTCTGGGGGGACAGTAGTTGGACTTAGTGCAGTACTCCCGTCCTGTGACCAACTGCCTGTGTTTCCCAGTAAGTTGAGAGAACGTTGGCCATGTCTCAGAACTTTCAGAGCTGCAACCTTGTCAACGCCAAAGTATGACGCCACAGTATCACAACCTGTGAGACCGTGAGCAGCTAGTAGATCTGGGACAGTGGAGTTGTGCTCTTCTGCAGCTGCATTGATATCTAGGACACTTCGTCCTTGAATTGGCGAAACCATTAGAACTTTGCAGGATACCCTCCTCGATGATGAGAGCAATCAATTGATCTTTGTTTGTGGTGACGGTTAGGGCGACATTTTGTGGTGGCAGGCGAGCTGTGCAACGTAATGTGTAAACCCTGCTTGCTCCTTTGTCCCTGCCGCGTCGGGTTGCCTCCTTAGTACTGCACTCAGTGTATCTGTCGAACACCAGATAGATGTCACTTTTCGCCAAGTGACCGTGTATGTAACTGCGGAACCAGACAAGGTAATCATGTACAGTGCCAGATGTTGGCCAAGGCACTACCCAGAGGACAGCGCACCCATTGAGGAACGTTGCCTGCACATCTTGTTCAGCCAGCCGTCTTGACACTTCCACATTAAGCGCATTCTTGGGATTGGATTTCGTTTTGGCATCCCTCAGATTGCCATTTTCATCGAACATAGACGTAGGGATAGGTAATAGTTCATGGCCCATTAGCATGTTTGTATCAAGATTGTGTACGCTAGACTGCAAACCCATGGCTCTTGCATAGATTTTCGTGTCAAACACTAGCATCTCCGACTTTAATGTGTTTCCTGGATAAAGCCCTGGTGGTCAAAATTTTTTTTGTATTTAATCATGAAATCCACCAGGCCAACTGTGTTCAAAAGATTCCATCCGTGTTTTTTTCAGCAATTGCGCCTTGTCGACATTGACCGAGGAGTGATTCACAACTTGCCCAGTGACAATGTTCATCAGCCCATCTGGATGTTGCTCTGGGTCAAGTGGATCTATGCAAAGTTCTAATTTATCGCGTAGAGCTTTCCTGTCTTTGATTCTTGTGGCTGTTTCTTCTTTATGCGAAGTTTGGGCAGATGGTCGTTCGTTATCTCTTATCTCGTTCAAGTCGTCGATGATGCCATGGCAGGTATTCAAGTTGTAAGCCCAGGTTTTCAAAGTTTCCAGTTTCAGAGTTATTCCAATTATCCCACTCTGTCCATGACCATATCTCATTAAGGTAGTTTCAATGGCCATGTCACTGTCAAATGCCATTGAACAGACCAGCGTTGTGGTGCATCGTGTACTATCCATTGATGAATTACGCGTGTATGTATTCGGGCAAGCCTTCCATAGTAGAGGATATAGCACAGAAGGCAAGTGGGATTGCTGCTTCGAAAGGAAATCAAATTCTAGGGCTAACTAGGAGAACTATCACGTATAAGGAGAAACATCTAATTGTACCCCTGTACAAAGCAATAGTTAGACCACATTTGGAATATTGTATTCAAGCATGGAGGCCATATCGTAAAAAAGACATAGATAAGCTAGAAAGAATACAACGAAGTTCAACTAAGATGATTCCAGAATTAAGAGACCTTAGTTACGAAAGTCGCTTATTACAATGTGGTTTGACAACACTAGAGACCAGGAGACTAAGAGGAGACCAAATAGAAGTGTTTAAAATAGTGAACGGTTATGAGGATGTTGATAGGAATATGTTCTTCAAACTTAAAGAAGGCAGTAGAACCAGAGGACACAAAGCAGCATTAGTTAAGGAGCAGTGTAGGTTGGACATGAGAAAGTACTCATTCTCACAGAGGGTGATAAATGAATGGAACAAACTGCCAAATGATTGTGTTAATGCTAGTAGTGTGAATATGTTTAAAAATAGAATTGACAGATATCTGATAAGGGCGGGCTACACATAGATGAGAAAATTGTTGGACTCTCGATAAGCCAATGGCTTCCTTGTCCACTTGCCATCTGGAACTTGTTGTTCGAGATGGTAATCTTGTTAAATCTTGTTAAATCATAGTTCGTAGAAGTGCGTACCGGGCATAGTTGACATGCCCTGCGGCAAAGAACAAAGGGACCATATCCTTCACCGTGTCAAGATGCAGAGCCCAGTCTGCTTCTGGCTCTGCTTGAATGTATTTGAGAATCACAAAGACAGGCTTGATGAGACAGTCTACCCAAAGCTTTGTTCTGCTCTGAGATGCAGTGTCATCTAGTGCTTGTAGAAGATCGCTCATGCATTCCAGATGGTGTTTGGCAAAGATGGGCCGAAGTAGTTCCTCTACCAGCATCCTGAAAGCTCTGACATTCTGAGGGTATTTCTTGCCGCTCAGCATTTTGAGTACACCTCCAAATACAACACTTAGTATTTCTACGAAGCCAGTTTCACCCATTAGTGTGCCAATACAGTCACAGTAACTCATTAGGAGGTGCATACCACCCAATCTCAGATTGTTGTCTTGGAGCTGGGTCGGGTTCTCCCACTGGACATGTAGTGCTACTCGAGTAGCTGGTCAGCTGTGAACACCACATACTCTTGTCCTACTTCACTGGACACTTGTTGCGCCTTCACCGTCGCTGACATCATCCTGAACGGTTCTGAGGGAGTCTTGTCTATGAGAGGTAGATATACAACTTTGGTCTTCGGTTTCATAGTGTGACCTTGCTATCGAAAAATTTTGGTGTTATAGCCATTGTACTCTGGACATTGTGTGCATGTGAGTATATCGCGGATAAAGGCAAAGTCATTTTCCTCAGCTCTCCTTCGTGACACATCCTGGTGCTTTAGGAAATCTGATGGAAGTGATGGATTAGGAACACATGGCATCGCTGGTTTTGTTTGACCACGATAGTAGTCAAGGGACTGATCCTCGTTGTCTTCATGTATTGGTTGACCGTTTGTCGCAATTTCGCAACCGTTTTCATTGCGTTCTTTACATTTAACAAATGAAATGATGGTACTATGATATTTCTTATGTCTGAGAACATGTAAAAAGACATTTTAATCGTGTGTGTACGTTACCTGGTTGAAAATATGTGACAATTTGCATAGTAGACAATTTGCATAGTAGGCCGCCATCTTGATTTCTTTACATTTTTTCATATCAATTATGGTGGAATCGCAATACCTCATGTCTGTCTGTATCTTGTCTGGTTGCAAAGATATGATAAAAAGTTGATTTTGGTGGCCATTTAGGATTTAAAAATTTTTTTCAAAATGCTCAAGGGCGAGAACTCCACACCCCCTGGATGTCATTATATACATGCTAGAGATGAATAAAAAACTATCAGGCAAAAAGGGGTTACCCCTCACGGCTCCTGGACTAAATAGACAATTTTCCTTCATATGTTCAGTAATATGGTTTCTAATGATCCTTTCCATGCGTTTACATAGAATACTTGTAATGCTTATTGGGCGGTAATTGCTTGCTAGTGACATGTTTCCTTTTTTAGAAATAGCTGAAATTTTCCCTTCTATCTAATCGTTCGAGATAATAGCTGTTATTATCGATGTTTCAAATATTGTACGTAATGGGTGCGAGATTGATTTCGAAACTACTACCAATTAGCCTGGCTCCTATCTCATCTGGACCAGGGGATTTGTTTATATTTAGGCTTTTCAATGCCAATAATATTTAGCTTTCAGTTATTGTTAACTCTTCCATCATTGTATTAGTCTCAACTCTTGCTTAGTTGGTATTTCCCCTGGTTCTTCAGTTGTAAATACGCTAGCGAAGTAGGTTTTAAGAATATTTGCTTTTTCCCCATCTGTTGTAGTGTTGAATTTGGGATTGGTTGGATCTATATTTAATTTACCAATTCCTGGTTTGATTGTAGTTTTGGATTTATAATATTGCCAGAAGGCTTTTGGGTACTTTTTTGTTTGATTAGCTACATTTCTTTCAAACTGCTTTTTTGTTTTCGTGTTAAGGCTGTGAATTTGTTTCTAATTTTGCAGTACTCTAAATATTTCTTCCCATCTCTCGTTTCCGTATATATCTTGTCCATAATCTATTTCATGTCTGGTCAGTTTTCTAGTTTTGTAATTCAGGGGAAAGTTTCCCTTCCTGTGGTTAGAGATTTCTTTTTGTAGTACATATTTTTCTTCCAATAGTTTTAATTCTGTCTTTAGGATTTCCCATTGTCTATTTATATTAGTGTCTGAATCCTTAAATTTGGTTTTCCAATCTATTTTTGAAAACTCAATCCTCATTCTATCAAAATCTGCTTTTTTGTAATACTTTCTTCTTTTAGTGTAATTATTTAGTTTGATTGTAAACAGAATTTCAAAAGTTAATATACAGTGCTCGCTTATTCCTAATGGGCTGAGGTTTTCTACATCTAATAAATCTAAAACATTTGGGTTATTTGAACCTCTGCCTCTGGTTGGGTCTGTCACATGTTGAGACATAAATGCATCTCTTATACATTCTACAAAAAAAAAATTTAGGTTGTTAGGATTGTTAGATTTAGTTGTTAAATTTTTCCAGTTTATGTCTGGGAGGTTGAAATCTTCTACAGTTATAATGCATGAGTAATTTAACTGTGATGTTGTTTTAATCATATTTATAAGTTCTATATATTTATATTTATAAGTTGTTATCATCTGATCCAGTATCACTTCTATAAATACATCCAAATAGAAGTTTTCTTTTATTAGTAAGTTTTAATTCTGCAAATAGACATTCCTTGAATGATGTGTTCAGATTAATTTTTTCTGCTGGTAAGGAATTTTCAATATATATTATGATTCCTCTCCCTTCATGGTTTTCAATATTCTGGGAGAATATTTTATATCCCTCTAGCGAGAACTCTGGGGTAGTAACTAGACATTTTGTATTTTTAGGTTTTACCTCATTTATCACTATAATGTTACATTTTAAATCTATGATTCTCAATTCAAATTCATTTTGTTTATTCCTAAGCTGGTCAGCATTTGTATAAAAACACTTAATACCACTTATTTCTGTTAGTTCAGGATATGATATGTTGTTGGTTGCTTTACAGGTTTTGGGTGCTTGTGTAATTAATGGCTTTTTGATTTTCTTTATTTTTCGGTCCCAAGGTGACCCTCTCACCCTGAACAGGTAGTTTCCCGTTTTGTCTGCTGCTTCTTGCTTTTTAGCTTCTTCGTAGAGTTATTTTGTTAATAACTTCCATAAACAGTGGTTCGCTCAGTGGCGCTTGTAGTCTTTTTGTAAATAATTATGAAGATTTGTCACATTTTATTTGTCAGTAGTAAATAGGTCACTAAGTGTACTACTTGAGCCTGGCTGACTTCCACCTCAAGTTGTCAGGACAGTGCCAATGGAAAACAAATTGGTAATGGTGAAGTCTCGATATCCCACCTGTTTTGGTGTCAGTCTCCATGGGTCCAACAATTCTTTAGTAAGTTTAATACCAACCTCACACTTCCCATTTACCTCTCAATCTCCCATCTAAGACATTAATAGTTGTTGCTTTTATGTTTTATTATATCATTATTTACTTTGTAAAAATATTCATGTAAAATCATGTATACATACAAAATTACAGTGTTTCTTATTCATGTAAAATGTATATACATGTATAACTCGTAATATAAATAAAAAACCAAAAAAGTGACAACTATTAAAACTGTATATAATTTTAACACACACAAATACAAACTTTTGCAATTTGATTTTAATGTTTTCCCAGTTTACTTCCACTATGGCATCTTTGCTATGTCAAAGTCTTGTGTTTTTATGCCAAATGCAAATGTTGAGTTTTAGTACTTGTTGCCACATTCTTGTTAATAATTGTATGAGATAAATATATATGCATCAACATTTTATTTGTCCCCATTCTAGCATATAATTGTACATGTCCGAGACAAATTTTTAAAATTATTTATATGCAGTTTAATGTTGTTTTATTTTATTGTATTGAATGTTTCAAGTACTACGTATATAATGTTATGTAATGCGTAATATTCAACTGATATGGTTGCAAATTAAAATAAATCCATGCTATAATAAATGTTCACACATTGCAGTTGTCCTACGCCACACATAGTGTGGCAATATCAGACGTCACAGTGGAGAGTGCACTCAGTGATGAGGAGACTGTGTCAGCCACGCTATCGGACATCAGATTGGAAGACACCGGTGGTGGAGCAGAGAAGTGTGAGGGTGTTGACTTACTGTCTGATATCGGAGGAGGTGACTTAAATGGCAGGTAAACATATTAATTGTTGTGTGTGAAAAACGCATTCTTCAAAGTGATATTGCTTTTTGGAAAACATAAGGTGAGCAGATCAGTAAAAGTAATTTAATAGTTTGTCTGATAATTTAATCAAAAGTAAATAACACATTTGTACAAATGAGCTAGCGTGTTGTAGTGGATATTAAGTAGGTCAGATGTTTTGTGAAATGCTTTTGAAATGAGACATTTTTAAAAAAAAATAATTGAAAAAGAACCTTACATTTTGTAAATAATGTAAATTGTGTGAATTAGAGAGGTGTCCACTGAAAAGAGATGGACCTCTTTATGATATTGTCATACTGGTTTACTATTTTAAAATTAAATATAAATGTATTTATGCAACTAAAAACTTAGGTTAGGCAAAGTGCGAGATATAATATTTGGATACTGACCTCCCGAAAGTCACATCATCGGCAGTTTACAAATTTCTTCCAATTGCTCATTGTGATAATGTAAGTTTAATATTATTATTGTTGTTGTACACACATAATTAGTCTGAACTATTATTTCCAAACATATGTGTGTTTTGCAACGTTTATGTATTACAGCATTTAAGTATTTACGTGGTGTTTCAGGAAGCCGACAGACACAGTTGAACTGAAGCTGCAGAAGTCAGTGTTCAGGAATGGCCGCTTCGAGAACCCATGGTCTACTTGGGAAAACCCAACACTGGGGCGGGTCTTGAAGTTCCTTCTGTTCTCAAAAGACCACAGTAACATCCCTGACAAGAATGTACGTCTTGCCCCTCATCCCCCATCACCCACACATTTACAATATGAAAAATTGGTATACAGTATTAAAGTTGTCTACAGATGATGGCAAGATGTTACCATATTTCCTGATGACCTAACACTAACAGGCAGCAAGTTACAAGGGGTTGGTGCAGCAACTGAGAAACGTCTAGTTCCAATGTTTATTTCAACCCTGGGAACAAAAGGTAAATGAGAACTAAATAGGCTCTAGGCTTCATGAAAATGTTCATCAGGTATATGTGAATTACGATTTTCTTCAACCACAACTATTTTGATTACTTACTGAACGTTTTGACTGCCATCGGCGGCTTTCATCAGGAGTACTGGGCCCAGAATTCCTGATGAAGGCTGCTGATGGCAATCGAAACATTCAGTAAGTAATCAAAATAGTTGTGGTTGAAGAAAATCGTAATTCAGGCTCTAGGCTTGTTTGCAGGAATGAGCACTGAATGTAAAAATGTCAGTTACTTACGAAAGTGCCTGTTTCTGAAATGGCAAGGCTGTAAATTTTTTACACAATACAAAATTGTAGTCTTCAAAGATTCTACCACTAGCTATAAAGGTTAAAAAAGGAAAATGGTGGTACACTTGTAAGCAGGAGCTTTTGTTGGACTCTTGATAAGCCAGTGGCTTCCTTGTCCACTTGCCATATGAAGTATGTTGGCAGTCTTGTAAAATGATAAATCTCACATTGTGGAGTTTCTGACAGTCAAAACTGATCGTTTCTCCCCAGGAGTTAGACCGTCGGCTTCCCATCCTCCAACCCGACTTCGATCTTCTGGCTAAACCACCCGAGAACGGAATCCGGACAACATGGATAGGCCATGCGACCGTGCTAATTCAGATGGACAGAGTTACAATACTCACAGATCCAATATTCAGCGAACGGTGTTCTGCATCGCAGTATATTGGAGTAAAGCGATACCGCAGTGCAGCGTGTCAAGTTGACGAGCTTCCCGAAATAAACGCAGTGTTGATCAGTCACAACCATTACGATCACTTGGACTTGAACAGCGTACGAGCGCTGAATAAGAGGTTTGGTAAGAGTCTCCGTTGGTACGTCCCACTCGGACTCAAGTCGTGGATGCATGGCGTCTCTTGTGACAATGTCGTGGAACTTGACTGGTGGGACGAGGATGTTATACCTGGTGTCCCTGATGTGAAGGTTGCCTTCGTTCCGTCGCATCATTGGACAAAGAGGACTCTTACTAATGATTACAAGGTGACATTTGACAAAAGTTACAACAAAATCTTTGACATAAGTAACTATTATTGTATAATATCTAAATTACCCAGATATGCATAATGCATGACTCATTTAATGTGCTTCTAAATGAAAAAGTAAGTAATTACAAAATGACATACTATCGCAGTATTCACAATAACATTATGATTATTGTTCTTTGTATTAAGATTATTTTGTTATGTGAATATCTAACATAAATCATGCACTTGTGAATAAAATGTTCATGAAGAAAGGGTCCTATTTGCATTCGGTGCTAAAATGAAAGTTGAGACTAATAACAAACAAACCCCCTTCGTGAACGCGGCTAATGATTAGTCCGTATGTGGTTGCAGGTTTTGTGGGGAGGATTTTGCATCATTGGACCATGGCACCGCTTCTACTTTGCTGGTGATACAGGATATAATGATGTATTGTTCAAGCAGATAGGACAGAAATACGGCCCCTTTCATCTGGCTGCTCTACCTATAGGGGCCTACAAACCCAGGTGTGTATCAGGTAACAACAACACCAGTACATTGAATGTAATTTCCCATGGGATGACAGTTATTAGTTTAATGCTGCTGCTAAGACAAACTTTTAAATTTGCTTCTGCAATTCAATTTTACGCTTCTCATTTTGGAATCATTTGTGGAAAATAAAATGTCTAGTATCCATTATTACATACCAGCTTGTACATGTGTTATTTAGTTATGATGATATCATTGGACTATTAATCAGGGTAATTAATTGGGAAGTGTCTGGCCCCAGAAACATGGTTTGGCTGTTGCCATCAGATGGCATCACTAGTCAGATTAATTCATTGTTTTAAGGAAATCATAATGGACATGGAACTAAATATTTAATTTATTTTATGGTGTGGCTTGTGTTAATGTAATTGAAGTTAAGTTGGTTTGAATACGATGCATCATATAAACAAACAAAAGAGTTTACTCTTGTTGGATGAGTTAGCTTAAGAGTAAATTTTGGGTAACCAATCAAATTCATCACAATGAAAAATGCCTATTGATTCAAGATTCTTGTTTGCAACGAACAGTGGCACCACATCATGGTGCCTGGATAATCAAGGTTAGGCTGAGACCTAAATTACATAGTAATACAACAGCTACCGGTTGTGATGGTAGTCTGATAGTTGCCTGTCATACGTCACTGTATGTTTCCAGGTGGTTTCTAAGACCCCAGCATTGCGATCCTGAAGACGCCGTTCTGGTTCACAAAGATGTCAAAGCACGTCAGTCGGTTGCTATTCATTGGGGAACGTTCAATCTGACATGTGAAGTATGTGCATGTTTCTTTCAACTACAGATATGTGGGGTAACTGGTTTAACACACTGAAAATCCCCAGATGGGTCTCTGGAAATTGTCTGTCTAAAACATTGAAATTCCACTCTAGTATTACATTTATAATAAAAAACATTCTGTGTATATAATAGTGCCCTGCACGGGACTGTAATTTGAGCCCAAGCCCGGCCTGCAATTAGCAGTTAGAATCCAAGCCTGCAAAACAATTGCCCAGCCCAGCACAGCCCCGCAAACTAGAATTTAGGCCCGGGCCCAGCCCAAACCATTAATGTTTGGCCCAGGACTGGCCCAGCCTGCACTTTTCAGGCCCGGTCCATACCTGCAGGCCAAAGACGGGTAAGCCAGCAGCCCGCAAGCCTGTGGCCCACAAAAAAAAAGATAAACTATTATCTTATAATAAAAACGAAACACAAATAAACTGTAATACATATGTATTGTTTTACAAAATAACATAAAAAATAATATGTGAACATTGTATAATGTCTACTAGTCTGCGGCTGTACAGTGTGCTGGACGAGTTCTAGAAATCCAGCACAGCCAACTGCATCAAATGGACGAGTATCCTAAAGAAAAATAATAAACTTTTTATTGTCATTTCTATTAAGTATCATAACATATTTTTATATATGGCTTTAATTTATTAGCTTATGAATAGGGTAGGAGATTTGTTTATCTTAACCCTAATGCAAACCATAACCCTAATTTAAGTTGTTAATTGAATTAGGTCAACTAAGTTAACTTAATTTAATTAATTAATGTTACCAGTAAGGGCAGTTAATTTGGTATTAATTCATATTTCAATTAAATGTCACCCACTGGCACTGACACCCAGTGGCATTTCCAGCAGGCCTGCAGTCACTAGCCTGACGCAGATCAGGCACAGACGTGTGAATTAGCACGAGTGTGAATGAATCAGTACTGGGGAAATTGTACACACTAAACAGTAGACACTAGATAACACAATTGAAAAATACCAACTACTAACTGGGGTGGGCACTGGGCAATGGGCAGTTGCCAGTGGGCAGGACATTCAGGCAGGCAAGATTTGGAGTCGCTGTATGGGATACAGTCCTGCCAGGTGATGCCGAGGATACGCTTGAGGCACCGCATGTGGAAGGTGTTGAGGTGGCGCTCCTGGCACATGTATGTAGTCCACGATTCGCTGCCATAGAGGAGGGTGCTCTCAACACACAGGCCTGGTAGATTCTCATCTTGGTGTTCTCAGTGAACATCTTATTTTCCCATACTCTTTTGGTCAGCTTGGCCATAGTGCATGCGGCTTTTCCGATGCGCCTGTTTATCTCAGTGTCCAGCGAAAGGTTGTTGGAGATATTTGACCCGAGGTAGGTGAAGTCTTCTACTATCTCCAGGGTGTAGTCATTGATCTTGACGGAGGGGACTTGGCTGGCATCCCGCGCAGTGACGTTCATCTTCTTCAGGCTGATTGTGAGTCCAAACTCTCTGCAGGCGTGTGCAAAGCGATTGACCAGCCTCTGGAGGGCCTCTCCTGAGTGGGCAGTGAGTGCTGCATCATCCGCGAACAGCATCTCCGTGACGTATACCTCTGTCACCTTTGTTTTGGCATGCAGACGTGCCAGGTTGAATAGCTTTCCATCAGATCTGATGTGCATGTAGATACTGTCTGAGGAAGAGTCGAAGGCATATGACAGAAAGAGGGAGAAGAAGATCCCAAACAATGTTGGAGCAAGGACACAGCCTTGCTTGACACCGCTGCAGACAGGGAAGTGCTCCGATGTCGAACCATCGTACACAACTGTACCCTTCATGTTCTTGTGGAAGGAGACCATGCTGCATAGCTTGGGAGGGCAGCCGATCTTCTCAAGTAAGCGGAAGAGTCCCTTCCTGCTGACAAGATCGAAGGCCTTGGTTAAGTCAATGAACGCCACGTAGAGGGGCATTCCCTGTTCTCTGCACTTTTCCTGGAGCTGGCGTACTGAGAAGATCATATCAATGGTGGATCTTCCTGCTCTGAACCCGCACTGGGATTCTGGGTAGACACGTGAAGCAAGTTTCTGAAGTCTGATTAGCAGGACCCGAGCGAAGGCCTTCCCCACAATACTCAATAATGATATGCCCCTATAGTTGTTGCAGTCATTGCGGTCGCCTTTGTTTTTGTACAAGGTGACTATTGTAGCATCCCGCATTTCTTGAGGGACTGTTCCTTCATTCCAGCAGAGATAGAGCAGTTGATGTAGGTGCTGTAGTAAGGCAGGCTTCGCACACTTGATCACTTCTGGCGGTATGCTGTCACATCCTGGTGCCTTGCCGCAAGAGAGGGAGTCAATACCTTTGCTCAGGTCCTCGACTGTGGGCTCGTTGTCCAGCTCCTCCATCATAGGCAAGTCCCTGATGGCGTTGAGAGCAGCATTAGTAACGACTGTTTCTCGGGAGTACAGTTCTGAATAATGTTCAACCCATTGCTCTATCTGTTTATCCCGGTCTGTGAGCATTCTCCTGATGTGGATTTCAGTGGAGCCATCTTCCTTACAGTGGGGCCAACAGCTTTCTTGATACCATCGTATATGCCGCGTATGTTTCCGAAGTCGGCTGAGCTTTGGATACTCTCACAAAGTTTCAGCCAGTAGTCATTTGCACAGTGTCTTGCTGTGCGTTGTGCGATGCTCCGTGCAGATCTGAGAGCTGACAGTGTCTTCTCGCATGGATTGTGTTTGTATGCCAGCAGGGCTTCTCGTTTGGTTTCAGTGACAGGTACCATAACATGTAGGTTAGCATTGTACCAGTCTTGGTTTGGTCTTTCTCTCTTGCCAAATGCAGTTATCGCTGCATTGTAGATGGTATTACTGAGGGTGTTCCACCTTGCTGTGGCGTCCTGATCCTGAAGGGACTGCTCAAGGGAGGCTACAAACTGCTCTCTTCATTGGGGGTCTGCAGTTCTAGCAACATTGTGGGCTTGGCGCGGTGCAGCTTACGCGGAGAGAGTCTCACTTTACTGCACACCATGGCATGGTCTGTATCATAATCTGCACTGTGGTAGCTACGTGTTGTTAGGACATTGTTCAGAGCAGAGCGTCTGGTGATGACAAGGTCTAGTTGATGCCATTTATGAGACCTTGGATGTTTCCACGACACTTTGTGGTGATACTTTGACTGTAAGAAGGTGTTGGTGATGCAAAGACCATGAAATGAGCATAGCTCTAATAATCTTTGTCCGTTGTCGTTCATCCTCCCAGTGCCGTGGTGTCCAATGCAGGACGGCCATGATTGATGGTCTGAGCCTACTCTGGCATTAAAGTCGCCAAGAAGGATGAGCAACTCAACTTTGGGAATCTTGCCAATCAGGCTGTCAAGTTCATCATAGAAATGGTCCTTGATATCTTCAGAGGCCTCCAATGTAGGGGCGTATATGCTGAAGATGTGGACAAACACTGCAGCAGTCGCGAGACGGATATATAGGATGCGCTCAGTGCCACCAGCGGGAGGCTCCACATAATCAAGGAGAGAGTTCTTGACAGCAAAACCAACCCCATACAAGCGAGGTTCCTCAGGCTCCTTCCCTTTCCAGAAGAAGGTGAAGTTCTCTTCGTTAAGACATCCGCTGGAGGCAAGTCTGGTTTCCTGGAGAGCCGCGATGCTGACATCGAGTCTGGTTAGCTCCCTATCGATAATAACTGTTTTCCTGCTGTCACTGACCTGTTGCAGGTCATCTGAGATACCGGGACACATGGTCCGTACATTCCAGCTTGCGAAGCGAAGTGCTGGGTACTTCTTAGTTTTTCGTTGTTTGCCTGGTGCAATGTTACCATCTGCTTGTTGTGCCTAAACACTAAGATCCAAGCACCCATTGAAGCAGGCAGATGTTGGCGAGTCAGCACCTTATTGGCTGGGGGCTGCCCAGCTTAGGCGGGCGGTAGCTGACCAGTGAGACCCGATGATTTCTCCCACCGTCAGAGACAACCCGTAGCGCCCGTACTCTACACCAATCGAATTGGGCTTATCACTCATAACTGCTGTCTCCCGTGTTAGTTCCACATTGTGAAGTGAGGCTGGAGTAGCCTCTCCAGGGCGCAAGCCTGGGCAAGAGTGTACGAGATCCTGGGTTGCCCAGTCATCAGGATCCCTCTCTCGGCCTTACCGATGGGATCCAAAGGAATGCGAAGCATGACGTTTGCCACCAGCTTGGCTGCAGGAGCTGCCGGAAAAGTGACAACATGATCACCAGACCGTCTTCGGGGCTCCACTCCGGATTTGTGTAGGGTTTACTCCCCTAGCCTTCCCCATGAGAGGGTATAGCCGCAAGGCAGCGGAGGTTTGAAATAAGAGGTTACCTTCTCCTAGACGGGCGACCAGTCAAGGTTAACGAGCCCCATCTGCCCGAAGCTTCTGGTTTTAAGGCGCCAGATATCCGCCTTTGCCCCTTCTCCTGTCAGTAAAAACAGTTCTGCCGCAAGAAGGCCAGGAGCTGGACTGGACTATCAGAGGCTTTACGAGGCGCACGCCGTTGGGGCATTTTATAAGTAGTTAGAGCTTATCCTCACACACCCACCCCGGCTTAACAGTCTTGCAACCCAAAGGGTGAATCCATGATGGTTAATCATGGCTTGATTACCTCTGCAAATATGTCTAAAGTAAACATTTGGGGCTGGCTACTTCCAGCCAAGTGAACTTATGGGGCCACTAGATCTATGCAAACTGCTACATTCATACCAAAAATATGCATTTGTAACATCTGTATTCTGCATGTAATATGTAGTAGTAATATGTACTGTGTAATGTGTGTGCTGTGTATGCATTGTTGAAAAGAGGTTAAACTACATTCCAATATATAAAGCACTGGTGTCATTCATAATTCCATACAAGGTCTCAATTTGCAAATATGTAATACTAAAGAAATAATTTTAAACATTCATTAACCGGAAATACAATTTACAGTAAGTTTGTATTAATATTAATTATCTGGGTTTTGTATTAATTTTTTTATTAGGTCCAGGCCCAACCCAAGCTACATGGATCAAATATAAATGTTTGCATTAAATATTTAAAAACTTATCATAATTATTATTATCTACCAGATGTGCACTACTATATTCTTTTATTTTTCTGTAAGAGAATAACGTAAAGGTTTATTTTTCTCCCATGACTTTCACACTCAAAAACTTTACCAAGAGACCAACTAGAAGTTAAAACATTGAATAGTAATAAAGATATTTATAGAAATAGTTGTGTTCAAGCATTAGAAAGGTAGAACTAGAGGTAATAACTTAGTAGTAGTGAAAAGGAGATAATAATACACTCGATGGTTTACTTGTAATAAAGCATTTCACCAGTGAAATTGTTGTATGGTTGTATAATAAACTTTCTTTCTATAATTAATCAGATGCTGTCTAATGTTTTCTGTTTCCAGTACTATCTGGAGCCCCCCGAGAAACTTGCTGAAGCTCTAAGGAAACACAAGTTGGCGGAAAAAGAGTTCTTTACTCTGAACCATGGAGAAACACGACTTACTGGAGACAAATACAATCTACTGGATTAACTGTTATTTTGTTGATATGTCAGAAATAGCCTATTCACTGTGATACTCAACAAACACCAACACAGCAGGACACTATATAATATGGGTGTTTTATCTGTTTGCGAGAAATTATATTTAAACATTCTTTTGACAAACACAATTGTATAGCCAATATACAGAAGAACATAAGACTTTGTCTGCAGGTAGCCTGCATCATGTAGTTTTTTGTTTTGGAGACAATAAAACAGGATATGCAGGTGACCATAAAATATTATCTGGTTATATTTCAATGTGTGTGTTTAACTACATGTTACAAAGGTTGTGTTTATCTGTTTTTGAGTGAATACTGTAAAGGTACTTCCAAAAAGTATTTCACATGCAATAGATTTTACATTCATTTATACATTGGACTCTACCAGAACATAACCAGCACGTGGCTGTTTAGATTATCAGGGGTATTGTAGTTTTTCTTTTGTAGACTCAAATTAACTCAGGATAGTAGTCATATTTGAATATATATGTGTCTGTTGAAATACTTTTTTTTACAAAGGTTGTGTTTATTTCCTGTTTTGTGTGTGTGAATACTTTAATGATACTTATCATGCAATAGATATTCACATTGATTTATGTTATGTTTGCATAACATTAAAATTAACATATATGTTAATCGATTGAGAGTTCAGATTGTTTAGGGCTGGGATACCCAACAGTGGGCCCCAAAGCCCTTTGGACAGCCACATAGGTCCAACAGGTCCTCTGTAAACATTCAAAATGAAATGTTGGCAGTTATTGACTTGATTATCATGGGTGCGGGGATGGGGCTCAGAAGGCAGAAATGTTGAGGGGTTTACAGCTGATAAAGTTTGGGAACCTCTGGTTTAGGGTACTAAAATTATCGTACTACTGAATACAGTTCTGTATACAGTCTCAATATACATTATTTGCCCATTATCTATGTCAAACTCTGGTTTTATCTTATTTAGCACACAACATGCACCCCAAATATTGTGTGTGCGTATATGTGTGAACTGTAATCTAATCACTGTAAAAAAATACTGACCTTCAATCAGTGGTGTATTTAGGGGGGCATTATGTCTTGGCCCCCCTTTGGCTTACATTTTGTTTCATGTTTAACCTGCTGCGCCACTACACAGTAGTATATTAAAATATATAATGGGTCCTCGGTCGGTTTACTCCATACAGCTCCTGTTGCTGGCGTAGGAGTTTGTGGTGCGCATGGAGAATATGAACAATAATTTTTTTTTAAATGGTGCAAATAATACGTGTAGCTAAAATCAGATTCCCTACGCTACAGTCAGAGGAGGTGAGCTGGTGAAGCCAGGTGGACTGTGCTCACAACCAGCTGAAAGGGTGACTGGGAGTCTTATTATTTCAGAGGGGTAACTAAGCTCGCCCCCCCCGGCACCCTCTGTAAGTGCAAGATCCTAGGTACGCCACTGCCTTCAATTGCAAAACAAACAAAAAACAGCTTGGATATGAGACAATGTCATTTCAATTTAGTGAAGACAGAATGATGAGGGCCAACATTATTTGAATGAACGAATGAATCTCTATTTTCAACAACAATAAAAGACAATTAGACATCATAGAACACCATTTTGTAACTATAAAATTGTCAAAAAAGGGCAAGAACATGAAGTAGTAACTTTAATTATGTTCCAAACCAATTTGAATTTGCAGTCAATTTAACGAAAACCACCTCAATTAATTTAGATCAAAAGTATAATTTCATAACCCTAACCCAGTCAATTTTTTCATCATAAATAGTTACATATCATATACATCCATGCTTCCTGCTATCAAGAGGGTGTTCAAGCATTTAATAAAACTAATATCAGTTGGTATTAAAATAATTGTTATGTTTGTCACGCTTTTGTGTACCAGTATCGAAAACGCATCCTGTCACTGACAATACTTTGAAACGCGCGCTTGCTTGATGTGTCATTCACTAGATGTCACTACAGAAAGTTTCAGTGTATTCGCCAGGTGGCGATAGTTGTACGAATTTCGTCAGCCGTGACTGTTCGTCATGGCCAGTTATAACAATTTTATATTTCTAACAGCTATTCTGCGTTTATGATGTTCACACCAAGGAAAATTCAGGCAAAATTTTTTATGATTTCATCATTAATATATCAGTCCCTGGTCATCACTATTAAATGTTGATTTACATAACTTCCTGGTTCGGTCAGTAGTCGTACGTCGATGTCGCTGATACACAGAATAGCAATATTGAGAAATATGGGAAAGTAAGTACATCTCAGTGTCTATGTCTGAAGTGAATGACTACTCATAGTATTATCAAGGAGCCTTATACTGATCAATATTACACTCTTTGGTATTATGTATGATTTTATAGTGAAACGGAAACTGACAGTCTACGGTCTACGTCTCACAAATGTACTATTATATTCCAAGCCCTGCGCCTGCGGCTTCGGCTACGCTTCGTGAACTTATTCATGGTCTGTTGTAAATAATAATAGACGAGTGAACTACTACATAAGTAATATACAATATGTTACTCACCGCCTAGTTTCAGGTATGCAATTAATTACCAACTATTATTAAGAGTTGAATGTCCCTAAGAATAAATATGTTTTTGGATAAGTGGGAAGCATGGGAGGGGTTGCCTTTGACAGTTCTCAGACAAGGAAGTGCATGAATGTGTGAATTCCAAGTTGAGTATATATCCTTGTAACCGTATCTATTTATAACAATTATGAATTTTGGAATTCCACAGTCGTGCCACAGTGTAGCCTGGGCACACTGAGTGGGGTGGGGTTAATGCAGTAGCTGGAGCAACAGTAACCCAGTACAGTAAAACAAATTAAAAAAATTAACCCTTCCCTCGACCCCTATGCAAATAAATAAATAAACCTTTTGGTATAAGTGGTTATTTCAGTGTTTACTCAAAAGTTATGCAAATGTGTTGCTTTCTTCCCAGTAACCAAGTCGTTAATTAATAGACATACCCTTTACAAATCTAGTGAAACACAACTATTTTCAAGCACATATAATATATATATATATATATATACTGTAAATATATATTGTCTGTAGTACTTCGGCTACACATTATCCGTGTTATAACTAGCCCCGGTTTCCCCTGCTAATAACGATAATGTTGGTTTAATTTAATGTAAACTGGCTATAAGAAAGAGTAAAAACCCAGGTTTTATCTATGTTCACATTCCACACTGCCAGTATGAAATATACACCCCATTGTGGATATAAGACAGAGTATTTGAAACTTGTACAATTTTAGCATATTTTGATGGATGTTAAACATAAAAGGTTGATACTTGATGTTATTCAGATAATTATCATATTTAATACCTTGCATTAATTGGTGGTTAATTAGGATAAATATATAATTATTGTTAATGATATTCAGCATAAAATATGCATTTTTGTACACCCTGTATCACCAGTTTAGGGAATGTTCATCTTATTGTGACATAGTCACTTGTCGGTTCGATTAGTTTAGTTACCCACCACATGATGGCAGCACCCAGGGTAATGTAATGTAATTTAGAGAATATAGTTAGTGAACTATTATTGCTATGATTATTTGTCCTGTAATTAGTTGTATTTACTGTGTAGGTAGTTGGTCTTATTACTAATAATTCAGTTGTTTAAACATAAATTTTACCCTAGAGACAGGGGTCACGTGTGGTCAGTGGAAGGGGCCTGCCCCAGTGGGCCAGGCGTGATTCTACAGTTAATGACAACTCTGTTTTGGTGAACGCAAGTCCTGGCCCACTCCTGATTGTGGCCAGTCGTCTTTTAAGACGTCTTTTAAGTCGTCTTTTGAGTCTTATTTTGAGTCGTCTTTTGGGTCGTCTTTATTATTGTGTTTAATGTCATCTGTTCTTTCACCTTTTATTGTTGTTCTTAACGCTCTTGCTTTTGGTTGTATTTTGAACTTTCAGTTGACATTTTATACTTTGATGAGGTACCAAAGTTAGATCAGTAGTGCAAATTGTGCAAGGACTGAGAAACTTGGTTTTGTATAATTTTAGTAGTTAAACTGTAATAAACACAATTTTATCTTCAAATTTGCCTTACAGTGGTCTATTCTTAATTTAGGCATAAGCTTACCACCCACAGACTACATTTATGGTGTCAGAAGCGGGATAGACCTTTTTAACTAAAAAAATTATAGGCAGGACCGAAATTTTAAGTTAATTTGATAAGACGACTGGCCACCCAGGTAAAAGAGTATGGACCAGGAGGATATCGGAGAAGTACGCGATGAGCTAGAAACGATGCGTCAGCAACTGAAAAATTTGCTGGAGCAAAAAGAGAGTGCCTCAGCACCAGTGACGGTGGTTGTACAGCGTGAGCAACGACTCCGAAGCTTCTCGGGGTCGGGAGCAGAAACAGTCACTGAGTGGATAGAGGATGCACATGCCATGATAAGTGCGCAGGGTCTGACAGGAAAAGAAACAGCAGACTGTCTGTTATCCCATCTTGAAGGACCAGCACGACGGGAAGTTAGATGTCGACCTGCTGACCAGTTAAACAATGCAGATGCCCTTTTCAAAAATCTTCGCGAGATGTTTGGCGAACGGGGAAGTGCTTCCCAGTTGCTAAGAAATTTCTAAGAAAGGAAACAGATGGAGGGTGAGACCATTACAGAGTATTCTCACCAGCTCGTTCAACTGATAGACCGACTCGAAAACACGTCCCCAGATCATGTGGTCGACCGAGACACAATGCTCAGAGATCAGCTAATTGAAAATGTGCGCGAGCCATATCTGAGATGGGAACTGAAGAAGCAGGTGACAAATGAGCCTGAGAGTACATTCATCACCTGCAGGTAGACAGCGATACAGTGGTCAACAGAGACCGAAACTAAGAAGAAAGTACGGACTTCTTCGCAGTAGTAGACGCGAAATCGATGCAATCTCTGCCGCAGCAACCTCACAACGATCAAGTGGTGAAGATGCTCGCAGAGATGATGGCCAAACAGCAAACCCTCATCGAAGGAATTGCACACCAACAGCAAGAGTTGGCTAAGAACCAAGAGGAGCTACGTCAGCTAGCTAGTGGAACACAGAGAGGTCCATCGAGCAGGATGCGCAGCGCAGGAATATGCTTCAAATGTCGGAAACCTGGACATATGGCCAGAGACTGTCGCTCTGCTGGAGACAGCAGGGGATAGGGACTTGCTACTTCTGTGGAAAGTTGGGTCACCATCAAAGAGAATGTTCCGCATTCAAGGATGCACAGGTGAAGGTGAGATGTGGTCAGCAGACGTCAAACTAGGTTGCTCCACTACTACGGGCCGAGTGGTGGAGAAGGGAGTGACTGGCTCTGTAAGATCTGACAATGACAGCTTAGAATGTCTGGTTGGTCATGCACCAATACTAGAAGTGAAGATGGGAGGCATTCCAGTGGTATGTCTGATGGACACCGGCAGTCAAGTGACAACTGTCACTGAAAGTTTCTTCAAAGAACATTTGAAAACATTGGCTGCTGATGTGATGGATCCCAAGAGTTGGTTGGTCGTCAGAGCAGCAAATGGAATTGAAATACCTTACATAGGGTATATCGAGATAGATATGGAAGTTTGCGGCATATATGTTCTGAAGAGAGGGGTACTGATAGTAAAGGACTCAACAAACCTTGCAAGCCAGGAAGTAAATGGTCTTCTGGGAACATATGTTCTGATGCAGGTGCCAGTTTTGAAGAACATGCTAAACGGCATGAAAACTGAGGCCTACAGGCCAACAAGAGAAGCAGTCAGCTTTGCCAGGGTAGCAGGTCATTGTCCAATTAGAGTACCAGCCAATTCGTACGTGAACGTTAAAGCAAGAGGACGCGGAAGTATGGACTCCATGCTGGTCGAACCTTTGTCGACACCTATACCAGGAAATCTGGTAGTAGTTAATACGTTGGTCAAAGGATCGTATTTCTACGTGAAGGTTGTCAATGGGTCGAACGTCGATGTCGAACTGCAACCACGGACACGGATTGGGCTGTTACGACCTGCTACGCCTTAACAAAATATGAGAGTGGAGGTCTCAGCAAATGTAATTACCATCAGCACTCCAATAGAAGACAAAGTCACACCGACTGCAGAAGTAGATGTTCAGGACATCTTAGCAAGCCTACACCTGTCAGGATTTCAAGGAACACCTGATGAGATGATACAAATAAGGAAACTCTTTGTGAAGCATTGAGATGTGTTTGCAAGTTCTTCTGACAACCTTGGTTGCACCACAGCGTTGAAACACAACATACGAACCACAGACGACATTCCTGTTGTTCAGCCATACCGGAGAATCCCCCCAACACAACTACAGGAGGTGAAGGAACACATGGAGAAGCTGATGAGAAACGGAATGATTGTACCTAGTAAGAGCAGCCATGCTAGTGCAATTGTACTAGTACGAAAGAAGAACGGAGATCTAAGAATGTGCATTGACTACAGAGCACTTAACAACAAGACAATCAAAGATGCTCATCCACTTCCAAGAATCGTGGAGTCATTAGACACAATGACAGGTGCACAGTATTTTACAACACTGGATCTACAATCAGCGTATAACCAGGTGCAGATGGAACCAGATGACCAGCACAAAACGGCATTTACAACACCATTCGGTGTATATGAATTCACCCGAATGCCATACGGCTTATGCAATGCCGCTGCAACGTTCCAGCGCCTCATGCAAATGACCTTCAGTGCTGAGATGTTTGAAATATTACTGGTCTACTTAGATGACATTGTCATCTTCTCAAAGTGTATCGAAGAACACCTGAAGAGGCTGCATGCAGTATTCACCAAGTTACGACAGTTCGGATTGAAACTGGAGCTGAAGAAGTGCAACTTCTTTAAGAAGGAAGTGCTGTACTTAGGTCACCTGATCGGTGCTGAAGGAGTAGCAACGGATCCGTCCAAGATAGCAGTCGTCGAGAAGTGGCCTGTCCCAAAAACTCTCAAGGACTTACGATCATTCCTTGGCTTTGCTTCCTACTACCGAAGATACGTACCTAATTTCACGCAAATCGCGAGTCCACTACACCGAGTGGTAACTGATGCTTGCAAGGCGGGAAAAGGGAAGCGAAGAACCAGCAAAATGTACGACTTAGAGAAATGTTGGACTGACGAATGTGAAACAGCATTCAATGCTTTAAAGACAGCACTGACGACAACACCAGTACTAGGATTCGCCGACTATAATCTGCCATTCATTGTTGAGACAGATGCATGTGACAAGGGGCTGGGAGCTGTCCTAAGCCTGATGCAAGATGGAAAACTGCTTGTGATAGCATATGCTATTCGTAGTTTACGGGGTGCTGAGAAGAATGATGTCAACTATTCTGCAATGAGATTGGAGACACTAGCCTTAAAATGGGCTGTGACTGAAAAGTTCCGCGATTACCTGCTTGGTGGAACATTCACTGTTTACACGGACAACAATCCACTGATGTACCTGAACAAGAAAGTAAAGCTGACAGCTGTTGAGCAAAGATGGGCTGCGTCTTTGGCACCATTCAACTTCGACATACGGTACCGCCCTGGTCGCTGTAATGCTAATGCTGACGGATTGTCACGCCTTACTGAATGCAACAAGGCATGCATCAACATCCCCACTGTCGAAGCTAGCCTTGCAATGGTCACACAGACGTCTCACTTGCCAGTGAATCTGAGGGTAGTGGTGATGGAGGAATCCGCCAATCGCGAGATTGCTAAGTGTTGTAAATGCAATGTAAATACAGATCTCGCAGAACAGGCGACAACAACATTGCCAGGACTGCCGAAAGAGGCAATGGGAGAATTACAGGCTGCTGATTCCACCATTGATAGACTCATCTATTACCGGAAGATAGGAAGACGCCCGACGATGGGCGAGAAATCATCTGAGACAGCAAATGTGATCCAGTTGGTATGCCAATGGGATCACATTGTGGAAACAAATGGAGTTCTCTACCGGCGCGTGCTAGACTCTAAAGTTGGCGAAATTGATCAATTGTTGCTGCCAAGATGTTTGCAAGATAGCGTACTAGAAAGTTTGCACAACAAACAAGGTCACCAAGGAGTGGAGAGAACAGAGAAACTGGTGAGAGCACGCTGCTACTGGCCGACGTTACACAAAGATGTACAAACATGGATTAATCTGTGTGAGCGTTGTACGCTTGGTAAATTTCCCGCAAAGAAAATGAGAACACCACTGGGCAGGCTCATTGCTACACGACCCCTAGAGGTGGTCGCCATCAATTACACAGTATTAGAGCCCTCGTCAGATGGTCGGGAAAATGTACTCATAATCACCGATGTCTTTACAAAGTTCACAGTTGCAGTGGTAACCCGAAACCAGAAAGCAGAGACAGTAACCAAGGCACTGGTTACACAATGGTTTGAACCTTACGGTATTTCGCAGAGGATACACAGCGACAATGGGCGCAACTTCGATTCAGTGCTAATAAGTGAACTTTGCAAACTATATGGAATTCAGCGTTCTCATACTACTCCCTACCACCCAGCTGGAAATGGCCAATGTGAGCGGTTTAACCGGACACTGCATGATCTACTGAGAACATTATCGGAGAAGAAGAAGAAGTGGGCTGAGCATGTACTCGATGTGGTCAACGCCTACAATCTGACTCCACATTCCAGCACGGGATACGCACCATTCTACCTAATGTTTGGCAGAGATTCTAGACAACCAATCGACCTACTGCTGGGTACAGGAGAACAGGAGGTGGAACCAAGTGACTGAGTTTCCCGTCACCAACAACGACTGCAAGAAGCCTATCAACTTGCACGAAGACAACTGGTACACGAAGCTGATAGTCGTAAGAAACACTACGACCGCAAGGCACGTGATCTTCCCTTGTCGTTTGGACAACGAGTGTACCGTAGAAAACGTGACATTCGAGGTCTTAACAAAATCCAAGATGTTTGGGAAGGAAAAGTATACAAAGTTGTAGCGAGAAAGGGAAAGAACGATGTGTACGTGATCGAACCAGCTGACGGGTTTGGAGAATTGCGAACTGTGAATCGGGTGGATCTTCGACTGTGTCCTCAACCAGAAACAACAACGAGGCGGAAGCTGCCCTGCCTTCCTGATGAGAAGACAGTAGACCCTGACCGACATGAGGAATTATCTGACGACGAGCGGCTGCAGTGGAGATGCATAATACGTAGTTCACTTCCACAACCACTGGAACGCGTGAGCAGCAGTGATGACAGCAGCGACAGTCCGATCAACGATGGCTGTGAGGTAACGACAGACACCTCTGAGGCAGAAAGATCACACGAGGACATTACAACAGTGCGGCGATCGTCACGAACAACGGCAGGATGGCATTCGAACCGTTTTAGAGAGCCACGTTCGGCTTTGAATGGACACTAGAATTAACATTACTTGTGTTTAGTTAACTTTAAGGTAATGTTAGCAAAAGTGGGGTGGATGTGACATAGTCACTTGTCAGTTTGATTAGTTTAGTTACCCACCACATGATGGCAGCACCCAGGGTAATGTAATGTAATTTAGAGAATATAGTTAGTGAACTATTATTGCTATGATTATTTGTCCTGTAATTAGTTGTATTTACTGTGTAGGTAGTTGGTCTTATTACGAATAATTCAGTTGTTTAAACATAAATTTTACCCTAGAGACAGGGGTCACGTGTGGTCAGTGGAAGGGGCCCTGCCCCAGTGGGCCAGGTGTGATTCTACAGTTAATGACAACTCTGTTTTGGTAAGTCCCTAAATGATGTTTTCTACCTTATTAAGCAATGTTTTCAAATTATAATTGTATCATACTATGTGATAGAGAATTTTATGTCAAGGCATGTACTTTATCAGTTATAATTACTTAGTGGTGACTTTGATTACTAATGTGTGGAAGATCAGGAATAAATGGTCGTTGGACCTTAGGGAAGAATGCCCAACAGGGCTTAAAGAGATTTTGACCACTTGCAGTCAGTAGCTTGTAAATGTACAGATCCCTTTAGAAAGTTAAGTTTTGATCATGTTTAGTGGTGCTACTGTTATAGTTAATATGTTATAAGATGTGATAGACATGGTGCAAGCATAAATTGTGCATGTATATAGGTATTATGTAACTGTCCCTACAGTTAAGCCAGGATCAATCTGGTGCCCTCTCTCCCTTTGAAGTTACATTGATTAATTGCTCTAGGAGGTGGCTGGGAGGGGGCTGATATTGAGTATTCCCTAGAGACCTGTAAGTTGAGCAGTGTCCAAGACTTGCTTGTAAACAACAGTGGAATGACAGCTAGGCTATTCAGAGCATGCACATGTGAAATTGACAACATAGTTGACTGTTGAATTTATTATATTAAGGGTGTTTTACATGTAGAGTACTAGTATTACATTAATACCTACAAGTATGATTATATATTAGTACTGAATAAGATAATAGGTATTTTATAGACAATATTGTGAACAACACCAATGTGTTGGAACTATGGTACTTAACAGATGTTGACGTGTCATCTCACACTGGACACTATGATATGCAAATAGCTTACTTGTTTGGTTTGTATTTGTACAGGCGAATGCAAGTCCTGGCCCACTCCTGATTGTGGCCAGTTGTCTTTTAAGTCTTATTTTGTGTTTAATGTCATCTGTTCTTTCACCTTTTATTGTTGTTCTTAACGCTCTTGCTTTTGGTTGTATTTTGAACTTTCGGTTGACATTTTATACTTTGATGAGGTACCGAAGTTAGATCAGTAGTGCAAATTGTGCAAGGACTGAGAAACTTGGTTTTTTATAATTTTAGTAGTTAAACTGTAATAAACGCAATTTTATTTGCCTTACAGTGGTCTATTCTTAATTTAGGCATAAGCTTACCATCCACAGCCTACATTTAGTCTAGACAAAGAAGGTTGTAGGTTAGATCAGTATAGTACGGCAGGGGTTCCAACTTCCCATGCAACTACAGGTGTATACAAAGAAGTTTGAAATGTGGTGATGGGCTGGCAGTTCAGAAAACTGTACCATCAAAGCTTAAATAAAGGTATTACTCTGATACTCAGAGAATTCCAGTATTGTGAAGTGTATGCAGTACTATTTAAAAACTGCAATACAGTTTTGCAAGTATTTACAATACTTCCAAATTTAAAGTAGATTTTTTTCAATAGTTTTATATTTTAAATTGTGTGATTTGTTCCTCAAAGAATGCATATAACATCCTATAACACCTCATCTTATTAAATACAGTGGTATTAGGGTCACTCTCAGGACTGGGCCAAATTTACTTGAATAGCGAGGTGACTGTATTAGTGGTACTAAATGTCCTGTGCTTTACTAGTATGGAAATAATTTGGTACTATTCCATGGTGAACACGATGAGGTGACTGTATTAACGAGGTGATCATAAAAGTCTATAAAGTGATGTTTGACTGTATTGCAATTTATACTATTTAAAGTGGAAAAATGCTTGCAATACTTTTATAGCACTTTTAAAAAAATGCAACACAGCATTGTATGTATTTGCAATACTTTTAAATGTATTATGCACATCCCTGTTGTATTGGTGATAAATTAAGTGGGCATTTAAAATGAGATGTGTGTACTGTGTAGCAATAAATAGTAAAATAAAAATTTGACATTTATCGATCTGGAGTGATGCATGAGCTTTATTGTGAACATGTGTCCCATTTGAAAAGATCTGGAGTGATGCATGAGCTTTATTGTGAACATGTGTCCCATTTGAAAAGATCTGGAGTGATGCATGAGCTTTATTGTGAACATGTGTCCCATTTGAAAAGATCTGGAGTGATGCATGACCTTTATTGTGAACATGTGTCCCATTTGAAAAGATCTGGAGTGATGCATGAGCTTTATTGTGAACATGTGTCCCATTTGAAAAGTGATCAGTATTCTACTAGAGTGATAGATAATAGACACACATTAACATAAGTGATCAGTATTCTACTAGAGTGATAGATAATAGACACACATTAACATAAGTGATCAGTATTCTACTAGAATGATAGATAATAGACACACATTAACATAGACAGAAATTAACAAACAATGTCTCAGTCATAAAAAACACCAGGATAACACACAAAAGCACACTTAATTATTTCCAATGTGTAATGCATGTCCATAGTCTATAACACGTATTTATATGAATTACCCATACATGTTTCCATTGAGAAGCCGTCATAAAGATACAAGAAGAAAACAGTTTTGAGTGAAACTGCTCCTGCTAAGCATAATAATTATTATGGAACTCGCAACATTTAACAATGCGACAACATTTGACAATGCGACAATGTTCGACATTGCAACAACGTTCAACATTGCGACAGTTCAACCCTTGGACATCACGGCCAAATGATGATATATTCACCCAAAAGGGCAACACTATTTCACACATAATGGAATGTTATTAAATTATTAATGATTATATTATATTAAAATAGCTTGCATATTTCTTTCAATCAAACATTTTGAATACTTTTTGGTTGGTTGGTAAGCTTTGCTTCATGTGATACGCTTCACATTTCACTGCATACTTTGGGTGATCATTATAGAGCCGCCTAGTTCTACACGATATATACATTGTTTCTACGTGAATAGTTCACTGTGTTCCAGTTGTTTTCACGTCTCACACAATGCGGCAATATCAGATGTGAACCCTGCTAGAACAGGCGACGACGACCCGACCTCGTCCACCGTATTGGGCGTCAGCATCCACGGCATTGAGAAAGGCGAGGAGAACCCGGCGTTTGAGGATGTGGGTACAGCCCATGATGTCAGAGGCGGCAACGCAAGGAATGAGATGGACACAGCCGAGCCGAAGCTGCAGAAGTCAGTATTCAGGGACTGCCGCTTCCAGAACCCTTGGCTTGGTTGGAAAAACCCAACGCTGGGAGGAGTCTTAAAGTTCCTTCTATTCTCGAAAGACCACAGCAACGTACCAGATAAGGAGGTAATTTACAACACACTAAGTTTTGCTTGATTGCTTCCTGTGATGGCTTTATTCTAGTCAATTATGCAATTCTCACCGCGAAACATTGATGGTTGCAGTCTTACAACATAATGCTGTCGATGTTACCTCACCAATCATCAGTTGTATAATTTCGTGACAAGGCTGCAGGACAGAATGTGATGGAAGGGAACCATCGGAAGAGCTATTCTGAGGCAGTGATAGATGTGGTGAAAAAGAGAGCAAGGGTGTTTGTGGGGGATTCAATAGTCAGGAAGACCGACAGAGTCTTAAACAAGGGAGATGACGTGGTGGTTTGTTTGCCTGGGGCCAAAATAGAGGCGATAACTGAGAGGGTAGAAAACATCGTGGGTTTGGGCAAGGGTGGATCTGTTTTAGTACATGTAGGGACAAATAACATAGAGAGGGAGGGTGCAACTGCCATAGTTAGGAAATACAGGCAGTTGATCAGAACACTAAAGCAGACGCGGGTTGAGCAGGTAATACTGTCAGGGATTTTACCAGTAATAGGAAGGAGGGGTCACAGATATCGAAATTGCTGGGGGATGACAATTAACATACTAGTACAGAAGCTATGTAGGGAAGAGGAAGTTGGATTTGTGGGGAAGTTTTATTGGAAGGGGTGATATGTACATGAAGGATGGGCTTCATCTAAGTGGAAAGGGGGCAGCAGTATTTGCAGATGGACTCACAGCAGCATTAGACAGTGGCATGGGTAACATAACAAATATTTTTGGCAGTAAACATTGTTTAAACTAGAAGTGCAGGGGGATTACTTAGAGATGCCTCAAGCAGGACGAGAAGCCACTAGTACAGACAAACCAATAACAAAATGTTCTAAAAACAGGTCTGAAGCAGGTTATAAATGCATGTGTTTAAATGCTAGGAGTTTAGGAGAGATCGAATAGGTAGAAGGGGAGGGAAAGTTATTTTATATATTAAAGAATCTATTCGGGCTTATGAAATAATTTAGAAAGGGAAGCAGATTGCGATGAAGCTGTTTGGTGCAAAATATTGTCATGAAATTTAAAATTAACTATTGGATTAGTTTACCGAAGTCCAAACATAAACGAAGAGGATAAAACAAAAATACAAAATGCTATAAAGGAAGTTAGTTAAGGGGAATGTATCATAATGGGAGATTTTAACCATGGACACATACAATGGAAATCTCTAGAGAGTACGGGGGTGAGGCCCAACAATTTCTGTTTTTAATTCAGGATAGCTTCCTTACTCAGCACATGCACCAACCAGGGGAGATGATGTATTAGATATAGAAACTTCCACAAAGGTAACTACCAGGTATAAAGATATGAGAAAATACTTAGCAAAGCTAGATTGGAATAACATGCTGATGAATAAGACTGCTATTGAATGTTGGAATATTCTAAAATATGAAATTGAGAGTATCATCGATAAATTTGTTCCCTTGAAAAACAAGGAAAACGGTCTAGAAAAAAACACTTGTCAGAAGAAGCTATTAGAAAAATAGTGGTCAAACAAACTATGTGGAGCGTTTATAGGCACACCAGAAAGGATGAAAACTATGCAAACTACAAACAGGCACTTAACCTAGCTACAACTGAAATTAGAAAATCTAAAAGAACCTTTGAAAAAAAATTGGCAGGTAATATAAAAAATTACAGCAAGACATTCTATGCTTATGTAAGGAGTAAACAGAAAGTTTGAGATAAGGTCGGATCACTGGAAAACAACAGTGGAAACATAATTTCAGACGGGTATAAAATGGCAGAGGTCCTGAATGAGTATTTCAGCTCAGTTTTTACCACAGAAGATATCAGCTCACTTCCAGTTCCATTTACTAAATTTGAGAGCAGTAAAACATTTAGGGCAGTTATTTGTAACTCCTGAAATGATAGCAAAGAAAATGAAAGATAATAAATCACCAGGAGTTGATGGGATACCACCAAAACTGCTTAAGGAAATTGTTGAGCAAATTAGTACACCACTAGCAAAAGTGTTTAACTTGTCAATAGAAGAAGGAATAGTTACTTCAGAATGGAAAGAAGCAAACATTACACCGCTATTTAAGAAGGGATCGAGGAACAAGCCAGAAAATTACAGACTAGTGAATTTAACATCAATTGTATGTAAATTAAACGAAACATTAATTAGAGACCACATGGTGGAATTCCTTATAAAACATAAATTAATAAATATATCTCAACACGGGTTCCTAAAAGCAAGGTCATGTCTAACTAATCTCTTATGTTTTTTGGAAGAAATTACAAAGTGGGTAGATGACGGGTCACCAGTGGATGTTATATACTTAGATTTTCAGAAAGCTTTCAATAAAGTGCCACATCAAAGATTGTTACTTAAACTAAAAGCCCATTGTATAGGTAATGATGTAATCAACTGGATAGAAGAGTGGCTTACACACAGAAGACAGAGAGTAATAGTAGATCTTGCAAAGTACTCAAATTTGCAGATGACACAAAAGTATTCAGAAAGATTACTAATGTTACAGATAAACAAAGTTTACAGGATGATCTAGATAAATTAGTTAAATGGTTAAAAAAATGGCAAATGTTATTAAATTTTGGGAAGTGTAAATGCATACACATAGGACATGGAAACATGGACGAAGAATATAAAATGGGGGATGCTGTACTAGGTAGAACCACACAAGAAAAGGACTTAGGAGTAACATTTAGTGCTGACATGAAAGTTTCAGAACAATGTCGGATTGCTGCTTCGAAAGGAAATCAAGTTCTAGGGCTAATTAGGAGAAATATCAAGTATAAGGAGAAACAGCTAATTGAACCCCTGTACAAAGCAATAGTTAGACCACATTTGGAATATTGTATGGAGGCCATATCATAAAAAGGACATAGACAAGCTAGAAAGAATAAAACGAAGAACAACTAAAATGATTCCAGAATTGAGAGAAGTGTTTAAAATAGTGAACGGTTATGAGGATGTTGATAGGAATATGTTCTTCAAACTTAAAGAAGACAGTAGAACCAGAGGACACAATACAGCATTAGTTAAGGAGCAGTGTAGGTTGGATATGAGAAAGTGTTAAATCTTGTTAAATAATATTTAGTATACGTTTTACTTGCAATTGTTCTGAATATTAAATATTTAGCTAACATTCTATGTGGAGTCAGTGATATTTACAAGTCAAAGGCAGACTAAGTAATAGGTTTGTGTCGCCTCTAGGTCATAGACTAGCAGACAATTTACCGGTTATGTGCATACGTGACATATGCATGCCTATGTATGCATACGTGCGTGACTGAAGTGTACACACACAGGCACACATACATACGCACAGCACCCGCATGCACGCACTCACACGCACGCATACGCACTCACGCACTCATGCACACACACGTGCTGTTTCTGACCATCAAAACTGATCGTTTCTCCCCAGGAGTTAGACCGTCAGCTTCCCATCCTCCGACCCGACTTCGATCTCCTGGCCACACCACCGGAGAACGGGATCCGAACAACATGGATAGGCCACGCGACCTTACTAATTCAGATGGAGGGGGTATCCGTGCTCACAGATCCAGTATTCAGCGAGCGGTGTTCTCCGTCGCAGTATTTCGGGCCGAAACGATTTCGCAGTGCGGCATGTCAAGTGTACGAGCTTCCTGAAATAAACGCAGTGTTGATCAGTCACAACCATTACGATCACTTGGACTTGAACAGCGTACGAGCGCTGAATAAGAGGTTTGGTAAGAGTCTCCGTTGGTACGTCCCACTCGGACTCAAGTCGTGGATGCATGGCGTCTCTTGTGAAAATGTAGTGGAACTTGACTGGTGGGACGAGGATGTTATACCTGGTGTCCCTGATGTGAAGGTTGCCTTCGTTCCGTCGCATCATTGGACAAAGAGGACACCCATCAACGATTACAAGGTGAACTTGTTGAGAAAGTTACCACAATATCGAGTTTATCCGTGTTAACGATGATTACTATATATAATCATATCACTCAACAAATGTGCAGTGCATGAGTTCGTTTTATATGTGCTTCAAAATATTAGGGTGACTAACATTGCTGTGAAATGTCACAATGATGTTCTGATTAGATGTATTGGTGTACGTTTGCCATGTGAATGTATAACATGGATGTTTGCAATTTCTCAGGTCAAATCGTGGAGTTATGGAAACAGTTTTAAACGAGTAATTAATCCTTATGTCATTGCAGGTTTTGTGGGGAGGATATTGTGTCATTGGACGGCGGCACCGGTTCTACTTTTCTGGTGACACAGGTTACAATGACGTCATGTTCAAGCAGATAGGACAGAAATATGGCCCATTTCACCTGGCAGCTCTACCGATAGGGGCATATGAACCAAGGTATTTTGACGACTGCTGATGTATATTGCAGTCGTACTTTCCACATTTCCATTCCAGTGCTTCTGGGTGAATTCAGCGGTTTGTTAAGCTTTTTTCTTTTTGGTGGTTCCTGTGAGAACGGCTATATTTTAGCCTTAACGGGAGTCTCCTGGACTCTTATTTGATATCATATAATATTTGCATATTTTGTATTTTTATACTTTTATCACTTGTTGAGATATATGTAAATGGGTCAAATAAAGTACAACTCTTCCGCCACATGGATGAAACATTGTACTGGTTGAAACTTTGTGTGGTAAATAAAAAAGCAGCAACTCACACTATGTGTGAAAATGCAAGAGACTATGCAGTTGGACTGCAGCACGCTGTCAATGTATGGTTGCAGGTGGTTCATGAGATGTCAGCACTGCAACCCTGAAGATGCCGTTCTTGCCCACAAAGACCTGAAAGCCAGACAGTCGGTCGCCATGCACTGGGCAACATTCGCTCTCGCACACGAGGTAATAACCAGCTCACTCACAATATAGAAATACACAACTGCCTAAGGACGTTCACGTGTATGCGAGCGTGTGTGTGCTCGTCTGATAAAATATTTAGTTTAAAAACCACACGTTTCTCGCTTCCTAAACGAAGCAGTTGAAAACTAAACTACACAAACCACTACAGACTACTAATCAATATTGTGCTGGCGCATGTGTCGTTCGGAATTGATTCAATATTTAACCAACCTTGAGGACAGCAGATAAAATACCCTTGTATGATACCCTTAACAATTGTTTTGTTTACAGTTCTACCTGGAGCCACCAGTGAAGCTCACTGAAGCTCTACGGAAACACAACTTGGCGGAAAACGACTTCTTCACTGTGAATCTCGGAGAGACGAGACTTGTTGCAGACGAATGCAATGAATTAGATTAATTGTTTAGTTAATATGAAAGAGTCAATGCGACTCTCAGTAGAAACAATACGCTCTAGTTGATAGTCAGATCATTCTATGCAATGTTTTGTTTGCACACGTCAGTTTGCCGGACATTTTATTTTATATCCACACAAATGTGTGAAAACATCCTTATACAATATTTTTTAAATATGTAATACAATGTTCATGTTTAATCTTTATATTACGTTTACTATACGCAGATAAATTTACAAGGTCTCATTTTCGTGTAACATCGTCTTATATAATATAAACTGCATATATTATTCTAGCACTTTGACATCCCAAATGTCTCGAAACTGTTTTTAATATAATTTAACCATTATTCGTTTATGAATATCAACTTGGCCGTTCATCACATTCTAAACAGCCTTCGACAGTTTCCAATACCTGTGGACAGAGTTTATTGTCGTTTACTGGATCATGTGTCGTTTGTGACGGGCATCTCATTAATATCCAAAACGTTACGTACAACATACACATGCAATGTACAAACAGGATATTTAAGCTGAAACATTTGAATTTCACGTTTACTTTGCCATGTGTTCGCGGTCAGTATATTTAGGAAATATTTATTCTTGGATGTAGAACATTAGTTTATGTACGTAGGAAAGTGAAAATAATGCTATACACGTGATGAAATAAATATGACTATATTTGTATGCAAGGTGGCTTACATGTCAGTTAATTTCTTCATTCCCGCCTCCTCATAATATGCTAGGATACTTTCTTTCACTTAAGTCTGCCTGATCTCTGATGGTGGATAGATTTACAATGTGCATGGACTATCCAGTAGTCGGCAGCAGAGGAGGTGGAACATTATGTGATCTTCGCAGTCGCATTTTGTTGACCACATATCGTCAATGTTGCACCAATTCCTCATGGTTGTCTGCTCGACTGACTCCAATGCGGTTGAGTGATCGCCAGCAGAGCCGTTGTTGGCAAGACCCTACTGGTAGTATTCAGCTCATCGTAATATCATTTTGACACCTTTTTAAGTCTAGCAGCTTTGGACGAATTTAAATGCCAATAAAACAATACCACTATTTAGAAACTAGTACTAATGCATGAATACTTCCCGTTATTATACAACTACAAAAACATCATTAGCACACGCATCCACCTAAATAAAAATGAATAACAAACAAGTTTCGAAGAACACAGACAACGTCTCTATTAAAAACAAAGGTCAACCATGTTTCTGACATTCCCTGCAGACGGCAACGAATACTGTTAGTTTATATGCGGTTTTACTGTGCACAGGATGTAATCAAGTAATGAAAGAATGACTGGGCTGATATAACTACTATTTTATTGTTTCAAAATTGACATGTGATTCGTGGGGATGGAACCACGAAGACATCAGACAGTTATTATTCAAGTGTTGTACAATGAAAAGTGCAACGTTTTATCTTTTTCGATCATAAAATCAAGTTATATATTCACCTAATGTGTTTTAATGAACTACATAAATAAATATATTTTGATCGTTATCTAATTTGGATGTTTCGAGCAAATATAATTTACACTGCATGGCGTGAAATGTATTTTTATAGGTGTAAATGATATGCGCAGCCATCACGAGGCCTTGAACATTTGACCCAGATACATCTTGTCCTCAGGTAATAGAAATTGTTCACATTTGTTCGGGAATGTAACGAACAACAAGACTGATATTCATAACCAAATATATAATCTTGAAATTATATTTTAAAAACTGTTTCATCTAAAAACACATAAGGACAGTCAAGATGTTAGAATAAATATAAAGTGTAAAGTTAAACCTGTCTTAAGTGACCATTCAATGGATGGTTGAAAATTGGTCTCTTAATACAGGTGATCACGTCATGCAGATAATTTAGCATGTGAAACTATGGTCGTTAATGACAGGTCTCTTAATGCAGACCTGTGGTCTCTGAAATAATATGCACACATAGGCACAGTGTCTTACTGCCCAATGATAGTTGCATAACTATTGCAATACCACTGCGATAGTTTCATGATTGTCGCCATAGTATTGCGATAGTATCATGATTGTCGCCATAGTATTGCGATAGTATCATGATTGCTGCCATAGTATTGCGATAGTATCATGGAGTAGCGAATAGCCAGGAAAACAGTCCCAAGCCGTAGTTGATGGGTGGCGCCATCGTGTGGCTCTGGAGGTAGATGATTGTTAATGTCAGGTCAATGAATAAATAAAATTTTCCAATAAAGAAATTATAATTGAAAAAACATGTTTACTTATATTTTTACAGTGACACAAGTAGTGCTGCTAGATTGTTTTGCCAACTATTGTTACTATGGATAGTTCAGTGTATTATCGACAATAACTATAGATAGTTCATTTTATTATAGTTAGTAGTACTAGTTACTATTGATAGTTCAGTGTACTATCAACGATAACTATCGATAGTTCAATTTACTATGTATTGCATCGTTACATCAACTTTTGCGATGCACCAATAGTTCAATGCATTGTTACACCTCTAAACAACAGGCCAATTAGGAACATCTGCAACTGACACAAGAATCGACGAATGGCACAAACTCCTAGCTTCAATAGGAACACGGAATACCAGCATCCAAGGCACTACCACCTGGTGCGAACCACCTACAATGGGCAGGTACACATCCAAAAGTGGGGCTATAACAATGACCCTGAAACCTGCGACTGCGGTGAGATCCAGACCATGAACCACCTAATGTTGTCTTGTGGATGAACTATGCTCCACGACAGATCTGACAATGTGTATGTGCGGTTTTGGAGATAGGATCTGATTGATGATACCCAATGACTAAAAAGGAGTCATAGATTACACATTCATATACATTTATTGTGCTTCTAGTACAGCTGAAACACATATGTCAACTGCAGACAAGACCACGTTTATATTGTATACAAAAACCAAAATAAAATAACACTGTACGACTAATCAATATAGTAGTTCCTTATAAATCAGTTCTTTCCTAAGCATCACTTGTACCATTAGAAATGTCAATGTCTTTTCAAAAACAAATCCACAAGGGAAACATTAAATGATCAACAGATACAATTATTCATTTGGACATCATTTGCGTTGCATTTGTTCGTATCGTAAGGTACAATGTGGCATTATAGATTTATGGGCATCATATTAAAAGCACTTTTAAATATGATTTTCAAATTGTTTAATTCAATAGGTTAGTAAATTGTTTTTTGTTTCTAAAATTCCAAAGATATAAAAAACTCATGCTTTCACCCCTGCGAGTGTTGTTGGGGCCAAGCGTACCTTACTGTATGAACTGACGCGACGCATCACATTAAACATTTATAACTGGACAGGTCAGGTATTTTCAGGAATAATCAGCATTGGACATGGTATCACTGTGACAACTAGAGCTGTGTCACACAATACACAGATGAGTTGCTATGCTAGCTCACCCTTCGAAGTTCTAATGAAACACCATACAGACCTTGAGAACATGCTGTGTGAGTCTTTGGATGGATCAGATTTAAGACCAATACTTCAACAAATTAATACGTTTTTACCGTAACAAATTCAATACAATATAAAAAAAAAATTTGGTTCAAACACATTTTTAGAAGCCTTGACATCTGTTGACAACTTCAATATTGCATACCGATTTCGAGACTAACTTTGGATGGGCAATTGCTATATTCAAAGAAGTGTTCTTATTATTATTTATTATTATGATTTGATTAAAGAAGCATATCACTCAGCAATCCACAGTCCATTCCACCTTTATCGAATTATAGCCTAGGGTATATATAGTTTGGTGAAAAAAAGACCCTAAAAGTTGTTTACCCTTTCACCCCTGCATGCATGTCTTGTCAGCTGCCTCCCTTTCCCTATTCTCAATAGGCGGAAATATGCCCAACCACAACTAGACATTCCAAATACACAAGAACCATGTACCAGTACATGTACCAGTACATGTACCAGTACATGTACCAGTATATACCGGAAGAAATTAGATATGGAAGAACACATTGCATACAAAAACTAAAACTAGCTTTGTGTCATTAATAAATATTAAACATCGTGTAATGTAAGGGTGAAAGTATTTAATGAAAAAACATAATAAAATATGTATGCCATTATATACGCTCAAATACACAAAGAATGGCTTTCAGAAGTGGCTCTTTCAAGTAAAAAACGTAAGAAAAAATAAGGCACAACTTGTAGGGAAATCAAAACATCTTACAAAACTAGATGGCCAAAGAAAAAGAAATTATAACAAATCCAATTACTATTTTCTGACAGTTTTACGCACAATCAGAGCAACATAAATCGTTTCAGACTAGTCTTTTACAATCAAAACAATATGTAAACAAACAATATCAAATAAATAAAGCTTCTCCATGACATACAGCAACAACAAACTGTAGACAAACACATGTAGACAATACTAATGACATGTCTATCCTTTACTGTGATCCTGTATATACTACCTACTATTCAATGGATTTGATTGTCTTGGTCCCTGACCAGTAAGGCCAGGAGGATATGTATTAGACCCAATCTCAGCACGCAAACAGACATTAGCATTTATGCCAAGTCAAGTCCAGCTTACATGAGTGATTCACTGTAAAGGTACATTGTTATATAGCGCGGTATCCAGTCCTTGAGAATGTTCAAAGCGGTTTACACTTCACCCCCTGGCAGACCTGTTCATTCCAATGCTATTTTGACTTCTCTGGGAAGCATTCAGCCATGCTGCAATTACAGTGCAGACTATTCCTTCAAATATCCACCTCTGTCTGTAGCCAGGTACTCATTTTTACAGATGAGTGAACTTTGGCAACAAAATTGTCAAAGCTTTGAAATGGCTGCAAGAAGATTCGAACCTGGGTTCTCTCGACGTTCTAACCACTATGCTACCGTGCCCAACGCATCCATTTGGTTGGCTAAGATCACGGTGCCAGAATGGTTTGTGTAAACAACAACACAAGACCAGTTAGCGAGGCCAATTTCTGGCTATAATTGTGTTGGTGTATTTGGAGCTGAACCCAATTTGGCAAATACGTGTTGCTCGTCTAACCAGACACTTAATTTAGCTGTGCATTGTCATACCACAGGGTGTTGCTGGAATAATTGAGGCACAAATCACTTATGTAAACCAACCTTTATGTTGCTGAGAACAAAAATAATAAGCACTAAACGAACATAAGATAATTCATTTACAACCTACACTCTGGAGTCATCATTGTACAAAAATATGTGTGGATATGTGTGGCAATCTTCTTGTTCACATGGTGAACTACGTAGAAAATAATACATAAGAAAACATCAGTACATGTGCCTTTATGCTGCGACAGTCCAACTAAATAAATCTCAACTACGCACATTGCTACAATGTAGCAGCACTGCATAACAAACAATTTGATAACATCTAAGAAACTGTCAATCACTGGCAGCGATTGAACTGAAAAAAGAATTAAACAATAAACATACATTATAGCCATTCTGTGGTTCCCGATTGACTGCCTGCAATGCAACAAGTAGCCAATCCCTGAATGCAATCTACCGATGTAGAACATCATCGAATTAAGGCACACCTGGGGGGGGATCACTAGTGTTGTGCTTCAATTTAACCGGCCTTTGGAACATGGCGTCATGCAACTTGAACTGAGGCATAATCGTAACCTGGCTATGGTTGAGATGGTCGATGCCATTTTTACTGCGCTGTTTTGTGTACAGGCGATAGCTTGGCATGCCCCCTGTGGCGATGGGGGTGGCAGTGGATGGAAGGGTCAGACACAACGTGGAGGTCATCTGCCAGACGAGGTAGATAAGGAGTAGAAGGGCGAGGAACATGAGTCCTGTGATCAACAGGATAAAGGCCCAGTCATTGTTCTTGCGAGACAGTTTCTCCTGGCCCCTGGCATGGGCCCGCTGCGCTCGCAGGGCAAACACAAGGCAGGGCACGCCACACAGGGGTGACACAATCAGCAGTCCAATCGACAGGGGCACATAGTTGGGTGGTCTGTAACCGATGGAATATCAGATAAATTACACAACATATGACTGATGGAATATCACAAATTACACATGAAACGTAATGTCATAAAAAATACACAACCTGTAACATACAAAATGTCACATAACTTACACAACCTCTAAGATGAGTTTTTATTTTTTTTCAGTTTACGGATCCACCAACCACATTTTGGGAATTCTAAAAGTTAAAAAGGAGGTTTTTTTATGTCCCGCCGATATTCTCACACGACAATTATTTTTACGAATAATCTATTTTTTTTTAAATCTAATGTTGAAAAAAAGAAATGTTTACAAAAGTCAAATGGCAGAGCCAGAGAAGCATTTGCGACACCGAAAATATATTCACAATGCCGGGAAATGCCTTTCACGGTAGCGTTGCACCGTACTACTACATAGACAACTCATTGTTTATACAAAATTCAAATGATCAGTATCGGTCAAAATTTATGTCCCGGGCTGTGGTCAAGCTGTGATGTGTTGCCAACATGTTGCTACGATGTTCGAACCAGCTATATTCATTCACTGTGAAAGCATAACATATAGTTTGGTTACTGTGATTCCAGTACACATCAGTATTATATTTGCCTACCTAAATCATGTCCTTAAACCAGCAAATATCAGCGCTAGCATAGTTTATTGTGCCTTTGACGATAACAGGCCAATTAAAATGACCGTATGCACACCATGCCACATGTTTATCAGATGGCTGACATAACCTGATACTATAGACAACGACACGTTACAAATACAGATTCAAGGGCCATCATGGCAGCAAATTAAGGGGACGTGTTAATATTACAAATGGTTATTATATTTAAAATGCCAGTGAAAAAACGTAAATTTCGATACAAAAACAAGCATTTATTGAGATTGCGTTTTCATTATAACTAGGAAATGATGCTTAATTTATTATTTTAGATAAACTACAACACTTACGACTTTGCAATTTGGCATATGAACATGTCATACATATAGGCAACATAATACATAATACATAAGGGTTTGTATCAAAAATACACTGCCACTTTAGGCTGTCATTCAACTTTTGCTTAATTACATAATTCGTTTATGTTAACCAAAATCTCCCCTAAAGTTATCAGTGACACTGCCATACTTATATGTATGTCATTTATTTCTTTGGGAATTTTCTCAAAACGATATAATTTTGCATTTTGTGGCTATTTTTTACATTTACAATTTTGTTTTTAAATCTTGTAACATAACCAAATAAATGAAAAACTAAAAATGCTATTAATCTGGGATAATATATAGTATTTAGTCTACAATCTGTGAAGAAATGGTTAATTTATCTTAAAAACTTCTACTGAAACTAATCAATTCAAGACAATAGTTTCCCCAGCTACCTTAAACACTACTGTAATAATCCATACAATTTAAAAAAAACAACTGGCCTTGATTAACCCTACTTTCCCCATGATCTCTCTTCTCTCTTTTTAACCCCTCTGGTGTTTGACATGACAGTAAAAACAATTTTCCCTCCTCCGATTTTAGACATGATTGCAAAAAACCTGTAAACCTAAAAATAAAAAAACTGTGGCCTAACTGACAGATTTTTGAGTCTTATAGGTAGATGTGGCAATTATATGTAAAAATCTTTAAACATAACATTTGTAAACATTCATGCATACAGTATATATAAAGTTTATTAATATGCAGTTGCACACACGCACATGTACCCGCACACGCGCACACATCCATGCACTGGTTTGGCAATACAATACTGCATTCATGGTCTGAAGTCTAAATATACACCTCCGTTTATATGTGACATGGGTGCCAGACTACAAGTGTTTACCATAGTTACAAATATGCAAATGAATTGAACTTCATAATGTTGCCTTCATTTACTATGGCTACAAATATGTAAATGAGTTGAACTTCATAATTTTGCCTTCATTTACTATGGTTACAAATATGTAAATGAGTTGAACTTCATAATGTTGCCTTCATTTACTATGGCTACAAATATGTAAATGAGTTGAACTTCATAATTTTGCCTTCATTTACTATGGTTACAAATATGTAAATGAGTTGAACTTCATAATTTTGCCTTCATTTCATACACGTAACATCAGATAAAATTTGCTGAGATATGGGAATATAAGTATTGTCAGGGTGCTTGAGGCCTTGAGAACATGATTACAGCAGCTGGTCGTATCACCAAGGTCCTACTTACTGTGGCACACTTTGTGTGGGCGTACATGTTGAGCGCGTTGCACGACTCTCCATTTCCTGTCTGGACACTTCCGGCAACAAATCTGACAGCGACTCGTCCATTGTTACAATCGACCCCTGCCTGGAGTTACTGTTTGGACGCCCCATCAGCGGTGACAACCCCTTCCCATCCAGCCAGTAGGTGGTGTTCTGTGAGGGTATGTCATGGCACACCTTGACGTACATGTCTTGTGACGGACCTGGCATCTCGATGGGATCTGATGCAGAGGCGCCCTCTACTGGGTCATCTGTCTGGGGGCATGTGTCAGTGGGTCTGCGTGGAAGAGTTCGGGGGTGCACGATGTCGTCCACACAGACTGTGGGGCAGGGTAGTCTGTAAACAGCAATGAACAACACTGGTGACAGTTGATGTTGCAGAGTAATACAAATTAACACTGTGGAAAATGGATGTGGCTACAACCTGAATCCAATCCCCAGCCAGACAGGGGCTGGGTCAGCCAACAAAACATTTAATAAGCTTGCCATAAAAAACCCAGATGGCAAGTGGACAAAGAAGTCATTGGCTTTTTGAGAGGACCAACAATTATTCATCATGTGTAGTAACCCGCCCTTCTGAGATATTTGCCAATTTTATTTTTAACCAAATTCAAGCTGCTAGCATTTACACAATCGGTAGATAATTTGTTCCATTCATTTAGATGTAATAGTAGCACCTAAAAGCATACAGATTATACCATTTATTTTTCATCATAATATACACATGTACCGGTACTGGTATTTACAATACATTCATTTTGTCATCATGACACACGCATGCATGCACACACGCACGCACGCACACACACACATGCACACATCTCTGGTAATATCCCATTACATGGACATGTCCTGCACATCGCAGCCTCTTCCCAACTACCTTCCTTTTCAAATGGTCTTCACTCCAATCATTTTTTACAATTCAATCATTCTACTTCACTCATTTGGCTTCCAGAAGCTTCTCTTTCTCTGTCTACCTCCAGCAAGATTACAATGTAAAAATTATGCACCTGGTGTCTGAGACTGTCAGTTGGGTTGACAAAGACTGGTGGGTGTCTGGAGACAGTGTGCACAAATAATAAGACTCCAGCAAATAAACCTTCTCGTAGTCATTATAAATAACATTTCAGCCATGAGACCAACTGAACAGTATGCATAACACCAGGTTTTTTTAAGGCCTTTCACACAGACAAATTGCCCATATGAAAACCCTCCATGCCCGTGTGAAATTCAAAAGTAAATAAAAAAGATTATGGATTTAAATGTAACTGTCATTGTGTTGTGTATATATGCGCAGTAATGTGAAATGTTGCACTGCCTGTGGAAACGGAACCTTAAAAAACCTGCACAACATACTCCGATCACTGCAATTTATGTTTAAGGCCCTCAAATACTATTTTAAAAAATCCCTGCGCACAAGATGCTGCAATTTATAATGCATTGCTCTTTCCAAAATAGGCTTTCACAGCCATCAGAGGGAATGTCGAGCTGGACGAACTATCATCCTTCCCTAATCTTTGGTTACAAACTGCAGAGAGAACCCATTAATACAATTAGTTAATGCCCAGGGAAGTACTTGGTCACAGGTACCACTGGGGTGATTAATTAATTAATGACCAGGGAAGTACTTGGTCACAGGTACCACTGGGGTGATTAACTAATTAATTACCAGGGAAGTACTTGGTCACAGGTACCACTGGGGTGATTAACTAATTAATGACCAGGGAAGTACTTGGTCACAGGTACCACTGGGGTGATTAACTAATTAATGACCAGGGAAGTACTTGGTCACAGGTACCACTGGGGTGATTAACTAATTAATGACCAGAATAAACCTTCTCGTAGTCATTATAAATAACATTTCAGCCATGAGACCAACTGAACAGTATGCATAACACCAGGTTTTTTTTAAGGCCTTTCACACAGACAAATTGCCCAGGTACCACTGGGGTGATTAACTAATTAATGACCAGGGAAGTACTTGGTCACAGGTACCATGTGCGTGTGAGGTGGACCCATGTGTGTGGAGGGACCAAGGTGCGTCAAGTGGACCCATGTGTGTGGAGGGACCAAGGGGTGTAAAGTGGACCCATGTGTGTGGAGGGACCAAGGTGTGTAAAGTGGACCCATGTGTGTGTGGAGGGACCAAGGTACGTAAAGTGGACCCATGTGTGTGGAGGGACCAAGGTGTGTAAAGTGGACCCATGTGTGTGGAGGGACCAAGGTGTGTAAAGTGGACCCAGGTGTGTGATGTGTGGACCCATGTACATGGAGGGACCAAGGTGCTTAAAGTGGACCCATGTGTGTGGAGGGACCAAGGTGTGTAAAGTGGACCGAGGTGTGTGATGTGTGGACCCAGTCCCCCAGCAAGCAGCAGTGTTTTCACCCTAACACAATGTTTTCTGTAATTCATCATTTTGTGTACCTAAGCAGTTCCATCACCCATGAATCCTCGGTGTATTTGGCTAATAACGGGGACAACCCTTTCCTAGTTTATGTGGAAAACCCAACTCCTATGTAGGTTGAAAATGGGCAATTTGTCCAATTTATTAGGAGGTTGTATTTCAATGTAATTGCCACTGCGCACACCACATTAAATGTAAAACACGTCCAGCACAGGGTGCACAGTCAGAAATAAATAGTCTGGATAACTACATCAGTGTAGAAGACAAACTGGTACATGTTAGCAATAAAAGTGTGACAAAAAAAACCTTATTGCTGTTATATAATATTCCAGCATAACAATTTACAAGGGAAAAAGATAATTAAGACAGCACAAGCACAGTACCAGCTAGATTATTTAAAATTCACTACACACAAAAGCGGGGTGTAAGTAATCCCCCCCATACTTTGACCCTGATCAAACAAACAGTTCTGCTGTTATACAATGTTCAGCCTGTGTAAGGGGAAAATATACACTTGAAAAGACTGCATGAGCATGAAGCAGCTAGTCTGCTATATGGCAGTTGAAATACAATGCACAACACATTTCCTTTCTAAGTACGCCTGTCTTACCTGAGGCAATCATTGGCGGAGGACGAGTGAATCATTGAAGAATTATGTCCGTTCCTTCTAGGTGTCGACTTGTCAGTGAAATATGCTACCTCCATGTCTACAACACAGGCCCTGGCCATCATCTTGTCTGTCTGACTGTTACCCTCGATACTGTCAGCCATCACATTCTGACGCAGCATTTGGGCCAAGACAACAGGCTATATTCATTTGATGCAGTGCAGATTGTTGGCATCACGCTAATACCTATGCTCACGCAGCACCTCCGTGGCTCCACCTATTGTTGGCCGTTGTCTGGAAGCACAGGTGTTTATGCCGTGTTATATCATCAACATCTGAGGACAGAATAAGGACAACAAACGTAACCGTGGACACAACATAACACCACCACCCCTCACACCCACCCCACGCTCGATGGATTACCCAATCAAGACTGTACTTTTCTCCCCATAACTTGATTCGTTATATCCAGCATGCAATCCGTTTTCATTCCAGCCTCCTGGGTGGCTTTTTGTGCTGCCAATTTCCAATAGGAAGCCGATTATACAAGTCCCTATCATAATGCCTCCTGCCAGATTTACTGATTCGCCATTTAACGCGTCATTACCTCCACATGCCCGCCCATGCCAGTGATATGAGCCTATTTTAAAATTCATATGAAAAGCAATCTTTGGAATGCACAGACAAAACTCCACAAACACCTAACCTATTTGATAGTAATTTACTAACTTTTTACACCACCAACAAAACAATTTTAAGCGCCTGATTTCATAGCAGTTATGGCTAGATACAGCTTTTTGCATAAGGAATTTCCGAAAACAAAGCGCTATCTAATTGTACACAAACAGAGATTTTGCAATCTACATTTTACGAGGGTGTGTGTGTGTCTGGTCTGGGTATTGTGTTTTGAATCAGAGCCGGATTCAGCTCTGATAATGGTGTATAAAGTATTCATGATGCAGAGTCATACAGTGTCAAATGCCTCAATTGACAGACAAAAGAAATAGCACTCTGAGATTACAGCTAATATTGTGATCATTAACACATCCATGGAGGTGTCTAGAAGCCTTTAACCCAGCACTGTCTGACTGATATAACTAATAATGTACCGTCTCATCAGAGTCTGCTGCTTGGCCCAGATGTCCCTTGTCCACGCTTCGTATAACATTTTATAGCCTCTCCATTTCTTGTATAACAATTAGGAAAATTATGTTTCAAAATATAATCATTGTCACTTTGTTATAGCTAAAGTGTCTCTCTGGCTGTGTTAACCAGAACTATTGAAATGATGCAAATGGCACCAGAGCACAGACCACTGTGTAATAATCTGAAGGCTGCTCTTGCTCCTGATCTGGTTGTCTGTCTAAAGGCAACCAAATTAGCAGCAGACTCACAGCTTGCATTCAAGGTATAGGTTCAAAGCCCTGTACACTTCACCCCCGACAGACCTGTTCATTCCAACACCAAAAATTATGTTTAAAATTATTAAATTTTACCAACTTTCAAATTCCATCCACATAATGATGTATCAACCATATTTGCTATATACCTTGGAAATAGCATGCCTATAATTTCATTACCAGGAAAATATATCACTTACTACCTTTTTATTAGAACCATTAACATTCTGCAGTTTTAACTAACCCACAAAAATTCATGATAATGTTCTACAGCATATATAATAAAAAATCAATCCAAGTAATTAATAATACAAATTTAATATGCTATGCATGTATAAAAAAGCTGGTGTCATTATCAGTTAATTATTGTTCATAGCTTTGCAAAATGAAGTTGACACAGCATAACTAACATTTTTATAACAGCAGAAAACATCACTGCCGTTAAATGTCTTTCAATGTCCTTCCATCAATTACAGACACCCCCTTGCTCCATGGCTCACGTAAAATGTCATATCTTATTCACCCTCTTCAATTTCACCATTCTTATTAACCCCAAAAATCGGAAGAAGTAGTTTTGTAAAAAAATACAATGTCCTTCCCACTAATGTGAATCTGGCAAAAATAAAAAGATTAACTGATAAATGGGTTGGCTTTCCTGGTAAAACAATGACTAATCAATTAAAAAACAAAAATACATGTTCAACGAGTCAATATTGATCAGTTTCTTGCATGTTCTTGCGAAAAATAACCACACTTCCTGCTTTACCACTTTAAATCAGTCATTCCAAATTTAGCTTTGCATCTGATAAAAACCATATAAACTCTTTGACAATACATAATAATTATTATGCATAATTCTGCCCACACATGCAACCATGCAGTAACAGCAGAACATTGCAGCTGACAGAGAGTGATGAGACACTTACTAACAGGCTAAGGTGTAGACTCATCATTTTTATTGTAAAATCATGTTATATTAATTTTATCATACAGCATGAATCACACCCAGTCTAACATACTAACTGTCCAAATGTGTTTTAAAGATCCACAATATTTTCATATAATCTTACTATGATCTGTTAAATTTGAATGTTTCAACTGAAATATTATGTTTTCATTGCATGTTCAACAACAAGGCCAAAATTCATAATCAGATAACGTTTAAATTATATTTTTAAATTGTGGTTCATAAAAACACATTGGGGTAGTCAAATATGTAAGAATATAAATAGTTCATTAGTAGTTTATAAGTGATGTTATGATAAAAACATTCAGACTTTCTATCTTCAAATTTGTTTTGGTCATTTATATAATCACTACCAGTAAACAACCATGTGTCCTGAGCTTTAACATAATTTAATAAGATTGCCATCCAAGGCAAAGGCCCAGATAGCAAGTAGACAAGGAAGCCATTGGCTTATCGAGAGTCCAACATTTTTAATCTATGTGTAACCCGCCCTCCTGAGATATGTGTCAACCTTGTTTTTAAACATATTCACGCTGCTAGCTGTTACACAACCTGTAGATAATTTGTTCCATTCATTGATTGTCCTCTGTGAGAAGAGTACTTCCTGATATCCAATTTATTTGGGAACATGGCAAGGCAGACCCTGGATTTGCCCTGGAGTCTTAGATTGTAATTAACTCCAATAGGATATGTTAAACATATTAAATCATAAGAAAATATGCCATTTTGAATAATTGCTTGGTCATCACATTGTATGGCAAACAATACTAATGCTGGTGATATTAAATAAAATAGATGAGATCTTTGTTGACTATAGCATATGCCAGTCTACAGTAGCCAAGAAAGAAAAGTGGTATTCCGAAGATAAATCTTTGTCTGCATGATTGACAATTTAACCAATAGTCCTTAAGTGCTAGACAGCGGGGCCCTTATATAAACATTTGTTCCTTGATCAATGCTTTGCAAAAAAAGAGCTAAATGTGGCCCAAAGACCATATTCAGACCTATAAATCAGCATTTTAAGTTCTGGTGTGCGTGGGATGCTGGGAACCATCTGAAGTATTGCTTCCGAAATAAAAATGGCATTCAGCAGTTAAATGTGGAGGCAATTTGCCCATTACTTTTGTCTAAAGCGACAAAAACAGGAACTTGTTTTTACGGACTTAATAAAGTCTCTAGTAGATTTATGGGTTCTTGTGTAACAGACACATAAAATCTGCTTGACAATTCAACACTTGGTATGCACTGCCTTAAGGTGGTGTATGTTTATGACGACCTCAGGACAATTTCTTTTTTGAAATGCCAGGAGGTCATTGCAAAACACAAAGCTTATGGAAGACATAACTCACAATGGGCCAATTTTTTATCAGCACATAATTATATATCCTTATAAAATTGTCATGCAATGGGTGTGCAATAACTGTGACAGTCTGCAGTAGCAAATACCATGAGAAAATAGCTTAATTATGGGAGATTCTGGGTACATGTTGGGAGCAATCTGCTGGAAGGCTTTCAGCAGTCGTATTTTGTTAGTCTGCCCCTTAACCTGCCATATTCCCTGGCTGGGGTTCTGGCAGATAACCTAATGACTTAATGTCCTCTCTCACCTGTGTTTTGACTGGGGATTTCTTCTGTCAGAATGAATAATGTGGCTGAAACTCAGATTACTGGGTTCTTTTTTGCTGTCGGTTGCACTGAGCCGAGAGTGCAGTCTATCTGCCAGCTGACAGCTATCCTTCCACCTCATCAGACCACTACATCACAATCACATTATTGCCTTGCGTAACTGCTCGTTCTCAGCACAAAATTGACTTTTCTACTTACAATGCAATTTGTGAGGGAGACACTGCAGTCAGACATGCTATGACCCTAAGAACGGCTTCACAAAATTAATATTAAGATTCATGCACTTGGCCAATGTTAAAACTAAGTCTTCTCAAAAAATTGTCAAAGCTTATGAGAATTGTCCAACTGACCTACCAGGGTACGGCTGTTTTTTAATAGTAAAATGGAGAACTTCAAATTTAGATTCCCCTCCACCTCTAGACCCACACCCCATAGATTACACTGAATGTTCACACATACATGGTCTGGCAGTCCTGGGTTTGAGCACTGGTGCCCCAGGGCATATGTTCTAAAAAGACATGAATTAGTAACTATAGTTTTCTGTAGATAAGGCGGCTGAACTGTCCTGGAAGGTTCACTCATGGAATATTTTGATAAATATTATCCAATGCAATAAAATTATAAATGTTGTAAAACAATCTCATGAATTTTGTGTATAGAAGCATTATAATCCACGCTGAATCTCAGCCAAGATTGCCAGTCTTGTACTATAATCTTCAATTTGCCATGTTATTTTGGGATTAGATATTCTGTGGGTGACCATCTGGGGGCAGCTTTGTAGTCATGTTTCGAGAATACGATCCAGTTACAGAGGCATTTTCTGAAGAAAAAAAATTGCTGACATGTTTAGCACTTGACATATGGAGTTGGACAGATTTATTGCACAGAAATATAAGTCTCTCAACTCTTGTCAATGCAGGACAATTGAAAGATGCCAGTGATGGAAGAACTCTGTAATTTATAGGTGGACTTAGGTATTTAGCCTGTGCATGTATAGCAGCTAAGTCTGGTATAATGGTGCTGTGAAATAAATCCCAGGCAAATAAATTCACAAAAGGATGATTCTCCCTCCCCTACTACAACCGTAGAAGTTAATTATAATAATATAATAATAATAATAAACTATTATACTGTGTTCATCTCCTCCCTGTTACTGAGTTCATCCCCTCACCCTACATGTTACCGAGTTCATTCCTGCTCCCTGCTTGTTACCGAGTTCAATCCCTCCCCCTCCCTGTTACTGGGTTCATTCCCTCTCCCTACCTGTTACTGAGCCCATCCTCTCTCACTCCCTGTTACTGGGTTTATTCCCTCTCCCTGTCTGTTACCGAGTCCATCCTCTCTCACTCCCTGTTACTGAGTTCATTCCCTGTCCTTGACTGTTACTGAGTCCATCCTCTCTCTCCCTATTATTGTGTTCATCCTCTCTCATTCCATGCTACCAAGTTCATTCTCTCTTCTTCCCTCTCTGTTACAGAGTCAATCCTCTCCCTACCTGTTAAATTACTGAGTGCATCCTCTCTCCCTTCCTGTTACTGGGTTCATCCCCTATCCCTCCCTGTTACTGAGTCCATCCTCTCTCACTCCCTGTTAATGAGTTGATCAGCTCTCTCTCTCTGTTAATGAGTTCATCCCCTCCATCTCCCTTAATGAGTTCATCCCCTCCATCTCCCTGTTACCGAGTTCGTCCTCTCTCCCTCCTTGTTACCGACTTCATCCCATAATATCCCTCCCATCATATACAAAACACATGCCTAAATACTTCAACTGATGATTGTAAGTCTACTGTGGGTGTCTTCATTGATCTGAAAAAGGTTTTTGATACGGTTGACCACAACATTCTCGTAAAAAAACTTGAGCATTATGGAATAAGAGGAATAGCAAATATGTGGATCTGCAGCTATGTTATGAATAGAAGTCAATATGTTTGTATTAATAACACTAATTCTGATTGCATGAATGTCACTTGTGGGGTACCACAAGGATTTATACTGGGTCCAGCTTTGTTTATCATATTTATTAACGATATGTGTAATGTGTCATTGTTAATGAAATCGATTGTATTTGCAGATGATACTAATTTCTTTTACTCAGGAAAAGGTTTGCCAGAAGTGTGTAAAACAGTATCAAACGAATTGGACAAATTATGCAGATGGTTTCAAGTTAATAAGCTGTCTTTAAATATTGCCAAAACAAATTTTATCGTATTCGGTAACAAAAAGTGTGAAAACAATCACTTGGTCAGTATAAATGGTATGTACATTAATAGAGTGTATGTTACAAAATTTCTTGGTGTACACATTGACTGCCACTTGAATTGGAGTGAACATATCAACCTCATAAAAAATAAAATTTCAAAGAATGTATCTGTAATGTATAGGGTTAAACACTTATTGACTAGTTCTGCATTGTACTCTTTATACTATACTCTCATATTGCCATATTTAAATTATTGTTGTGAAATTTGGGGCAACACCTATAAGAGTCGAATACGACCTTTGCATATTATTCAGAAAAGAGCTGTTCGTATATGTCTAAAGGCAGACTATAGGTCTCATACAAGACCGATGTTTTACCAGCTGAACACTTTAGCTGTACAGGACATGGTGGACTTCAATAGCATGGTGTTTATGTACAAGGTATATAATAATCTACTACCAGCTAATATTATGTTGTACTTCCAGAAAGTTAATGCTAGTCACTATCACAACATCCATTTGAAAAATTGCAATTTCCAAATAAGATTTAGTAGGACTACTAAAAAAGATGAATGTATTAGTATAAAAGGACCAAAGATGTGGAATGACCTGCCTGCTGATATTAAGTTGTGCAATTCGATTTATAAATTTTAAAAAATGTACAAAGCCTTACTCTTGCATAGATATGAAATATGAATTAAATGCATTAGTGTCATGGTTATGTGCTATATATGTATATTATTTTATTTTCATATCAAATACCATATCTTTTTGGGTAGTTAAGACTTAGCTTAATTAAGTAATTTTTTTATATGTATGGAACCAATACAATTGTTTACTTTTGGGGAATGCAATTTATAAGTTTACAACTTCTTGCATTTCCCTTCAACATTTTCTGATTGTTGTTCTCTAATTATGTTTTCATTGTACCACTTTAGTGGTAATTAGTCTTACAACTATGTATGTTTACAATTTATCGAAAATGTACATTGATTATGTTGAATAAATTCAATTCAATTCAATACTTACAACACACCTCAACAAACTCAGCCCAGATTATGTCTGTCCCATACCACCAGCCAAGTGGGAAAAAACCTACTGAGGAACAGGGGGCGGGCAGAGGTCAGATCCAAGTCAAAGGTCACCACTACTAATGCTGCTTGGGATATTTATCATTTCTGTCTCTCTTTAAAATGGATCATAGACCACCTAGCTAATTCTTCTTGAATTACAGGCAAGCCACTGCACATTTTAATGGAATTTTTGGGGCCAATGTTCAGATTTACTTACCCCATTGCCTAGGTATGACCGTCTCAGACTACCAACCCCATTGCCTAGGAATGACAGTTCCAAACCACCAACCCCATTACATAGGAATGAATCCCAAACCACCAACCCCATCACATAGGAATGACAGTCTCAAACCACCAACCCCATTACATAGGAATGACAGTCCCAAACCACCAACCCCATTACATAGGAATGACAGTCCCAAACCACCAACCACATTACATAGGAATGACAGTCCCAAACCACCAACCCCATTACATAGGAATGACAGTCCCAAACCACCAACCCCATTACATAGGAATGACAGTCCCAAACTACCAACCCCATCACATAGGAATGACAGTCCCAAACCACCAACCACATTACATAGGAATGACAGTCCCAAACCACCAACCACATTACATAGGAATGACAGTCCCAAACCACCAACAGTATTACATAGGAATGACAGTCCCAAACCACCAACCCCATTACATAGGAATGACAGTCCCAAATACCAACCCCATCACATAGGAATGATAGCCCCAGACTACCAACCCAATTACCTAGGAATGACAGTCCCAAACTATCAACCCCATTACCTAGGAATGATAGCCCCAGACAACCAACCCCATTACCTAGGAATGATAGCCCCAGACTACCAACCCAATTACCTAGGAATGACAGTCCCAAACTACCAACCCCATTACCTAGGAATGATAGCCCCAGACTACCAACCCAATTACCTAGGAATGACAGTCCCAAACTACCAACCCCATTACCTAGGAATGATAGCCCCAGACAACCAACCCCACTACCCAGGAATGACAGTCCAGGACTACAAACCCCATTACCTAATAATTACAGTCACATCCTGAATTTCCACGATGTACATGTGTGACAAGTATTGAAGTACTCAACCAAGAAATGACTCCTGTATGCTGTATTTTTGTCTGAGTATCATCGTGAACCTAGAGATTACTCCCATAGGGTTGAAAAAATAATGATTTATATTTAAATAAAAATCAGATTTTTTTAGTTAAATAGGATTTTTTTTATTTATTTGATTTTTGTTTAAATCTTGTATATAGATTTTTATATAGATGTTTCTATTTATAAACTCTTTCAAATGTGTTCTATAGGCCTCACCCCCTGTAGTTGCAGAATCTATCTCGGAAAGGAAAGTGCTAGCATGCTGTGTGTCTGTAGCTGTAGCCATGGTAATTATTGTTTGCTGAGAGGGTGGATTACCACCTGTCCAGGGCTCTGTGTACTCTAAGGGTCTCTAACAAAACAGCAAACTTGTACAGTATTAAACCATTGTAGCCCAGACTGTCTCACTTGAGTCAACATACTGAATTGGTAACAACTAGCACAAGCTCTAAGTGGACTTTAACTCAGGGCTTCTGACTTCAAAAAATACTTTCTTTGGCAGACAAGTTTGTGTGGCTTCACTGCATTCAGAAAGGGAATAGCTCAAACATACACAGTGTCATAAAATATTTTACTATCAGGTTATCTGGTGACTATACTGACAATAAATGATTTAAATCAAAAAACCCTGGACTCACATATACTATACTTATTTTTTTAGTTTCATTGTGAACCTAGAAATGACTCCCACATATTATACTTCTATCTTAGTATCATCATGAACCCAGAAATGACTCCCACATACTATACTTCTGTCTTGGTATCATCACGAACCCAGAAATGACTTCCACATACTATACTTCTGTGTTAGTATCAAACATTCACTTCTAGGATCCATGAACGTTATGCTCTTTATAGGCTTCCTAGATCGTAAAATTCAACATTCTATAGATCACAGACCTAACAATGGCATTCACTGTGTAGTGAGTGGCAAGCGGGTCGGATTCATTTGAGGCACCACATACATAAACGTTTATTGTGAGCATGTGCAAGAACAATGCCTCAACCAGGCGATCAAACTATACAAATATGATTACGGCCGCAACCTTCCTTGTAGATTTTGGACCAGAAAACATCTGATGATGGGCCAGATTTGGTCAGCAGGCCACCAATTGGTGACTCCGGGCCTAGACTATACCTTCTGGAACATTTGTTATAAAACCTCTTCATTTTTTCACAGATTGACAGCAAATGTGGCTTGCACATTTACATTGCACATAAATACCTTTCCAGGAAATTATGCCTATTAATTATAAAGATGATCTAGAGAAAATTTTCATAATTATTACTTAATATTAATATATTAAATAGCTAGTCCCAGACCTTCAGCAGTGTTATTATTGTACTCACTATCTGCTGGTTGTAAATACATATCATACTTAAAATAGTTATAAATTCTTACGGCGTTACACATTAGTTAATTTCTTCATTTCCACCCTCATAGTATGCTGGGTGATATTGATATATGGCACAAAGAGGTCATGAGGTACTAACATCATATTTCACCAATCTGCCCTAAAAACATTTTACTCGTCTCAATGGAAATTCACATGGAATTCTTGGAAACAGCGGTAGGGAATTTCCATAGTAACGATTATGTGCTTCAAATTACAGCAAATTTCCTGCCAGTGTAAATTCATCCACCACAGGTATATATTGCCTGGTTATTTTGTCACTGGTACACTGAGGTATGATGGCTACCTACAAGCATAATACCGGTTAAATTAACAAAGATTAGATAAATTTTATGTTCTGGGTACCTGGGTCCACATTCAACTTTACTGTAGCTTCTTTCTAGTGATGTTGCCACTGTAACTCATTCATGTTCACCATAAGTTCATGTTCACCATAAGTTCATGTTCACCATGATTTACCTCGATTCTATCAGTGACATTGCTATGCTTACATGTATTTTTTTAGATGTTTCTCAAAAATTATATAACATACACAAATATTTACACAAATCAATACATGTATATTAGCAAAATATGAGCAATAATCTTAAATCAGGTTTGGCACAGCTGCGAATGGTAAATGTTACCATGTTGCTGAAATTTACAACTATAATACGATACAAGAAATATGCAAGCGAGATGGAAAAAATACAACTGAAGGAAAAATTTAATGGCAAAAGGTAGACACGAGGCAAATGATAAAATACATCAATAGTTTAACCCATTAGACCCCATAACGGCCGCGGCCGGCTGCTCTGTGCAGTTCTGGAATGGCCGCCGCCTGCCGCATACAGGACCCTCTATTAAAAAAAATCCTGGCGAATAACTACTGAACTAAACACTACCAAATTTTGCCACACCTTGGCGGATACATTTTGCCACAACAACGGCTCGTTACGTGCATGTGGTGCCCTTTCGGAAATCTTGATTTTCATAAGTTTTGTTCACGCTATCTCGAAAATATTTATTTCTATATTTGTCATGATAAAATATGGTATAACCTGAAAAATAACCGTCAGAATTTAGTAATGTTTTCAGTGGTGCAAAGCTAACACATATAGCTACATCTTCTTCGCTGAGTTGCATAGGGTTATAGCATGGGATCATTGTCAAATGTCAGTCGCAACTTTCAAAGTTTTAACAAATGTAATATTTTGTCTTTGCAAATTGTGATTAAATGTCAACATTTGATTAATATATCCTATTTCTATGTATACATGCATGTGGAGAAATAAACACAACTTGTAACTGTCAATATTGAATAGTTTTTTTCTACAGATTTTTTAACAAAAGGAGAAAATCGCTCGAAATTTGCCAGAAATCCTGGCAACATGGTGGCATGTTTTAATAAAATCCTGGGGCCTAATGGGTTAACAGATGGCTCTATAACCGGCAATGACCAGCAAGAAAAATCAAATGTCAAAAACGTAGGATAAAATACATCAATACCTAGACAAATGGCATTAAAACCAGCCAATGACATCCAGCTGCTGCTGAATACAAAGAACAGAACTGTGAGGAGGGTGATGATTGCCGACGTCGCCAAACCCAGCACCTGAAGAAACCAAAGCAAGTCTGACACCCACTGCAAACCTTTCAATACATACTTCAAGGGTGTTACTTCTAAAAACATGACACAACCATTAGCAACGTGGCATCCACCTCCTTTGTCCCAGCGCCATTTTGTCATGCTGAGACACTTTCATGGCCCCCTGGGGAAATCGTGTAAATGGACACAAAACTTGGTATGAAAGTATAGCAAACAAATCCAGCTTTTTTCAAAGTAGGATCCCTGATATATGAAGGAAGTGACATCTGGGATGCAAGAGGGCTAGAACAATGAAAAAAATTCATCAAAAACACATGCCTGATTTTACTGCCCCGGTAAAAAATCACATTGCAATTATAATCTCATGAGAATAAAAACCTGCTCAAAGACTTACGGAGACTGCCACAAATAGAACCAGTCCAGCAGAGACTCTCACTTCTATCAATACAGCAGAGCCAGCAACTGTCACCAAAACTTAGTTTCAGGTACCACTTGCCTTGTGGTAAATAAACTGGTGACAATGACAAGGTTGTATTCATGCCACACCACGGTGGACTGAAGATGTGGAACTTACGGCAAGTGAAATGACAGATTACTAAATGATGTATGGTGACACAATATAAAAACAAGCGGCCACTGGGAGAAGGCTCTGGCCTAAATTTCATCACTGCCAATCAAGCAGATGCTCTAGCACACAGGCTTTGTTTCTGCTAAGGCTGCATGGACACTGCAGCAGGGCAAGACAAGCTGGGGTGGGAATATACTGCTCATTGACAATAGTCCATAGGGGTTTATTATGCTGATATATTTTTGGTAGACAACAGATTGTCGTGTTTTATTACATGGATATCACTTTAGAAGATACACCAGGTTTTTATGGCCAGTATTTATTGAGCAGATTTTATCCTGTAGACTTTTGTATATAACAGTTTCCAAGAAAAGCTGTCTTCCTCCTAGCACATTCTTGATATATGAATCATGCTATTTCAGATAAAAGAAGATGAAAGACAATAACTTTTGTATTAAAGAAATCCTTTCAGAGTTTTTTATTATACTTGATAGAGCTTTAATTCGTAATAGACTCAAATTTCTTTAATAGGAATATCAGAAATTCTTCCTATGAGCCCCTGTGATTTTACATACATTTTGTATAATAAGCAAACAAGCAAATGTGAATAAACATTTATCGGTAAAAAACTTCCCAATTTGGTTGTTTTCCAAAGTAACTATAAAGTGAAATACGTGTTGTGTTTTGAGTAACATACTACTATTTTGTTATTGTTTGTCACAGCTGTTTGTCTTTTACCTGTGCCACAGATATGACCTTGGCAATTTGTTCATTACCGAGAAATTGTTCTGTACAAATGTGACATGTTCAAAACATTTTCTGGTGTTAATTATTTAAGTTACCCGGTTATTAATTTCCACAATTTGCTTCATGTGTTATTTTTATACTGCAAAGCATACTTTGATGAAGTTATGAATCATTAAAGTTGAAACTTGGGACATGTTACAAATTGAAGTCAATTGAGTTTTAGCAGTCATGGCTCAAATCTAGTTGAGTCCTGGTCACTTTGATTACTAGTTATCTGAACAATGTGACATAATGGGATTTTACTCTGTGAGACAGACTCGATTTAACTAGTCATTAATTAACAACAAACTATACTAACTAATATGCATGTCATTTAATTCCTCATATGACATCTCTATTTAACCATACTACATCCACAGATTATATGAATATTATCAACACATAAGCACTTGATGCTTTCAATGGTCCATTTAGAATCAAACATTTAAAGTGGCAACTGATTTATAAAGTAACTGAAAACAGATGCAGGGTAATATATATTTAACCCTTGCCAGAGGGGGGGGGATGTAAAACAATTTCCCTAGGACTAATACTAAAGTTTAACTATCAGGGAACTGCAGAAAAAAATCAAGACCTGCCATGTGTGATTTCAATTTCCTCTCTCCCCTAGAATTTCACCAGCTGGATACCATTACTGGTGACGTTTCAATTTCTCTTAACACCCAATGTTTAATGTGCATCTCTTATCAACGCATGGCCATGAGCACATATGTACTAATAGGAACAGCCTGTTGCATTAAACGAATGTTGGAAAACCATGTAAGATAGGCCAATTAGATGCCACAAAACTTAGAGGCCTCAAGAATATGTGAATTGAATCATATATCAGCTCCAGGGGAGCAACTGAGTTCTTTATCTACGACACACAAATAATGAGATCGTTAGCAGCCACAAACATCAATAATGTTAGCTATTAGCAAAATGTTCCATTCAACACCCCAACAAGCCAACACTTGGGCCCAGTTCCCAAGGTATTAACCCTCGGCAATGTTTATTTTCCTTACCACCCCATTCTTTTGACAGGGCACTGGGCATTCTAAAACATTTAATTTATTCATTCTAGATTACCCAGAAACAGTAAACACAACTGTCACCAGGTTCCAGCTCTCTACACTCAGCTATGATATTACTCTAAAACTTCAAGAATAAACTAGTGTAAATAATGGGTAAATAACCAACAGTGCTATGCTTGACACCCTAAATCAATCACACCCCAAAATACAGGACAGACGGAAATGTTTCAGCACATGACTGTCACAACTGGTTATGTTTCGACAACAAGTGCACAGATTTGATAACAGCATGGCACCCAAAGGAATGTCTCTTTCAACTGCAAACAAGTATGAACTAGGAACAATAGCCGAGGTTATCAACACACTCTGGAAATAACACACTACCACAGCTTTAGATAATATATATTTTACTGGAAATTCTTCCTGCCTCTTCTTTCTGATGTGCCTTTTTACACATGCTATGATCAGGAATTGGACAGATGTTGTTTGAACAAGTTTGGGAAACTCAGCCAAGAATTTGTGGTATGAAATGTCATGCAGCAGTAGTGGAAAACATAATTTTTCCACTGCCTATTTTAATCAAAGGCCCTCCTTAATTAAATGTCTTGAATTTAAATGTATCTAGTATTGACCTTGATGTCTTAGCTCATATGTGCAAATTTGTTATTTAGTTTCAATGAAGTCATCAAAGAAACTATTAAGGAATCTGATTCACAATGGGCTAAATGAACGAAGGAGGGAGTCTGTAACTGTAACGCTATTCTGTCTTTTCATTGCAACACATTGTCAATTAAGTCCTCTTGTTAGTTATTGAGTGTTTTACGGATATATTTATTTTACCTTTTTCAAGAATACATTTCGTTGTGCTGAATAATATAGAAACCTGGATACATGTTACGCAATATGCAAAAAACAAGCTTACACTTACAGGGTGAAATGATGGGTTCCTGAAATAAAGCTTTAGTTGTGCTGCAAAAAGTCCTATAAAACAGTTGAATAGGAATTTATATTTGGCACAATAATTTCCTCCAACTGCCTTTATTTTTAATCATGTGAATGAACAGATTTATTCTATTGAAATATCAGAAATCATGTACAGGCTGAAAAACTGATTTTCTATAGAATCCCAGAAGGCCCCTGCATAGGTGCCTGGTATCTCAATGTGATTGTTTAGCACTGTCTTCTATAATGAACATGAATGGAACAGTAATACAGGATAATGAAGCCTGTGCATGACAATGTGACAAATTAGACTTGTATAGTGGTATGGTCTGTATGGAATGGAGAGAGATGAGAAAGCTTGCCTACGGTCACAGAGGATCCAGCTCAGTAGAATACTACTACGCTCTACATCCTTATGCATGCATTTTTATTGCATTACTCAGAATTCAGTAGGCGTGTATTAGTATTACCATGTCATCAGTGGTTTTTTATATTCATACAAATTAGGTGATCTCAAATTAGGGGTGATCTCAAATTAGAGATGATTTCAAATTAGGGGTGATCTCAAATTACAGATGATCTCAAAAAAGGGATGATCTAAAATAATGGCGACTTCAAATTAGAGATGATTTCAAATTAGGTGATCGAAAATTTGGGATGATCTCAAATTAGGGGTTATCTCACATTAGGGGTGATATCGAAACATTGATGTACGATGTTACACAAAACCGATGTCATTTATCCTCAACCCTCTTCCCCACATGAATCCTTGAATTAAATTGCAATTTTGGCAACTTTGTATTCACCAGAAAGCACTGTCATGACACAAAACTGCCAAGTGTGTTCCAAATGAGCACCCTTGTAAACTGTGACCAGAAAATAAACAATGCTTTTCCTTGGAGGAATCAACTGACGTAGGATGCTAAATAAAAGAGATGCAAATGTCAACAATGGGAGGGGTCCCCCCCTATGAAGACAGAATCCAGTTTGTCTGGGCGACATATGACATATAGAGACATATGACAAATAGAGCATCTTCCATGTTGATTGTCTCGAAAACAATTGTAGGATTTCACGAAAATGCTGACATGACAAAAATCAAACATGACAAAAAAAAAGTGTAGTTTTTATTAAAACCAAGTTGTATTTTGCACACAGAGCCTGACTGGCTTTTAGCATTGGTCCCAATGGGAAAAACAAAAGTGATATGTAGCAACACATGAATATCACTAAATGCATGTTATAATCAAGACTGAATAGGTTTATGCTGACCACAATCGTACGGATTTCCCATGTGCAATACAGATTTTAGGAGGTGTACGGCTTAGTGCCCTGCACGGGCTGGACTTTGGGTCCAAGCCCGGCCCGGCCTGCAGCCCGTGGGCCGGGCCTCTACATAATTTTGTGGGCTGGGCTGGGCTGGGCCTGGGCCTACATATTGCAGGCCCGGGCCAGGCCTGGAAAAAATTAAACACATCGGGCTTGGGCCGGGCCTGGGCCTAGTGTGAACGGGCTGGGCTGGGCTTGGACATAATAAAAATATTTATACAAACCCAGATTATTAATTTTATTAATAAAAACTTATTATAAATTGTAATTCCGGTTAATGAATGCTTAAAATTATTTCTTTAGTATTATATAGTTGCAAATTGAACCTTGCACGGAATTATAAATGACACTAGTGCTTTATACATTGGAATGCAGTTTAACCTCTTTTCAACAATGGTACTTCCTATGGTATCATTTTAATAATGAGACATTTCATATAAAATATATGCTTAGTTGCATGCCCATATATTTGCATTATAATTATTTAAATATGTACTGGCTTTCCAAGACAATGTGACTGGAGTAGTGGCACTTGTTTCACTGGCTTCATCACAGTTAATACATGTTTCCCATCAGTACCCTTTTGCATAGATCTAATGGCCCCACACCAGGCCACTTAAGTTCACCTGGCTGGAAGCTGCCAGCCCCAAATATTTACTTTAGACATATTTGCAGAGGCAATCAAGCCATGATTAACCCATCAACTTAATCACCCTTTGACCAAACCAGTGGGCATTCTATTGTCTAGGTCTTCCCTCCAAACATTGCCCGCCGGGATGACCAGCCAACTGGCCATTGCCCACTGCCCAGTAGTGCCAGTACCCAGTACCCATCACAGTTGGTAACTGGTATTTTTCAAATGTGTGAACTAGTGACTACTATTTAGCATCTACAATTTCCCCATTCACACTTGTACTAATTCACACAAGTCTCAACCTGATCTGTCTCAGGCTAGTGACTGCAGACCTGCTGGAAATGCCACCCTGTGTCAGTGCCAGTGGGTGACATATAGTAGGCCTAGTAGCTAGTACTAGCTACTAGCTAGACACTACTAAACAACAACTGACATTAGTATTTCAGTAGTAAACATTATACAATCTTCATATATTATTTTTATTCATTAAAACAATAAGTCTGTTTTACAGTTTATTTGTTTCGTATTTCTTATAAGATTATAGTTTTATCTTCTCTAAACATAGCGGGCCGCGGGCTTACCCGTCTTTGGTCCGCGGGTATGGGCCTGAAACTTGCGGGCTGGGTCGGGCCTGGGCGAAACATTCACGGTCTGGGTCGGGTCTGGGCCGGGCCTAAATTCTAGTTTGCGGGCTTGGGCTGGGCCAGGCTTGAAAAATTGCTGCGGGCCTGGGCCGGGCCTGGACTCTAACTGCTAATTGTGGGCCGGGCTTGGGCTCAAATTATAGGCCTGCGCAGGGCACTGATTTTATACAGCTGTACCCCATTTTTATACAAATGTTTCAAATTTATAAAAATTTTAATAGTTATATTTTCTTGTACTCACCACAGAAATATACAACTAAATGACAAACCTATAGTGGTTGAAGCCCAACTACTTTTAATGTTTGCACCAGAAGTAAGCAGATAGCTATGCAGATTTCATTCGAAACCTGGCAGATGTTGTTTGATGTAGGTATGTTTCGTAGCCTTCTTATTTTCGACATGGCTTGCAACTCCGCTTCTGAAAAAGGAAACAAATGCTCCGGAAAACCCAACAATGAATTCTACTGACTGAGTCGCCACTCATATCTTGCTTTTGAGGCAATGGTGTTTGTCGTTGTATAACTACATGTTTATTGCCACAGTGTGTATGATGTTTGTTGTTGTGTAACTACATGTTTATTGCCACAGTGTTTATGACATTTGTTGTTGTGTAACTACATGTTTATTGCCACAGTGTGTATGACGTTTTTTGTGTAACTACATGTTTATTGCTACAGTGTGTATGACGTTTGTTGTGTAACTACATGTTTATTGCCACAGTGTGTATGACGTTTGTTGTGTAACTACATGTTTATTGCTACAGTGTGTATGACGTTTGTTGTGTAACTACATGTTTATTGCCACAGTGTGTATGACGTTTGTTGTGTAACTACATGTTTATTGCTACAGTGTGCATGACGTTTGTTGTTGTGTAACTACATGTTTAATGCTAGTGTGTATGATATTTGTTGTTGTGTAACTACATGTTTATTGCTACAGTGTGTATGGTGTTTGTTGTTGCGTAACAACATGTTTATTGCTACAGTGTGCATGACGTTTTTTGTTGTGTAACTACATGTTTATTGCTACAGTGTGTATGACGTTTGTTGTTGTGTAACTACATGTTTATTGCTACAGTGTGTATGACGTTTGTTGTTGTGTAACTACATGTTTATTACTACAGTGTGTATGATGTTTGTTGTTGTGTAACTACATGTTTATTGCTACAGTGTGTATGACGTTTGTTGTTGTGTAACTACGTTTATTGCTACAGTGTGTATGACGTTTCTTGTTGTGTAACTACAGGTTTATTGCTACAGTGTGTATGACGTTTGTTGTTGTGTAACTACATGTTTATTGCCACAGTGTGTATGATGTTTGTTGTTGTGTAACTACATGTTTATTGCTACAGTGTGTATGATGTTTGTTGTTGTGTAACTACATGTTTATTGCTACAGTGTGTATGATGTTTGTTGTTGTGTAACTACATGTTTATTGCTACAGTGTGTATGATGTTTGTTGTGTAACTACATGTTTATTGCTACAGTGTGTATGATGTTTCTTGTTGTGTAACTACATGTTTATTGCTACAGTGTGTACGATGTTTCTTGTTGTGTAACTACATGTTTATTGCTGCAGCGTGTATGACGTTTGTTGTTGTGTAACTACATGTTTATTGCTACAGTGTGTATGACGTTTGTTAACTCATTTTGCTACGTACTCCAACCAGAAATAGGAAACTGCCATTGAGTTTTTTGTAAATGAAGGCCTGTTCTATCTTGTTGCGACTGGGCACAACCAGTTCAAAAGTTCATAACTGATTAATGTCTGTAGTTATAGAAGTTTGCCCTCTTTCACAGCTGCACATATTGACTCAATAGTTGGAACTACTCAGAATGGCCCCATTAGCTCAAATCTGTGTGAATATCAACACAAACAATCCATAAGTAGCTGTACTTTGTTTCTCTTTAATGTGTATATCCTTCCATATCCCTTAGCAAAATTTAATAACAAGGCAACAACTATTAACAAGATCTTTCGAAGCTCCAATTCCCATGGAACAATTGTTAAATCTTTCACTCCTCAACTGATTCAGCCCATCACAGTTCACTCAGCTGCATTCTCTCTAGCCTGGGGTGATAGTAGTACACTGTACCCCTGGCAGGTCAACCTGTTGAAAAGTGGATTGGTCAGTTTATTCCATGCATTTTTGATGTTCAAATCTGTATAATATTTAACAAGATTTAACAAGATTGCCATCCCAAACACAAAGTTCCAGATGGCAAGTGGACAAGGAAACCATTGGCTTATTGAGAGTCCACCAATTTTATCATCTATGTGTAGCCCGCCCTTATCAGATATCTGTCAATTCTATTTTAAAACATATTCACACTACTAGCATTAATACAATCATTTGGCAGTTTTTTCCAGTCATTTATCACCTTTTATGAGAAAGAGTACTTTCTCATGTCCAACCTACACTGTTCCTTAACTAATGCTGCTTTATGTCCTCTGGTTTTACTGCCTTCTTTAAGTTTGAAGAACATATTCCTATCAACATCCTCATAACCGTTCACTATTTTAAACACTTCTATTTGGTCTCCTCTTAGTCTACTGGTCTCTAGTGTTGTCAAACCACATTGTAATAAGCGGCTTTCATAACTAAGGTCTCTCAATTCTGGAATCATCTTAGTTGCTCTTCGTTGTATTCTTTCTAGCTTGTCTATGTCCTTTTTACGATATGGCCTCCATGCCTGAATAAAATACAATCCTTATACATGATAGTTCTCCTAATTAGCCATAGAATTTGATTTCCTTTCGAAGCAGCAATCCCATACATGTTAAGTTTCACAAATGCCAATCCAGGAGATTTAGACGTAAATCGGAGGGTCTCGGAAAAACGGGGATTCATACGTAAATCGGAGGGTCTCAGAAAATCAGGGATTTATACGTAAATCAGGTAGTCTCGGAAAATCAGGTACTTGTATGTAAATCGGAGGGTCTAAGAGAACAAAATATTACAAAAAGAATACTTTCCATGACAGTAACAACCATGTTTTATTATCACCAATCACCAACAGTTCGTATATGATACAAAAGCACATTATATATATATATATTCACAAATAACTCATGAGCTCTAGACACAGAAGAATAACACCTATGTCGATCTCACATAGAGCATGCAGGGTGACTTTACCAAGCATGACAGGCACCCGCCTATAACTTATGAAAACCCTCACACATATATCACAAATCCACCAGAAAAGAATAACGTCCATGTCGATCTCACAGAGCATGTACAACAGACACAAGCCTACACATTTACTGGTGATCCTTCACATAATCCCATGTCGCAACCTTAGCCGACTTGAGAAGATCCTTCTCTGACACAAAGGAATATCAAGCGCACGCAGGGTGTTGTTGCCGAGCTGTGACTGAGAGTCAGTGTTGACTCAAAAAAACATACTCGAGTCAGCCGGAAATAAAACCCAATTAGGCTATGCCGAGTTCGGAAAATAACATAGAAAAAAATAGTTGTTTTGGTTTCACTGAAAATCCAGGAGATTGGTTCTCCTTTCCAGATCAGGAGATTTGGTGGATTTCCAGGAGTCTCCTGGCGAATGCAGGAGACTTAACATGCAATCCCACATTGCTCTGAAACTTTCATGTCAGCACTAAATGGTTAGATTTCAAATTGGAAATCGGAAATCTTTTATGTGGCACTTAATCGAAAGCTTTCTGAAAATCTAAATAGACAACATCCACTGGTGACCCATCATCTACCCACTTTGTAATTTCTTCCAAAAAACATAAGAGATTGGTTAGACATGACCTTGCTTTTAGGTACCCATGTTGAGATGTATTTATTAATTTATGTTTTACAAGGAATTCCACCATGTGGTCTCTAATTAATGTTTCGAGTAATTTTCATACAACTGATGTTAAACTCACTGGTCTGTAATTTTCTGGCTTGTTCCTCGATCCCTTCTTAAATAGCGTAATGTTTGCTTCTTTCCATTCTGAAGGAACCATTCCTTCTTCTAGTGACAAGTTAAACACTTTTGCAAGTGGTGTACAAATTTGCTCAACAATTTTCTTAAGCAGTTTTGGTGGTATCCCATCTACTCTCGGTGATTTATTATCTTTCATTTTCTTAATTTTCTTTGCTATCATTTCAGGAGTTACAAATAACTTCCCTAAATGTTTTGATTTATTGCCCTAAAATTTAATAAATGGAACTGGAAGTGAGCCGATATCTTCTGTGGTAAAAACTGAGCTGAAATACTCATTCAGGACCTCTGCCATTTGAAACCCCTCTGAAATTATATTTCCACTGTTGTTTTTCAGTGGGCCACCTTATCTGGAACTTTCTGTTTACTTCTTACATAAGCATAGAAACTCTTGCTGTAATTTTTTTATATTAATGATATGTATTTTTTAGTATGTGACTAGATAAGTAATATAAACTGTATATAGCTGATCTTCCATCCCTAATGAGCAACCAATGTTTATAGAAATAGCTTATCAATGCTCCGGCCAATGCTCCAACCAATGCTCCGACCAATGCTCCGGCCAATGCTCCGACCAATGCTCCAACCAATGCTCCGGCCAATGCTCCAACCAATGCTCCGGCCAATGCCCTGGCCAACCAATGATGATGAGCAATGAGATTTTAATCATTCTTATTATGTAACACTTTTTGGTACAGCCTCTTGATATTACATGCCTGCAAAAAACAATATATTGTAACTGACTTTAGGATAAATAAATACCTTAAACCAATAAACATCTGGGAAAATAAAAAATCTGCAGTTGTTTAAGTGCAACTTGCATAATAATTATGATTTTGTAACAGATTTACTCATTTATTCTTTGAAATGTGAGCTAGTGCAATATATTAAGGTAGGTGGGGTGGCTAACAAGTCAGTTGATTTTTTCTTTTTCTCTTTATAACAAGCTAGGAAATATTGAACTGAACATCGACACCACAAATAATCACCCGGCACTAACATCATAATCCATCCTTTAAAAAACAGCCCTTTTGGAAATCCCCGATTTCTTAGAAACGCTGACAATGTTTCCATATTAATGACTGCTAGTGCTACGATGTTCGAACCAGCTATATTCGCTCGCTGTGAAAACGGAACATATCGGCTGGTTACTGTGATTCCAGTACACATCAGTATTATATCTACTTAACTAAATCATGTCCTTAAACCATCAAATATCAGTGTTAACATAGTTTATTGTGCCTTTGAACTTATAAAGAAACATGCCTGTGACCCCAACCTGGTGACCGCGCTAGATAACGGTCCAATAAAAACGATCGTAAACTTACCCTGCCACATGTTTGTCAGATTGCTGGTGTAACCTGATATCATAGACAACACATTACAAATACAAATTCAAGGCCCATTGTGGTGGCATATAAGGGGACATGTCAATATTACAAATGGCCATTATGTCAACAATATGTAAAAAAAATGCCAGTGAAAATGCATGATACGTGTATCTAAAACTATCTATCAACATTTCTGTTATCACTAACAATCAGGAAACATTACCTAATAATTTTTTTTAGGAAAAGCACAATATTTACGACACTGCAATTTGGTGTATGAACTCGTTATACATGTAGGCAACTTTTTTCGGTTTGGAATTACGACTGGTGAAGCGTTTGTCTCAAAAATTCACTGCCACTTTAGGCTGTAATTCAACTTTTGCTATTCATTCACGGTGGTGTAGCAGACATAATTCGTTTATATTAACCAAAAGCTCCCCTAAAGTTATCAGTGACACTGTCACACTTATGTTATGCATGTCATTTATATTCTTTGGAGATTTTCTCAAAATTATATAATTTTGTATTTTGTGGCAATTTTTTTCACATTTACAAAAACATTTTAAAAATCTTGTAACATAACCAAAGAAATGAAAAAAAAATCCTTTTTTTCATGGAATATTTTATAGTTCTTCAACTACAATCTGTGAAGAAATGGTTAATTTATCTTAAAAACTTCTACTGAAACTACTCAATTCAAGACAAGCATGTAGTAGCCACCCCAGCTACCTTAAATATATGATATTATGTTTGTACTTATTTAAGTGCAAATCACATAGACGTGTTTGCATCTAAATGGAAATGCTTTAGGTTGATAAAATGCTAATTAATGCAAGTGCATCTGAATAATTTTCAAATAATTGTAATCATGCTGAAGCATGTATTTAATTATGTTTCCATGAAGATACCATAAAACATATATTTACTGTCAAGTGACTACATTGAAGGTTAAGTTAATTCAGACAACTAACTTTTAAATATAAAGATAATTTTATTTCAGAGTGAGTTAACTGCAGGTTAATTAACCACTTTAACATTGTTCACATTTGAATAAAATTTAATTGAATTAAACCAAAGACCTTAAACAATGTAGGATCAGATCAGTAAGATTTACACAGACATGCCACGTCGTACATATTTCCCATGTGCAACACAGACAGCCATATCCCATTTATATACGGATTAGTTTCAGATGGAAATATGGCTGTAAAGTACTTGTTTGTGTTCATCACAACAGTGTAACCTCCAACGACAAACTTAAAGCAGTCGAAGTACAACTATTTTTTATGCGAGACACATTTCTGGCGAAACCTAGCTTGTTTAATGTTTACAACATATACCACACTACCCTGATTAGTGATAATTTAGAAATTAACTCAATCACTACTGTTATATCGTACTCATTTTCCAACTTCCATTGGTGCTCTGTTGAACACAAAAATTATTAATAGTTGAATCCAATGAGCCCAGACAGCAGAAAGTTGAACAATTTGGCATCTGATTATTGTGTCACGTTTTTCAATTCAAGTGAAACATAATAGAGAATATACTGGTTTTGGGTTACTAAGCACACCTGCTTTTTATCAAGAGTTATTTAAATGGCACATGGAGCTTGCTTGGCTGGAGACATGATTACTGCCAGACAACAATGAAACAGTACAGATAAACGAATGACATACTTCGAATTGTCCGTGGATCTTGGACTTACCACTTGCAATGGGTTAAAATAATATTATATAATATCCTTGCTACTTTTGCATGCTCATAAAACAGTTTCAATTCCAGTTTTGTTATATGAACCCACACTTGCTTTAACATATTTAGTCCATGTTGCATACTAGAAACCAACAGTCCAAACTATACTCGAGCTACCCAAGAATATGACATGTTAGAAACAGGATGCAGCTGGAACCTGTGCTATTTACAATACCAGGCACATGCCATTTATCTAAAGGAGGGCATCAACAATGATCAATCATCACAAGCCTAATTCATGATTCACATATGCATGCCATGCAACAAATAACATAATTAAGACCGGTGCTTATGTGCAGTCTTGAACCAAGCTGAATACATTTAAAGTTTGGATGCGTAAATCTGGTTTTTTGTCTGCTGCTGCTGCGACATATGAAATGAATCATCACGGTAAAAGCAGGTTTACATGTCTGCTTACAGTAAGCCCCAAATCTACTTTCTGATTAGATGGTTCTTAATAACATAAGATTTAAAACTGATATGCACTAACCTTGTTACATATGTATTCCATCATTTGCCATCTGCATACTGTCATCAAGAAGAAGAAATGTGCTCCAAAAATTCATTGTAAGTTTACAGGTAATCAAATGCTATAAACGTGCGATTGACGTCACATGATGTTGAGGTTTTTATCACAAAAAGATCATAATGTTACAAATGTAACTTTAGTGATATATCTATAAAAAATGATTACAGACATAAAATACATTTTTATTGCATGTGCTTATTCAGGGTTCGAATTTAGCGGGGCCCCCAGATTCACTTCCGAACCCCTGTAATTTTTTTTAAATTTGACAAAGAACTATGATATCAATGTGTCTTGAAAGGAACAACACGTGCATTTCTTGATTTTATGAATCTGACTAAGATATAAGTTATGGATTTCACTTGTAATATAGAGTAACGTTGAAGATAAATAACATTTTAAGACATTAACATTCTCAAAATGCAAGGATTTCAGAACTTCACTAATACATGTAATTTTCATTTGGAAATTGAAAAATTCCCATGGTTGTTCATGTCCACGAGATTGGTCAAAATAACTTAACATTTTACTAGTTCTTCAATCACGGACATACTTTAAAATGGCTAAAACTCTTGAGCATATATACAGGTATATATGCCAATGGGGGACCACATTTTTAAATGGGAGGCGACAAAACAGAATTATACAAGTCAATAAAATGTTTATTATGGTTGTTTCATGCAAACAGCTTTGGCCTCCAGTTTTAGTGGTAGACCCCTAGATTCTTGAAAGTGTGGGTCCGACTGGCTCACACTAATTTTAGGCTAAATTCTATACCTGTTATTGCATTTGAATAAAGTTCCTAATAGCCTTAAGAAAAGTACATTTTCGGCAGCCTGTATGATATATAATAGTTCAGAAAAAGCGAAAGGCCGAGCTAACATGTAGAAATGACAACACCTTGGTAAACTGCAAACACTTCTGAAGACAAACTAACTTAGAGATGTCTCAATTTTTCCATTTACTGTATGATCTTCACACGCACGCACGCACGCACGCACGCACGCACACACGCACGCACTTGAAACTTCCTATTCACTTAATGCGGCACCGCCACTGATTTCATCAGAGATATAGGAACTCAATCTAAAAACTGCAATAAATCAACTTGCCAAATTAATTTCAATAACATATTTACTTACTGTATATTAATGGAACAGACAAAATATCCATTGTCAAAATGTCCTGGTCCCACATTTTTTGTGGACAATCCATTTACACAATGTCCTGTTGATAGAATAAAACAAGAATCTACACTTCCAAAGTGCTTGCAGATGAGTAACCGGACTGATTTATGACTACAATAGATGAGTACATTCTTGCCCAAGCCTATTGCACATTATTTTACTCATTCATTCTCAACTGTAACTCATGATCATGTCTGTCTTCAATTAACCTGGCTACAACTACCACAATATAATGTCAAGCACACCCAATACGTTCACTTTGACCTGTCTTCCTAAATTACTTCACATAACAAATAACATTAGGTAAACAGAATTTCTAAATTACATTTTTATGTAAAATGCCAACATCACTAGATTTCATGGATGTGTAAAAGAAAATATACATCAAAACCTCTTCGATAAAAAAAACATACAGTTCATGTTTTTTAGGATTTTTTATTATTCTGTATATACATGTACATACATTATCTTACCCTGCTGTAGTTTTGCTTTATTACATTTTTATTAACTAGGATATAACATAGTTATATTTCATACATATATTTTTGTCTTATACATGTACCAACTTTCACCAAAACAATATCATTATACACATGCGTTCAGTTACTTGCAGCTGTACAAAGCACAGCGCTAAGAATAAAGATGGCAGACATGTGGTCAGAGGAATAGGAAACTCAATTAACTGACACCTGTCTATTTGATTGTTCGTCCAAGTGTTATTCCAATAGGAACTCTAAGGTCAAAGTGTTGATGTTGTATAGTGTTTTTTTGGTAGCAGTTTCCTATATTGTGTACGTGGTATCAATAAATATATATATATATCTATCTATATATCTATCTATATATCTATCTATATATCAGCCGTATTGTCCCGTGGTTGGGCGAAGGCCTCAGCATGTTGTTTCCAAGTTTGCCTATCTTGCGCTGTTCTCTGCCAGGTGGTTTCATTCCAATACTCATCCAAATCATCTCTCCATCGTTTTGCTGGTCTCTTCCTTCCGTATGGTTTCCAGGTGGTAATGCGCTTTGTCCATCTGTCATTTTTGAGTCGGCTGATGTGTCCTGCCCAAGACCACTTCAGTCTTCTGGTTGTTTTTATCACGTCTGTGACTCCTGTCTTTGCTCTCACCCAGGTGCTTGTCTTTCTGTCATGGTATGTTATATTAAGCATACTCCTCTCCATTTTTGTCTGCACGGCCGCTAGTTTTTTCTGAGCTTGTTTTGTGAGTGACCATGTTTCAGCACCGTATATCATAGCTGGCAGTACACATGAATTGTAAACCTTTCTTTTTAAACAGATAGCAAAGTTACTTTTGATTGAAGATGTCGCGATGTTTTGCATATGCTGTCCAGCCGGCTGTTATTCGTCGAAGGATTTCCTTGTCTAGGTTCTTGTCCCTAAGGCTGAAGCATTGGCCTAGGTATACGTAACTCTCCACTTTCTCTATCTGAGTGTTATTAACATATATTGGGGTGTTGTCTTCCACCATTATTTTTGTTTTTGAGATGTTCATCCTTAAGCCGCTTAGGTTACTTTCTTCGCATAGTTCTTGTAACATTATTTCTAGTTCTTGTGGTGTTTCGGTGCACAGGAAGATATCGTCTGCGAAACGGAGATGGTTAAGATATTCTCCGTCTATTTTCAGGCCTTTGTTCTCCCAGTTCAGTCTTCTGAAGATACTTTCGAGTGTTGATGTAAATAGTTTGGGTGAGATGGTATCCCCCTGTCGCACTCTTTTGATGTTTATTTTCTCGCTCTCTTTGTGAAGATATCTTCTATCCCTTGGTTGGAGTGAATACAGTATTGCCTGGGTTTGTACCGAGTTGAAGGCCTTCTCATAGTCAATGAATGCTATACAGAGTGGTATGTTGAATTCACGGCACTTCTCCTTCAGTTGATTTATGACATGGATGTGATCTGTCGTTGAATACCCACCTCTGAATCCTGCCTGTTCTCTGGGTTGATTATCGTCTAGTATTTTCTCCAGTCTGGCTGTTAGAATCTTTGTGAATAGCTTGTAGATGTTCGATAGCAAGCATATTGGCCTATAGTTCTTTATGTCTTTTTGGTTGCCTTTTTTGAAGATTATCACCATCTTTGCATTTTTCCAGGTAGTGGGGATTCGTCTTTCTGATATGCATTTTGTATACAGCTTGGCTAAGGCTTTGGGGATGGTATCCTCTCCTGCCTTCAACGTTTCGATGTTGACTTGGTCTTTTCCTGTTGCCTTCCCGTTTTTCATCTTCTTTAGCATGGCTTCTACTTCCCATGTTGTCACTGATGGTACTTCTCTTGCGTCTGTGCGTATTGTTACGGTTTGGTCGCTGTCATAAAGTTCAGTGTAAAACTCTTCTATCCGTTCTAAGATCTTATCCTGGTCTTGGATTTCTCTGCCCTGATTGTCTAAGAGTGTTATCAGTCTATTTTGGCCTATGATGTGTGTTCTTCTGACCTTGTTCAAGCTCTGTGATGTCTCTATTGTTTTTCGTATGGTGTCTAGGTTGTATTTTCTGATGTCTTCTTTCGGTTTCTTTTTGAGGGTCTTGCATATTTCTGTGTACTCTATGCAGTCCATAGCGGTGTTCTTTACCATTTCTCTATGTTTTTTCATTAGTGCTCTTGTCTGAGTTGATAGTCTAGACTTGTCCCATTTGGTGTTTTGTTTGGCTATGCTTGTCGCCGTCTGTTGGATCGTTTGTGTAATGTTTTCATTTAGAGTGTCAATGTCATCCAGTTCTTGTAAAGCAGTGAACCTGTTTTTCAGTTCGAGTTGGAATTCATTCTTTTTAATCCCAATTTCTCTAGTGCCGACTTTTGGTGGTTTCTTTTTTCTTAGCAGTTTCTTCCTTTCTGCTTTCGTGTCTCATCTGATGTTGCTCATCAACATTCTATGGTCGCTTCCAATGTTTATGCGGTTTATGACTCTTACATCTGTGATCGTGTTCGGCTTGTCAGTCATGATGTAGTCAATTTCATTCTTCATTTTACCATTTGGGCTTCTCCATGTCCATCTCCTCTCAATTTTCTTCTGGAATAGTGTATTCATGATCTTGTAATCCTTTGATGTTGTCCACTCTATTAAGGTATCACCTCGTTCATTCCTCTGTCCTAGGCCGAAACTTCCTGTCGCTGTTTCGGATGGGTTTGTTCTTACACCCACTTTGGCGTTGAAGTCTCCCATCACTATTGTATAGTGGCTTGGATTCTCCAAGATTTTATCGATGTCATTGTAGAAGATGTTTATTTCATCTTCTGAGTGTGATGTCGTTGGAGCATATACTTGAACTATTTTCAGTCAGGTCAGGCCCTCTAGCTTGCTACTGGTACCATGTAGACCGGTTCTACCTGTATCATGGTCAAGCTGTCGGCGACTAAACCGGCACCTTTCCAACCCGCACTGGCCAGCGTGGAGAGGTAGGCCAACTAATATCAGCATGAAAAGTACAAAAAAACCAAGGCCCCCAGTCCCCAGCAGCATCGATGTCTCAGACCTTGGAGGTGATTCGGGTTCTAGACTACATGCAGCGGGTGCTAAGAATCCCTGGGTCAAGAAGAATCACCAGAGGAAAGAGGAAAAGAAGAAGAAACACCAGCAGAAAGAAATACTGAAAATTGCAACGTACAATGTAAGAACCCTACCCAAAGATGAACACGTCCAAGAACTTGAGGAAGAACTCAAAGAAACGAACATCAAATGGGATGTGATAGGGATTGGAGAAATACGAAGGAAAGAAGAAGGCTTTACCACCCTACAGAGTGGCCACCTGCTATACCATTCTAAGGCGAACAATGGACAAGCGGGAGTGGGCTTTCTCATAAACAAGAAATGGAAAGACAACATAACAAGAGTAGCAGAACTTGTTCTACGCATAACAACACAATACCAACTGAAAAAATATATATATACACACACATATATATATGCACGCACGCACACACACGCACACACACGCACACACACACACACACACACACGCACGCACACACGCACACACGCACACACACACACACATATCAATATAATATAACAATTTCAGTGGAATATGAAATAAAAACTGAGAAAAAGAAAAGGCAAAGTAAGAAACGTGGCAGTTCTTGAAGGACATATTTAGTTATTACCGACTGGACACGTTTTCGTGCTACTAATGAAAACATGCAACCTGGGTCAAATGTAAGCTTACTGTTTCTGTAAAATGTGGATAAAATATGCTTTTATTTTAAAGTTCCTTTTTTTTGGATGAGTTTGAGGGAAAACCACTAGAGTCGTGGTAGTTCCACGACAGGTTCATGACTGGTCTTGATATGCGCGGCAGCTCACAATGAAACAAGCTTATTAAAGACTATTTAAGATTCTTCCACGAAGTCTGGTTGCATCACTGTCATGTCATGAATTGTGTGGCAGGCTTAAGACCCGAGTCAATACGGTATACGTAGTTAAAATATATAATTGTTACAGAAGCAATGCTATAATTTTAATTTGCACTACACACAGGCTGCATTGGGTTACAGTCACCCCATCATCAAAGTGCAATAAGCACCAAAATGGTTGTACAATTTTAGGGTTAGAAATTTACTTTTCTGGGCAGTGGATCATGGGACTACCAGCTCTGGAACGCTGGTGGTCATTTCTGTTGGTCCAAACCGGTTTTAGTAAACTTAAAATAACGGCAGACAAAGTTAATGCTACGTTGTGAATATGTAATGGATGACCATTTTCAAGTGCTTTACATCTCAACCATTTTTTTTAGATTCTTTGACAGGCATGTTAAATAAATTATATATTTAGTAGAGCAACCAGGCAAATCTACTTCTTGGGTAGCAAAAACATTCAATAATTTTTTATTACTGCCTTTGTTTTTTCCCGTGGAACAACTGCATAGAAGGGTTTTGGTGGTCCAACAGCATTTTTGGTAGACTCGGCCTCACTCGGGCCACCGTTAAGTTCAAACCCTGAATTTATTACATGTATTAAATATACTGTACATTTATCAAAGAATGTTTTCATTAAATCTGCATTATACTTTAATGACAAATGCAACAGCAACAGTGCAATCTTTACACTTTTTCAATACAGCTCTAAACTTGGTTTAATTTGTATATGTTTTTTGCCCAGGATATTATCACATGAATGCATCTGTAGTATAATAAACACCATGCAACAAAAGGCAAGACTCATCACGGATGATTTATTGGAAATCTCTATCATGTTTTTATTAGCTTTCTCATTTATAATGTAAGCTTTCTCATTTAATATGTAAACTACTGAGCAAAAAAAACTGACCACTCAACATGAAAAGAAAGGAGTCATCCCTTCCCATCTTATATTACCACAAGCATGTTTTGCCATTATTTGAACTAACATCACTTCTGAGTGGATGAAAAATCTAAGAAGGTATTCATTGGAGACAGGAAATATTTCTTTCAACCATCAGTGTATTAATGGTGGTTTCCATCTATATCAATCCCTAGTGGATAATTGAAACTATTTGTATTTTAAATCATCAGCTAACATAGACCTGTACCCATTTATGTAAATGACTGCATATTTCAGTTTGTCATGAAATAATGTGTCAATGGTATGAAATATTGTGTTAATTAATAAACAACATATATTGTATGCCTCTGTGATCTAAAAATAGAATAGAACTATTTTTGTAGAACTTAATTTACCCGGATGTAATGGAGAGAATTCTTAGGTATAGGCTGGTTTACATAAGCGAGTTTTGGCCTAATTTGTCTGATGATTATGGTGTCGTGGCACATAATTGTCACACGGCAACGGGCAGCAAGAAACTGCTGTTTAAACACACACAAAAAGCAAGGCAAATTTTTTTATTGACTTTTTTGCCAGGGAGATTTGGCACTGGTTCTATATGATCTAACAGTTGAGCCCAATTTTAAAGCAGTGGCCAATTAGAGATCAGCAGCTGGTGAACCCAGTGTGACCTTTCATTCGATTTTTAATCTCCAGCAAAGGGGCGGTGAACTTTTACAGATAAGATTTTGTGCTGATATGGTTATATATCAGGTGCAAGAATGTATGTGGAACATGTGTTCATTCCAATGCAAGAATGCATGTGGAACATGTGTTCATTCCAATGCAAGAATGCATGTGGAACATGTGTTCATTCCAATGCAAGAATGTATGTGGAACATGTGTTCATTCCAATGCAAGAATGCATGTGGAACATGAGTTTTTGTTCGTATCACAATTAACGAGGTAACAAAACTTAAACAATAAGTCACAGCACTTGTCGAGACATGTCACTCATGTTAACACAAACACAATTATTGTGTGACACTGATAAATTAGGTGGAAATTACTCAGCCTTTAGCATGGGGATTACCAAACAGGTTGGTTCAGTAGGATGCAAAAAAATCAAACTGTTCCCAGCAGGATATCAAACCACTTGTTGTCAAAACTAAATACCACATTATTTAGCCAATTAGTGTATTGATTCTAAATATTAACATAAATATTTGGTTAAGTTAGGAATGATCTAAACAATTCGATGTATTTGAGTCCTTGGGACTGCTCAAAGCACTTTACACTTCACCCCCTGGCAGACCTGTTTATTGCTACATCACCTCGGCTTCTCTGGGAAGTATTCAGTCAATAACTGCATAAAAACTAGTCGTTCACATATCCACCCATCTGTAGCCAGGTATTCATTTATATGGCTGAGTGAACTGTGGCAACGTAAGGTGAATGAAATTGCCAAAGCTTCGAAATGGCAGCAATAGGGTTCGAACCCAGTTTCCCTCGACTTAGAGCCCGATGTTCTCGCCACTACGTCACCGCGCCCCACATTAGCCAGGTGGCACTTCAGCTGTTGTATTGCAAATATGGTAAAACTGCCTGCATGCGATCAAAGTTCACACCTTATGAACTATGATCAGAAAATAATGAAAACAAATTTTTAAAAAACTTTGATGCAGGACACTAAATTAAATGGCTGCTAATCCCCATCACACGTGAAACCAATGTTGTACAGTGTTTTCAGATCACCCCTTCTCTATGTTCAGACACAAGAACAATAGAGGGTTGGCATCACTATTGGATTGCGAACTATCAAATATATATTTTGTACACCGGCGCCTTTTTTGGGGCTGTGAGGCCACATTTTACTGGCCCAGTGGGCCAACATAGTTTCAGATAATTTTTAGCCAATTAGTCATAAGTCATCGTTTCAATCGCTTGTTTAATTGGTACACCACCTGGTGCAACAATTAAACGCAATCTTCATCTCATCTGATTTTGTATTGTCACTTCGTATAGCTGCCATCTTGTTTTGATATGTATGAGCCTCACCAAAAAAGTTCACATGATGTGTCACTAGCGATGAAGTGCAGACTTTATGTGAACTGCGGATGCCTATATATGTTACTAGGTTTCCACTGTGTTACCAGTATAATATCGGTATATTGCAGTCCAATAGTTTATATTTGAAAGAAATAAACCCAATTATAACAGTCATAGTTATATACAGTGTCAGGTCTGGTTTGCCTGTCGTATTTTCAAGTGTAACTAGCTGTAACTCGACACGCATGCAGCTTCGACAGAGGTCATATGATTATCAAGCGATTCCTGCAGCAACATTGTCTGCCATACGGAATACTGACTGAAAAGATGAAAGTAAATCACCAACGGCAAAATAAATAATGGCCAAACTCACATCCTTCGACTTGTGATGAGATGTATTGCAAACAATAGTTTTTTAATCAATAAAAAAATTTCGGGCCAGTAACTTTTTTGGGGGGCCAGTAACTTTTAACATCTACTGGCCCGACGGGCCACTGGGTACAAAAGCTTAATGTCAAGGCCTGACCTGTGGGTGCCACACAGTATTTAATTACCCACTAGAGGACCAGGAGTATTGCATAAATGAAAATGTAGTTTTGACAGTTTTCGATAACAAAGCTCGTAGAGAGCACCAACAACCTCAACCGAAGTCATGTCATCGAGTATAACAATATGAAGGTTAGGGGTGTACCTATTTTGGTTAGACACAGCTAAACAATTGCTCAAAATTTAATATCAAATGTTTCGCGAACAACCTTGACCTTTGTGATGCCGTAAAACAGCACACACGTTGACTTGTCAATGTCATTGCTTTAAAATAGACGCTGTAGACAACAAGCACAATTTACGGGCTATTCATCGCTCACATTTTGAAAACAGATTTGACTGTGAAAAACTGGATCTCTACGTAAAAGTGGAGTCAAGATAATACGTAGTTAGGTAAATTTTACTGTTTATGATATATTTTGCTTTATGAGTAGTCTAACCTCGTTGTAAGCTATGAGGATTTTTATGATTTATTCTTAGTGAAACGCAATTTTCAGTTTCGATCGTAGCTAAAGAACGAAATAAATTTTTAAGAGCGAAATCATGCTTAAGAGCGAATAAGAATGTTTGTGAAACAGTACCCCGGTATTTTACCAGATGTTGAGTTTATATTTGTTATAATAAATCGATGTGCAAATTGGAATGACTGCTTACAATTAAATGGAGATAGTGGTTGTAAGTGGTTATATTAAATCTACTCCCCAACCCTTTATTGGCTGTTCCCCATTACAGTAATGAGTGAAATAGGAGCAGTATAACAGTGCCACGACATCAACAAATGTGTCTCCTGCCAATAGGGAATTTAAATCAATAGTGGGAAGATGAAGTTTGATTATTCTGGCCATTGTGCATACAGAGAACATTGGTTTGGCAGTGACACTTACCAGTGGCTACAGAAATGATAGAGATAGCATCACAGTATTGGGTCAGTCTTGTAATATCAGTGTTTCTGCCAACATCACCCCCTGGTTGATACCCTACAATAGATCAGTATATTTTACATAACTAGCTGGTGTTGCCACTCATGAACACAAATGGGATGTAATTGAATTTTGGTTTTGCTCAAAAAACTATGTTTTACCAATATATAAATCTTAGCAAAGATTTTGTTTGATTGATGCAGACAAAGTGGAGGAAAGTGCACCAATTGGGACAAAATGCACAAAGTGGTAAAAAAATGTACCAAGTGGGACAAAACACACCAAGTGGGACTAAATGCACCATTTGAGATAAAATGCACCAAGCAGGACAAAACACACCAATTTAAGTGGGACTAAATGCACCAATTGGGATAAAATGTACCAAGTGGGACAAAACACACCAAGTGGGACAAAATGCACCAACTGGGATAAAATGTACCAAGTGGGACAAAATGCATCTGTTAAGACAAAAAAACATCAAGTTGGACTAAATGCACAATTTGGGGATAATTTGCACCAAGTGGGACAAAACGACCCAGTTGGGACAAAATAAATTTTGATGTTTGTTTGGTGTGTTCGGGTGACAACAAAATGTCACCAGTGGTTCATGAGGATATGTTCATGGATTGATGAAAGACCACACATTTGGAATAATATTCCTATGTAATCAACTGTCATCAAACAGACAAATGTGAACGACCTTGAGATGACCTTCTCACAGACTATGCTACGCCATTTGCTGTCACGAGACAAATTTCTTTTTTAAAAGCAAAAAGCAGCTATAATCTCCCAGACAGAACATTTATTTAAACTCTAAACTCCTCTAATCTGCAGCGTGTCATGTTACAGACAGTGTCAGCCAGACTGCTCAGCTTGTGAACTGTATGAACCAGGGGTTTGTTTGAGGTTTGTGAATGCCCCAGGCTGACTGGCTAGTTATCACTGTCAAGTACATTAATTTACCAGCAGCTGGGGTCAGATCACTATTTTGTTTTGTCATTATCAGCCACATCAATGTGTAATGCTTCTCGGTGGTAAGAAGAAATTTACTCCTAGAAAGAAATTTGATCTAATCATGACAAAAACATTTTGTTTAAAAATAATTTTGTTTCAAGGACGTCAACACTGAAAATGTTCCCTAGCAAACTGCATAAAACATCTATGGTTGTCATTACATACACTTTAGAATCTTGGTCTTTCAATGCAACCAAACAGATTAACAGCAGGAGTAGCACTGATGGGTGATGGTGATTTCAGCCCTTGGTGAATTCGGCCCAACTGAATGAATCTGGTCACTTTATAGTTTTACATTGTCATAAAGCTGCATATTGCAGGAAATAATTTAAAATGTTCACTTTAAAAAATTGACCTTCTCTGAAAGTTGAAATGTATGTGAAGCTTTCCCTAGCATCCACTAACTACACGAATGAACTGAACACAGATTGGACATAAGTACTCAATCTTACACATGATGATATCAATAATTGGAACAACCTATCTGCTCACAGTGTGATTATATTTAAAATTGGTTTTGACATATATCTCACATATAGATTACAAATTATAGATTTTTTATACACCACCTGAAGCCTATAGGTTTAAATGGCAACCTTGTCTTGTTAAAAAAATGCATATATACTGAATGATTTGTAAACATTGCATTCATTGTAATTACATTCTTACCGTAAATCACCAGAAGACCTGAGTGAAATATTGTCACTGTCAACCTGCTTGTACTGTGTGACACGTCATTCCTATGAAATGGGACATTTTTTACTGTTATCAGGAATAGTCATCATTGTGCTTCAAGTCATTATGCTTCAAGTCATTGCAGTGTGGATATGGAATCCTTGCATATCTATTAATCAGCCAACATTTCCATTCTACTGCATTATTTAGTCCAAGATTTGATGCATTTACATCAATCATCCTACTAAGTACATCATTTCATTAACTTTTTGCTCATCAAGAAGGCTCAACAAGCAGACTGTATCTGCTTAGCATGTTTATTAAAATTTAGTGATTTAATAATGCCAGACACTCTCTAGCTTATACATGATTTGTTGGTCAAATCAGACCTTCATAGAACAATAAAAAGTAGGAATGTAGTACATATGTCATGTGGTAGAACATTTATAGCTACATTGATGTATAACTTAGTAAAAAAACATCAACAAAACAAATTAAAGATATAACTTTGTCTGTCTAAATTTGTACAGTTGACGTCATTCATCATAATATTCAAATGCAGATGGAAATTAGTTTTAATGTTCCTGTTTGGTGGCAGCACTGTATACACCTCACAGCAGTAACTGGGGATAGATCAGTTATACTTCAGGTTCATAGCATGTGAATCAAGTACCAGTGATTTCGCAATCATACCCCCTTTTTTGAAAGGATATGACCAAATGCCAGGACTGATAATTATGCTGTACCCAGATTAGCCCAGATTATTCTAGTGACTCACTGTCAAAATATGTGGCTCACTGTCAAAACGTGGCTCACTGTCAAAATATGCACAAGTCCCTTGTGCATGAAGACGTGATGTAGTTGTTCTGGACATCATTTGATGGGAGCATTTTCTGGAAAAATTACAGAATTTTATAAATTTTATCCAGTAGGTTGATGCAAGAATAAATAATATTATTAACACAATTGATTTTCAGAATAGCGTATTCTACTTAATAAGCGTATAGTACACTTGAAAAAAATCTGGCAGTGGAAAAATATCAGGAAATCTGTTCTTATAAACATACACCAAAGTTTGTTTCTCTACTGTTTAACACTAGTGGTGTCATTTGGTGACTAGTGTAGAACAACTGAAAAGTGGTGCCAACTCCTGTAACACTTTTCAGTTGTACACTAGTCAAATGATAATAATTATGGGTCCTGCTGATTAAAAAGGGGTGTGTACACTAATTAGGGCATGTATGCTTAATAGGTCGATTACGGTATTTAAAAAATAAATTTGCAAACAACATTAAACAAATTAAACAGGATTACCTCTCAAGAAACTTTGTATTCAATCTGAATCTTTTGACAGAATACTACAGTCTACTTCAGCAGACTGAAGTTACGGATGTGTCACATGACCAATCAACACCCTGGGGTCACTGTTGGTACTGTACACCCAAAAGACAGAACAGCAAAGTGTGGGGTGGTATATGACATACAATGCCCAGAATGTGACCAACACTATATAGGAGAAACAGCCCGAACACTTGGCACAATAATCAAAGAACATCTATCTTGTCGCCAACCCCTATCAGCTGTAAGTGAACACAAACTGAATACAGGCCATCAGTTTTCTATGAAGGACATTAAAATTCTAGACCATGAGGAGAACTGGCACAGGAAATAAAATAACGGAGGCGATTAACATCCACAGAGAGAAACCTATGTTGAACCGAGATGTTGGCCAGGAATAGTGGTTCAATCCTCAATTTGGAAGCAATCATGTTTATTTTAATAGCCAGTCAAACGTAAATCCGCTTCCTCCTATCTGCACCTGAAAGGCTTTCTGGTAGCTTAACAAAACATAATTGGTAGCTTTTACCAAAAACCCTCAATATTTCCATAAATAGTAGAAAGTCCATTGTTTGAAGAAAAAAACACCACCAACCAGACATAAATCTACTTCCTCCTCTTCAGGGGTGAGATTTAGCAAGTCATGGAATGTAGCCAGTCGGGCTACCAACCTTACAAAGTGAAGTAGCCTGACAGCTTCTAAGGTAGCCCACATGCTAATCAATACTTTGATGATAGAAAGTAAATACTTGGAAGATAGAATGTATGAATGACATCAACAACAAATAAAAACATGAAAAACAAACAGTTTTGAAATATTTATTTTCAAGGCAGGATCTATACAAGGTAGTACATAATACTGAATAAAATATAGTATACAATTGTACACGTGACAGATTGTTTTGTTTTCATCAACACCAACAGTCTACGCGAAAAGTCTCCAAGTATCACAAGACATCAGGTCCTGTGAACTGAACAATTTACAGGACCTGCTGATTTTTCACAGGACCTGATTTTACCTCCAAATATTACTAAAAACGGTGTCACGCGCACCACGTGGATATATATATATATATATATACCACGCGGCGCCAGGCTAGAGAAACTTTAACCAGGTTCCCTATTACTTCACCATAACTGCTCCATGCACCATGTGGATATACATAAGTGGCACTACACAGCGCCAAGACTATTAACATGACCGGTTATTATTTCAGTGTAGAATGACCATTTGGCAACATTTCTTGCAATGTCAAACGTGTCACAAACACACGATTTATGGTTAACATAAATGCAATATAGCCAGGACAACACTTCGTAAATGTTTATTAATATTCCATTTATTTTTGCTGCGTCTAAAATATTGCAGCTCCATAAATATTTAAAGTCGCTATGCGGGCCACTGTAGTCCAAAATAGAAGTCGCCCAAAGCCATTTTTGGGGTGCCACTGCAACCGGCCAACTGCTAAATCTCACCCCTGCTCTTGATCTTGATAGCTGAAACAGCAATTTTTTGGAGGCAATCTACGTTCCCAAATAAGGACCGTATATTTTGAGGATGGGACCCTAGACCAAAATTTTAAATAATGGTTGGGAGAATAGGACCATAGAATTCAAGCGAGGGACTGTAATTGAAAGCTTAAATGGTTCCTCAATAAAATTTTTTTGCGTCTCATTTCAAATTCATTTTACGAAAAATCAAACCTACCTAGTATCCACTAAAACATGCCAGCTTGTTTGTGCTTTTGTATGTAGGTTTTGTGAAATCGTCAGACAAACTATTAAATTAGTCAATGTTTGGTCAAACATTAATTGAAGTAAATATAAAAACTACGAATTCCACTCTTGGTGACATCTTTTAACTTTGTCATGTGACAAAATGGAAGTCATGCCCCTGATCGGAATTAACCCCCAAAGTGGTTGCCATTTTGGACATCCACTATTTTGGGCTTTACCAGATCTAATGACAAAAGTCAATTCTTTCAATGATTTGAACAAAAATAGGCATTTTTTTACTAAATCGACTGCAGATGTTACTAAACCTACTTACACGACATATCAAGTAACTGGATTCGTGATAGGCTAAATCAGTTGAAGATGGAGTTTTGAAAATAAATTGCTACTCTGAATGTTTAGTAGTAAATAAAGTAATATTCTTGTTATAGTTACATAATATGTTCACACCAGGATTACCCACAAATACACTGAAAGATGCAATTTATCTAAAAGTGAGAGTTTAACAAAATAGTGGAATATTCATCACGACACAATAAATTATCAGATTAACAGTTTTGTGACAATCTAGTATTTCGGCGAACTGTCAGTAACCAGGTGTGTAGACAGCTGTTTGCACGTGCTTCCACATCAACACGGCAAACACATATTCTAAAAATCCAACCCACCCCCAGAAATTTAATAGTCAGGGTGTGAATTTAGTGGGGGTCCACAGGTCCCTTGATTCACTGCCGGACCCCAAAAGTTCCATATCTTGGAGGCGACTGGCCCCCACAATTTGGCATAATTTTCCATTATAAATACAAGGTCTTGAAGGCACAAATACATGCATTACCAGATTTTACAAACTCTATTATGAGGCACTACTGCTGCCAACCTGACCTAATCCATGTCTCCACCCCAAGTGAATATTGGGAAGTTCGTCCGTCATTAAACGAACACGTCGTTCATGTCTTCGTGGTGCCAGTTTTAGTTATCGCTGGTTTCACTGGGGGAACGTTCATGCGTGACTGGTGGAGAGATTGTGAACCAGCCTGGCCAAAAGACAGTGAAGCATCTTATATTTGTTCGATCACAATGGCTAATATACTTTAGTACATGGCAGGCAGAGGTAAAATATTGAAAGGGCAAGCAGCTGAACTAGCCAGCAAAATCCAGTCAAAACGTTTAAAAGATAAAGCATACGATGCAGAAAAAAGAAAGAGAAATTCTTGAATGGAGGGCCAACCTTGGCTGGTTTACAACGCAGCAAAAGGCATTATGCATTGCAATGTACGAAGTTGGAGGGAGGGACCGGAACCAGAGGCAAGCCTCTGTTGGGAGAGTGATGCCAAGTGAGAGCGATTGAAAAGATGTGACATATCAAGTCAATGTCACTGCCATTTTCGCAAACGCAAACAAGAACAGCATTCCGGCACCTTCCACATCCTTTGCTACGGCGGAGATCCACAATGTTGATGTGCCTGGCTCTAGTAACCCACCACTGGCACACTGCAGTGCCCATGCGTGATCACAGATTTGGGCTCCAATTCACAGACACAATAGGCAGCAGCAGTTTCTTGGTTGCTGAAAGAAAACTCAAACAGCAGGCAAACCACGAATGATCAGGCTCTGCTCAGTGTAATAAATTCATATTGTTTTTTGTCCAATACTGGATCTAGATGATTGTTGTTTTTATCAAAGAAGTCTCAATGTATTATTTTCAAAATTGTATTATTGAGTGCAATATATATTATTTTTTATATGTTCTACTGTTTTACTTTTAGTGTCAAGCATTTGATTTTGAGTGCGATTGTAATCATATTTGTTCATCTTAGACATATTTGTAGGCATGTACTTTTGAAAACATTACTTCCGTGTTTGTATATTTAAAATAAAGTTCCAAATTACTTTCTCATGAACCTTCATGTGTTGGCTCTTCACTTATTATGTAAATTTGACCATATAATAATTTTAATATTTTTAATTATATTGTCACGTTTTAATTGTATTATTTTTTAACTAGGCAAAATACTAAGGCTTAAATGTATGCAAAGTTGTGACTATTGTACAAGTGATAATACCAACCTCGTTGCACAGCTAGCAAGACTTAATTGTGCCATTAATGGCTAAACTGGAATTGACCTGCTATTAAAAAATCTAATTCGGCCAATAATGGTTGGCACTGGCTCAATTGACATTGGCTTGCCATTGTAAAACAATTGGGCAAATAATGGTTGTTATATGTCTTCCATGGAAGCCGTTCGCATGCTTAACGCTTACACTTTTTAGAAAGCTCAACAATTTATTTCTGGCTAAGGGCCTGACTAGGCGTGTTTACACAATGACCAGTAAACTTCAGAAAACAATAGAACCAAGACCCCCCAGTCATTTTAGATAACGCTTTGAACTCAAGTTCTATGTGGATGATTAGATTTTATAGAAAAACACAGGGTAGTCTTTGACGCTAACAATAGGATGCCATCCACTTGGCACTTGATTGTTTGTTTATTGACTGAAGAGCTCCGATGGAGTAGTAGAGTTGGCGAAACACAGCCAGGCAGGCAGCCCAACGAGGCAAACTAAAGCCATTTAATTGGTAGATGATTGCCAATGATTTCTTTCTGTAGTCAGATGTTTATATAATGACATCAAATTAACCAATACATTAATGAATAAAGAAAGTGTAGGGGCCTACATAAATAAATGACATAATTTTATAAAATCATATTATATCTTGTGCACACAATCCTTAACATATTTTAGATAAAGCAAGTACATAACTGTATCCTTGCTGTTAAAATGCATCTGTATATAGCAATTTTCCCAGTTCCCATGATGCTTCAGTGCCCATATTCAGTATTGAGGTTACCTCGCTATTAAGGTCACTTTTGTCCAGTCCCATGGGTGACTTTCTACAGTACAGCTTTGTTGAAGCATTTTACACTGAAGCAGTGCATCATGGTTATCCGAACGATGGTTGAGAGGGTAGCAGACTAAATACTCATGCACATGGTGTGATACAGTGTACTACATTCATAGGCACTTTATAAACAACCACGTGGCCTAAATGCACCCTCATTTCATCTCAATCTCGATTAGTTCATGTGAAATCTTTCTCTAGTCAAAATCTAAAAATGCTATTTTATTTGTTACTCATTTTATTTGTTACTCATTTTATTTGTTACTCATTGCTATTTGTTGGAGTTCATTCTAGACTGGTTTTGTTGGATTGTTAATTGCTACATGTTCTAATCAGGAGTACTTGAGTGTGCTCTTGATGCCCCCTTCTCCCCGTACCATAAAGTGAAGCAGTCAGTCAAGTTTGGGTTATATTGTTTATTAAGTAACCCTGTGGTGATTGTCCCACGGGTTATTGCAACTTAATGTGGTAGATCATTGTAAAACACTGACTGTACAGTGCTCAGTTGTGTACACACGGTTTTTAGGGCGGTAAAACGTTACGTGTGACATTCAGACAACATTTTTCATCTTTAAAACTTTATAGATCCATGTTAATTTAGTTAATTCATCAATAATGGATTTTAAAATATATATTACATTGAGCGTTACATGTATGACACACAAAACTCTAAATTCAGATGGGTGCATTAGCTGTTGCCTGCAACAGTCTGTAATGGTGATGATCTTAAGTTTCTTGAACATAATTAAGTTTTTTGAACATAATAAAGCACATATGTATATGTAATATATGACTGATCAGTTATTTATTTTATTTAAATATAAATGTGCAAACCTAAATGTGACAAATTTATTTAATATGCTTTGTGTAATATAAACAATAAGATCTGATCCATTTAATCTTATCTTTATCCACTAAACCAGCAAACAAAAAACAGCTTAATTGAATAAAACAGTATATCTAGAGTGCTAAACCTCATTATAGAACTAAGTATCAAACATGTAGTTTGCAAAGTGTTAATTATACTGACCCATAGCTATGTGCCAAATCTGTCACCATTTCAAAGCTCATTTATATCTGAACTCTGGAGACATTTTAAAAATTATTTCTGCCCCAGAGAATGTTCTTTTTTAGGTGGGTCCTACTTAAGTATAACAATACACTAAAATTTTTCTATATGATGAAAAAGCAGAGTGCTGTTTTATGAGTGTTTGAAATTAAGGCCTTTTTAATGGCAGCCACCGATTCAAAATGCTTCCCACCGATTCAGTTAACCACGCAAGTTATCGGCCCCACCCCGCCAATTCATCCCGGCGGCCACAGCTGGGTCGGACTGTAGGTAATCATGAAATAGATTGGCCTAAATTATTTACGTAGCTGAATGTCATTATAACCTAGTTTGTTCTATGTTTGTGCATTCATTCAATCATTCCACATACAAAAACGCATACCATAATAATTTGTCCTAATAAGCATACAGTACATTTAGAAAATTTTAAACACAAAAAGTAGATCAGCAGCCCGGGGCGTGCTGCTGGCTAATGCCACTTGACAACGACGCGACATAGAAGAAGAAACCACATTGACTTTCATCAGTATTTTAGCACAACAGAAGCTTACATGTTAAGTTTCAGAAATGCCAATACAGGAGATTTAGACGTAAATCGGAGGGTCTCGGAAAAATGGGGATTTATACGTAAATTGGGTAGTCTGGGAAAATCAGGGACTTGTATGTAAATCGGAGGATCTAAGAGAACAAAATATTACAAAAAGAATACTTTCCATGACAGTAACAACAATGTTTTATTATCATCAATCACCAACAGTTCATATATGATATAAAAGCACATTATATATATATTCACAAATAACTCATGAGCTCTAGGCACAGAAGAATAACGCCTATGTCGATCTCACATAGAGCATGCAGGGTGACTTTACCAAGCATGACCAGCACCCGCCTATAACTTATGAAAACCCTCACACATATATCACAAATCTACCAGAAAAGAATAATGTCCATGTCGATCTCACAGAGCATGCACAACAGACACAAGCCTACACATTTACTGGTGAACCTTCACATAATCCCATGTCGCAACCTTGGCCGACTTGAGAAGATCCTTCTCTGGCACAAAGGAATAGCAAGGATCGTCTGTGTTGATTTTGCATGACAGCAGCGCACTCAGGGTGTCGTTGCCAAGCTGTGACCGAGAGTCAGTGTTGACTCAGAAAAACATACTCGAGTCAGCCGGAAATAAAACCCTATTAGGCCATGCTGAGTTCGGAAAATAACATAGAAAGAAAATTTGTTTTGGTTTCACTGAAAATCCAGGGGATTGGTTCTCCTTTCCAGGAGATTTGGTGGATTTCCAGGAGTCTCCTGGCGAATGCAGGAAACTTAACATGTATGCAGAAGTGTTTTATTGTATTGTATAGATCTACTTTGGAACTCGGCGATCCTCATTCACATCTGAACGTCATCTCATTGAGTAGTGTAACATAATTTCCTGGGGAGGGACCAGTACTTATTTCAAATGAAGCGTACAATGAGTTTCAGTGGTTAACTTATGCACAGACAGTTTGCGTTTTCGTATAATTAAAATTTTCTCAATCCTCGGAACTTTTGATTTTAAAGTATATCTACATTGACAATGTAATAGTATTTTTAATATGCTGTGATCTTTACTTATGCAAAATAACAACACAAGTCCAGTGTAGACTGATATAGGCCAAAGAATGACATTTAATGTATTAAATAATGAGCAGGAAATTAGGCAAGCATACATCATCAGAACAAGATACATCACATAATCACAGGAAGCATTCCGGCCCCCATATACAATAATTATTAAATTATGCCTAGCAGCTACCCACTACCAGTACTATCTGTACCACTACTGACTGTTATTTACAATTCACATGGTATCGGTGGGGATCACTCCACCAAAAGCAAGCAGACAAAACCTTGTGTACAATTCTGTAATAGGGAAAGTCGTTAAAGCATTAAGTGCATCTTAATAATCCAACTATCGGTTGTGCTGTCTACCTTATGGTACAGGGAGGAGGGTGGAATGAAAACTCTTGAAAATATAATGCAACAATAAACTGTCCAACAAAACTGGTCTTGCATAAACCAACAATTTAGCAATAGATAACGATTAACAAGTAACAATAGAAATTCGGAATAATTGCTGTCTCACAATGGCACAAGCTAGCTTAGAAATTGAGTAAGGTTGTATCTAGGTCATGCGGTTGCTTAATACCCTAGATACCTTGAACCACTTTTATTGCCTTGTTACCCCACACAAAATCCTTTATGTGCCGCTGTCACATAAATTCATTTATGTGGGACAATGCTACTTGCTAATGTTATTGACTCGGAATCTTGGCTAGTTTGCTGAAGACAAAAGTACAAGTCAGATGTATGTTTGTATACGAGCTTTTATAGTAAGCCAACTGATTATGTAAGAATACAATATGCATACATAATATAAAACGAAATCATCAAATCTAGGTAATTGAAAATTCACCAACTAAGAGCAAAGGTATGGGAACCGACCACACGCAGGTGGAGGACCCCACCATTCGACAAACAACAAGGGTAAAAACCTTGTGTACACATTACCTACAAAAAAGGGGAAAGCGTCAGTACCTGACCTCGCCCTAAAACCCCTGATGATGATTACAATAGCAATAATAAATCACTGTTTATTTAACTATAAAGAACGAATATTATGACAATAGATCCACACATTTGACAAGTATGCAGACATTATTTTTAACCTCCCATAACAGCCAGTCAGTAAAGCGACCCACTTAGAAATCAGAATTAAACAGGTGCAGATGGGGTAGGAGGGTGGGAAACAAATTTTTTGGAAGAGAGTAAAATGTTTACCTTTGATTCTTGAAAATATTGAAAACGAGGCCGATCGTAGGATTGGATTAAATGGTCACGTGTTTTAGTCGGCCTAGAGGGTTATTTAAAAATAGGAACCTGGCCGCATTGCTCACATAAACGCCGTTTGATTTTCAATCAAAAGGTGTCTTTATGTGGGACAATGCTACTTGCTAATGTTATTAACTCGGAATCGTGGCTAGTTTGCTGAAGACAAAAGTACAAGTCAGATGTATGTTTGTATAAGAGCTTTTATAGTAAGCCAACTGATTATGTAAGAATACAATATGCATACATAATATAAAACGAAATCATCAAATCTAGGTAATTGAAAATTCACCAACTAACAGCAAAGGTGGGGGAACCGACCACACCAGGCCAATTCTGTAATGGCCAATTTCAGAATGGCTCCCCCCACCCCACTGGATTATGTAGTATATTTTCCATCACAAATTGTATCAAACAGGAATTCAAAAATGATGCATCATCCCCGAGTCTCCAACTCAATAAACCTTCCTATTCGCCGATCAACGTAATTGTTCAGTTAAAGAGGTGAGTGGCTCTGGGACAGAGTATTTATTAGTATTCATAACATATTGGTTGATTCCTAAAAAAAATCATGAAAATAATGTTTTTCCATTGCTCAATTGTTCCGTTTAGCTACACTAAGACACTTGATTCAATTAAATAAATACTAAGTGATTCCTTACTACACTCCACACAGCAGACTCGCTAGATGGCATCGTGGTTGTTTCGCCACGTGACCATGCTAACAGCGTACATCGCGTAAGCATATCGTTTCAAATTTGACGCATGAGCATTTTGGTCAAACATGTTGTACGTGTAGTGACATGTACGTGTCTAAAACTACTTATGAATGTTGTTTGGAACTACCAGATATTTATACATTCACGTATGGTAAAAAATTATACAAGAAAATTGCAAGGTCTGCTGACATTGTTAAATATTTAATGGGAGTGAAAGTCCATCTGTCATCACTGAACTGTGACATCAATGGAGAGGAAATTATACTCGAGCTGCCTGATTTCATGCACCTTTTGGTTGGCATATGCAAGGTTAGCATAACTATCCAATATTATTTTAGTGAATAAATTCCTCATTTTTGCATGATGCTATGACCACAGCTGATGCTGCCTGTTCAGTGCAAACACTGATCTCCAGCGATCAACCGTTGCAGAACAATAAAATACAACGTTGCCACAGAATTTAGTTAGGACATGCAACATGCTGCCTGAATTTGCAAAAATAGGGATGTACACTTATTAGAGCATGTACACTTATTAGAGCATGTACACTTATTAGAGCATGTACACTTATTAGAGCATGTATGCTTATTAGAGCAAATATTCCTAAAAAACATTGTGTTTTTGCACACTTGTTCGGTCCAATTAGTGCCGCAATGCATTAGCGCCTTCTTCAGTGACCGCCAGCAGCTTATATTTTCGCTTACTGCAGATCAAATCTGCAGCGCTGTTTGGACCGCAAAAACACAATATTCTAAATGAATGTTTTCTTTTTTCATGGAATGATGTGGACTGATTGAATGAATGCATTTACCAAAAAAATTTAGGTAGGAATGTCGTCCACCGGCATAAATAATTTAGGCCATTTAGGCCAATCTTAATGACAATGTCTACCTAGGAAGACCACAATCCATACATGATCTCCCAAATATCTGACAAAATCCATTCAATCACTGCAACCGAATGTATGAAATTCTAATATGTTTGCAGTACCAAGGCCGAAATCGAAAACATGTGCTCCAAACTCAAACACATCAACATTAAAGATTAAAAATGTGTAACAAAGAACATGTTATTTGAAATACAAAAAAGGAAGTTATACTGAGTTCTTGGTGGTCACGCTGTACACATGCATGAAATTGAAAATACACCCTGGGAAATACACACACTCCACATAAACTCAACTGTATAGACGAAAGTCCCATAAAGTCCCTTTTTTAACACAACTACGTACAGCTACTTCTACAACGTAATCTAAGCTGAACAGTTGCTGTCACTTAGATCTCATGTCACCTGCAGTGCCAACAGACAGCTGCTGTCAAAGGCAGAAACATTGACTGTAGTACTCACCACCTGGGCTGTCTGTGTGCACACCTGCTTTGTTGGTTACTCGGTGTCTTCAGGGCTGGGGTGGAGGTCTGTTACTAGGTGGGCCGGCTGTGACTGGGGCCTGGGCAATAACAGTCACCAGCCCTGTCTCAACTGCATCTTCACTGCAAAGCCAGACGGCTAGAAATAATAAAAAAGATAATGGCATGTCTTTGTCCACCACTGTCAATGTCACCTCAACATGCAGCATTTTATACACTGCGTAGGCAGTCTGCTCTATAATTATAAAGTAGTCCAGTGTACAGTGCATGCTCTGCATGCATCAGTGCAAGTGACAGGGGATGTGTTACCAGGCTGGACACTACTGTAATAACCAGTGTTAAATAAAGGATAACAATTAAATCTTTCAAAGCACTGCACTAACAGGTTTATATCGTTGACTTGAATAAATTTTTGGGCATCATATTTCTTGGAATTACAACAACCAATGGTTTGTTCTAGTGTCCCACAGAAACAAACATGTAGTGAACATAGCTGCTGCATCAGCCAGTGAAGTTTGTTCAACAGAAAATGTGGTTTGGCATTAATTGCATCTAATTTAAGTTAAATTTAAATTTGATTTTAGATCAATTCCATTTGATCTAACAATATATTAACAACAAATGTTTGTAAAAACTTGTTTAATTACAAATGCACAAAATAATTGTTATTTTGTAATTACAACAATTTGGCTTCTTTATGGTATATCCTCCAGTACCAGGTGATCTATTTTGACAGAAATAACTGACCAGTGATAATCTGGGCGGAGTCCAATTACCCAAACGTAACTGATTACTGGCAAAATGTAATTAATTACAGGCAAAATGCTGTATTTATAATTGCAGTTGATATTGGCTTTGAAACTATGTTGTCATTATAAGTTTGATTGATTTAATGTGATTGGAACAATTACATGAATTATGATTAATTACAGTATTTTTTTCATACCACAAATATGCACCTTGGCAGTGACCACCCTCAGTTCCTTACATGTGTGCGTATGAAGGTACGTAGTATGCACACGTTAACACACACACATAATATACAGCGTATATATAATATACACACACAGAGACTAGTCTGTTGACAAAACATGCTGGCTGCTGCAAAGGAAGAAGTAAACTTGACACAAGTTTGCAAAATACCCACATAACCTGATACCACAGCAGGTGTCCTGGCAGGCGCATGCCTGTTGGCACTTCCATACAACAGTCACTGATAATACAAAAAATAAACCAGACGTAATCCTTCACGATGCTGACCTGGCATGCGGTTTAGACTGACAATGCGCCAGCAACTGCCAAACACAATATCACAGATGTTGATTTACAGCATTGTGCCTAAGAGCAGCCCCAAAACATATATTTTTTACCCAGCTTGGAACAAAGGACAGGCTTTGAGTGATACACACAGGCATATACAGGTGTGCTAGTCGTCAGTCATACAAGTGAAGTTATGGTTGCATAAACTCAACCAAAGCAGACAGGTCAAGTGGTCTACAATCTTCATACACAAATAGACTGGTGTATATTTACCAAGGCCAAAAATAACAAATTGCCTAGTTATAGTGCTTGGTTCAGAAAATTAAATACTGAATTAAATATTGAATAGGCCTACTGAAGTATTCCATAATTCATGTTGAAACTCAGTCATGACCGGCAGGCCTGCGCTATAATCTTACATTTGCCACATTATTTTGGTATATTCCTTGAATGATCCCTGGGGTCAGCTTTGCAGCTATATTTACTTAAAATCATAAGTAATGAGTTACTTCGTAGAATGTGGGATCTGCTGATTTATAATTTTTTTCTATAATACTGAAGATGTACTAAAATCATTTGGTCGTTTGGCTACAATAACAAACCATCTCTATACCACTGGAGTATTGTTTTTTACATAATAAGCCTCACAGTAATATTTTATGAGCTGTCTGAGCTCTGCAGTAATTTGTGAGGTATTGCAATGCAAAGGCATGTCTGTATTAAAAAAACTGTTTATAAAAATGTTCATAAAAACATTTTTTTTATTTTAGTATCCACAAAACTGAACATCATGAATTTGATGTAGCACCTGATTCAATTTAGATAAAAACCTTTTATGACATAAAATCTTAGTTTCTAAATCTTACCCATGTGGTGGTGCCACTGTTCGGTTTTGTCAAGATACCAAATACTCGTGACCTTTTGCTAACTGTCTCAGTCATGAACCCGATACTACTACTTAAGGTCCATTGTACAAATGTTAACAACCGCAGACACACTTCCCTTGCGTGCGTGCATCATGTATGCCTGAATATACCCATGGTAGTTAACTAACCAACCTAATCTTTTACATTAACAAATAACAATAAATTCCTACTATACCGACACATGTACTTTTCTTCGGGGTCCCATATTTCAGCATTACAACTCTGCAGTTCTGTATTTTTCTCGTTCACAGAGCATTGGATGACATTCGACTTAGCGAGCAGCACAGGTTGCCTCCGCTTTCATCGAAAGATCATCTGCATTGTTTTCAAGAGAAGTGATGCTAGACTCAATCAATTTCCTCTCTTTTTTTAGGTCATCTGTCTCATCAGCAATGGCTTTGTGTGTGACGCCTCTGGCAGACTGCAGCTTGTCCTCAAGGAAGCAAAGTATAGTTGCTCAAACCAACAACTCCTTGCTGATAACTAGCTCATTCATGCTACCCATGACATTATCAAGTATTATGCATTGTTTGACAAAGGAATGGAATTCACGGAGAATTACTTCTCTACATTTGTGATAATGTCAGCAGCATTTGCAGCAAACACCAAAGTTGTTCAAAGTCTGTCGGCCATGAAGTTTAATTCCTGGAAGGCAGTGTTCGCATTGCAGGCTGCTCTATCGACAGTCGCTGAAGCAACAGGGCACAATTGATAAATATGTACCAGTTTGTTCACAACTAATGATCTATTTTGGGTCCATTTTAAAATTCTGGGATTTTCCTGACATGTGTGAACCCTGTTACTGCATAATTTGCATCTAGCTTCGGCTGCTGAAGATTGCACTAAAAAAAATCCATTTCCCATATTGGCTGTGGCTAAATCAATGCACACGCTTTGATACTGGCATGAAAAGGAGAAAATTTTATAGGCTGAAGTCACTTGCTTCAGTCAAGATTACATTCTGACCAATTAGAAGCAGGAATTAATATATGATGTCTTATACAAAATTGCTGGATATCCGTTCACCAAAATACCAACAACTCATATACAATATATAAAATGCCATTTTTAAATTCCATGACGTTCCATGACTTTTACTAAAATTTAACAAGATTTAAATTTTTTTTAACAAGATTGCCATCCAAGGCAAAGGCCCAGATGGCAAGTGGACAGGGAAGCCATTAGCTTATCGAGAGTCCATAATTTTTCATTTATGTGTAATCCACCATCCTGAGATATGTGTCAACCTTGTTTTTAAACATATTCACACTGCTAGCTGTTACACAATCTGTAGATAATTTATTCCATTAATTGATTGTCCTCTGTAAGAATGACTACTTCCTGTTATTCAATATACACTGATCCTTTGCTAATGTTACCTCATGTCCTATAGTTCTATTATTTTTTTGAGTGAGAAAAAAATATTTCTATAAATATGTTCATACCCATTCAACATTGCATGACTTCCCAGGATTTCCCTGACCCCGTAATAACTAATTTGGTAGAAATCCCAGCCCGCCTACTACAATGTCAAATTCTCAATATTGGGCCAACAAATCTCAGTTCAAAAACAGTGAATTTATATTTACAAAAACACACACTCACACGAGTAATGCAGCGTTTGGCAACCCCCCAAATCTGCCTCACTAAACAATGCCTCTGTGACCCAATTAGTGCATGAAGTGGTTCAGTAGGTTGTGCCCTTAACTATTTCTAGGTTTTTACTCCAGAACCAAATTTCCCCAGGCAAAGTTGAGCTTTACAAAAAGGAACTTGTCCAATTGAAACAGGTACTTCCTAGACATGTCCTCTCATCAAGATAACTACTCCCAACTCTTAACATCTGTTGCCCCATCAGTTCAACTACTTGATCCCCACTTCCCTCGGGGGGGGGGGAGGGCGTTGGCTCACTGACTATGCTTGCGTTTTGGCAACACTAATCACCAGCATCAAATTCAACCCACTGATAAATTCTACATGGAGCCAGTTTCATGAGACAGCGTAAATTTATTATTTGAGTAAGTTTGTGTTTCACAGAAATATCCACATGGCCGACAAGGAGGAGATTCATATAAGACACACCGTGATTGGCCAGGATGCGTGATCTCTGCAAATCTCGACCAATCAGATTATGCGTATCAATGGCACCGTATTTGTGAAAATTTTAGCCTCTCAGTCAGGCGCCGCCTTTTTGCAGTTTCATACTTGCGCGATGCGTGCAGCAATAATACCATATTATCTCAACGAATTACCCGTGTGAATAATCCGTCCGCAGGACCAGTAAGTAAATTTTTTTGTCGGTCCGACGTCAAATAAATCGGCCATGGAACGAGGGACCGACGTTAATTTCGAACCCTGATAGTTTGTCTTGGGAGTGTAACTATCAATACATTGCATTCCTGGATGCAACAATGCAATGCTGTCGTTAATGAAGTTAACTATCAGTAATTGACAACTGCTAGTATATTGAACAATCGATACCAACATGACTACCAGGGTAGTAAAATATAGAGGAATCAGGTAGTTGACATTCATTGATAGACTGACTGTGAATATGCTTGACTGGATTGTCTTACTTAATTAATTTAACTTAAAATTGATATCACAATTTCTTTGTGTGGTTGCTTTCAGTTTTATTTAATTTATTTAACATCCTGTCAAAGAATCTGCTATGAAAAGATTGTGGTTGAGTTGTAAAGCATAAATGGTCATCCTAAACACACTGACAACCTAGCGTTGACTTCGTCCATCACCATAGTCCTAGTCATCTTTCTGTCTAGCTGGCGGTTTGGCCTTGAGCCAATATAATACAATGTGGACATTTGCACTTCTACGAAGGCAGCATTTGTTTATTTGATATTCGGTTTGTGGGCATATCGGTCTCCATTTGCAAACGAATAGTCGGAAACATTCCGATATCAAACATCATCAAAAAAATACTAATATCCAGTATTATCCACCGATCGTTGACAGCTTATTGCCAACACTAAGGCTAATAAGCAGCCCACTCCCACATGCCACCAGCCATAAAAATCATGACTATTTTGGGCAATGTCATAAACTGTTATGATTTACATTACAAGGCAGTTTAGTTGTAGTACCAGGCCTTGACATTAAGCTTTGTACCCAGAAGCACGTCGGGCCAGTACATTTTAAAAAAGTTATTGGCCCTCCAAAAAAGCTACTATCTCAAAATGTTACGTGGATATAAATTTATTAAAACACATACTATATATATCTGCAATACTATACACTCATTGAACAGCTTTTATGCACAAGTTGCTTCAGAATGTTGTATACAATGAGTTTGCAAGCCCAATACAAAAATCAGTATGTTTATTTTAATAGTATTTAGAGATTTATTTCTCATCCTATTTTTGATGGATTATGTTAATATGATGTCTTGATGTCAATACTGCATATTAATACTGAATAGAATCAATTAGTAATTTATAGGATGGTACAAAACCGTTGTGGACGTGGCATGCTGCAGGATCTGTTTTGACCCTCATGAAGCATACATACAAAACTCTGCTCTGTTAAGGATGATGGAATTTTTTTATAATTATTTGTAATAACCTTAATAATAGTTGCAATTTAATGTATGATTATATTAGTTTATATTGTAAATAATTATGGAATTGTCTGCAATATTCTCTCTGTTATGAATGTGGCACAAACGTCATAAACATGGCATCGTGCAAATTGTATAATGACATGTTGTTTTTAGCCTATATAGGCCACATTTTGAGAACTGCCGGCATTTTGAAATCTATATCAAGTTACAGCTAGCTATTCTTGAAAATATGATGGAGCGAACCGGAACAGGCACAGTATATAATTACGACTGGTACCATTGTTTTAATTTTTTTCAAATATAAACTTTTATAAGTCACCTAAAACTGAGCTATCTGCGCCCTATCGGGGTCATGGAATGTATGCTAGGTGCTGTTGCAACACTTAGCAGACAGTTCATGAACCCATCATGGCCTTAGATTTATATTTATACATACCCCACTGAGCCAAGAATAGTGAAGCACAACAAACAGCCTATCCTATCCAGGGGTAGTGATTGTCGCTGTTCCTGCAGCTTGCTGCTAGTGCATGCATATGACCACTGGCCACTCCTACTCAACTGTTCCTGCGGCAACACCTTCAAGTGGTCCCCCTGTTTTCTTACTGAATTTGCTTCAGGCACGATCAGGTACTCTGCGGTACAGACTGGGTTCATTGGCCTTGGTTGGCAGTCAGTCTAGGGCAGGGGTTCCCCAACTTGTTTCCTTGAGGCCCACTCATGAGGCTGCTAAAGCCACCGAGGCCCACTGCATTGCAAAAAATTATCGATACAATTGAAGATGTGCATTTTTATTAAATAAAAAAATATTAAAATTATAATGATTGCAACCAAGTATATTTTGCACAATATTCCAACCAATTCTACAGCATTAAACATTTGAGTGTAATGGGTTAAATGGGTTTTTACACACAATTTATGTGGACATTGCTTTGTCCCTCGGGACCACCTCACCATGCCGCGGACCACCTGAGGGGGGCGGATCACAGTTTGGGAACCACTGGTCTAGGAGACGGAAAACTCTGATTACAAACCGCCTCTGTCTTGTGGGCGTCTCAGGAGAGACAAAGGCTATGGGAGTAAACCCAGACAGAAAAACTGGAGTGGAGCCCCTAAGGCGGTCATATGTTAACTCTTGGCATTTTCCAGCAGCTCCTACAGCCATGCTGGTGCGAAGCGTCGTGTTCTGCACTCCTTTGGATCCCACTAGCAAGGCCGAGATGGAGGTCTTGTTGCTTGGGCAACCCAGGACCTCCATACATCTTGCCCAGGCATGCTTGTCCTGGCCTGTCAGATGATCTCACACGGATTGAAGATGCCAGGAAGACAGCTATCATTGACAGAGAGCTCAGTAGACTCAACGAGGACATCGCATCTCTTCAAGAGACACGCCTCGCAACAAACGGATCACTGTGAAGGAAAGACTACACCTTTTTCTGGCAAGGAAAACAACCCAATGAACCCCGTTTGCATGGAGTGGGATTTACCGTCAAGAACTCCCTGCACAATCAAACCCCCAACAAATGGCTCAGAACGCATTCTGTCCCCCCGTCTGTCTACCGCATCAGGCTCAGGGAACTTACTGAGCATGTACGCGCCAACAAGTGTCCCCCACTCTGAACACATGTTCTTGTTGGGGGACTTCAATGCCAGGGTCGGTGATGACCATGATTCATGGCCTACCTGCCTTGGACACTATGGCACTGGGAAAATGAATGAAAACAGACAGCGTCTGCTCGAGATGTGCTCTTACCACAACCGCTGAGTTACCAACACATTCTACCAAGTCAAGCCCCATCAGAGGGTCTTATGGAAATATCCAAGATCCCATCGCTGGCATCAGTTGGACCTCATCAATACCATTACGTACTTCCCTCAACAGTGTGCTCAACACATGCACCTTTCACAGTGTGGACTGTAACACTGACCACGCCCTGGTATGCAGCAAGGTGAAACTCCGGCCAAAGAAGATACACCACTCCAAACGGAAGTGCCATCCTTGTATCAAAGCTGCCTATGCCTCAGTTCCAGCGCTGACTGAAAGATACGTCAATTGCACAGCACGCCTGGAGGAGGCCCTGTACAGGAACAAGGGTGACCGCAGCGACTGTAACAGCTACCGTGGTATCTCCCTGCTCAGCATTGTAGGCAAAACCTTTGCACGAGTCTTCCTGAACAGACTGCCAAAGCTGGCAGAGTGAGTGTACCATGAGGCTCAGTGTGGCTTCTGCTGAGCCAAGTCAACCATCGACATGCTTTTCTCCTTGCGCCAGCTAAAGGTGAAATGCCGCAAACAGCAAGTACATTGCTTTCATCGATCTGACCAAGGCCTTCGACCTTGTCAGTAGGAGTGGCCTCTTCCAACTACAGGAAAAGATTGGCTGACTACCAAAGCTGTTGAGCATGATCACAGCCTTTCACAGCAACATGAAAAGCACAGTGCGATATGACAGAGCAGTCTCATCAAGAAAGGAGTCAAACAAGGCTGTGTCCTCACGCCCACCCTGTTTGGAATCTTCTTCTCCCTTGTACTGTCTCGCGCCTTCAGACTCTATGAAGATGGCATCTACATCCACACCAGATCGGATGGCAGGCTCTTTAATACAGCCTGCCCAAAAACAAAGAGTACGATCCGCAAAGTCCTAATTCGTGAACTTCTCTTTGCTGATGATGCTGCACTTACGTCCCACTCCACAGAGAGCCTTCAGAGACTGATAGACAGGTTTCCTGATGCCTGTAAAGAATTTGGCCTGACCATCAGCACGAAGAAGATGAACATCATGGATCAGGATGTCTGCAACGTTCCATCCATCAACATCAACGAGCACACCCTAGAAGTTGTCCAAGACTTCACCTACTTTGGCTCAACCATCACCAGCAACCTGTCCACCGATGTCGAGATCAACAAATGCATCGGCAAAGCATCTTTCGCCATGTCCAGACTGACCAATAGGGTGTGTGAAAATGGCACACTCACACTGAACACTAGGGTTAAAGTGTACAAGGCATGTGTCCTCAGCATCCTGCTGTATGGTGGAACTATAAAACAGGAAGCCTTAAAGGCTAGTCTTCAAGCTACTGTAGTGGGGCATATTTTAACAGTAAAGAACTTGTATGACTGGGGTGCTGGATACTTGCTTAATATAAAATTAATCTTCATCAGTAAGGAGAAAGTGAGTGCTCATGTAGACCAACAGGAAAACAGATATTCCAATGCGAAGACTGTGCCAGGCATATGGAGCTATCACTGCTTTGTTCCCAACCCTACAGAATAAACAATGGTGGTGCAAAGGTTGTCAGGAGATGAAACTTCATTTGAGACAGCGCTTCTCACAGCTCCAAATGAAAGAGATGCAACTGTTGGATGCATATATATATATATATATATATATATATATATATATATATATATATATATATATATACATATATCAATGGGATCAAAATGACACCATTTTAAAGAATCAGGAAATATTTTAACATTGTGGTACATTGTGGTAAAAAGTGCAGAATTGAAGAAATAAGTTCACCATGAAGGACTTGCACTTATGAAAATGTCCCCAAATTAACTTTTTCCTGATCTGACAAACGTGTTGCTTCATAATTAATAAGTACATAGTTGTAATACACAATACTTTTACAGCAGTTGGGGTGGACTTCTTGGAGACAAAAAATTAAATAGATATAATGAATGTAAGACTGTTTCAGAGTCTCAAACATGGCTGCTCATAAGGTAAAATTGCAATTTTCTAACTTTTCAACTGCCTCTGATCATTCAGTGTGACTACTGGAAACTGCTACACTGCTATATATATGAACCTTTAAGACATTCTTAGTTACCACAGAAAATTTCACACCTCTATGTACATTATTTCCTGAGATAATGGGACTTGAAATGTAGCATGAAAATGATGGCCGCCAATTTTTTTTAGCAAAATTCGATTAGTAAAATGGCAATTACTCAAAAACTACTTGGAATATAGGGCCCAAACTTCAGATTTGTCCATGAAGATGACTGTGGAATATTTGATAAAAATTTCAAGTGAATCTGAGACAGAAGTGCATGGGGCTTGGTTGAGTTGATATGGAATGACCCAATAGGTGATACGTATTGCACAGAAGAAAATACTGCGATATGCCGATATCACAGTGCAACATTAGAAAAATCTAGGCATCCACCACAATGCATGAGCATCACAAAGTCTTTTTGTGAGTCTTATGCCTATCAAAACAAGACGACAACACAAAGTCAGATGAGATGACGATTTTACTTAACTGTGGCACTTGGGGGAGGGCAAGGACAGGCGATATAAACAATTTGAAACAAAACGATCTGAAACTATGTATAATGTGAAAACTTGTAGCCCAGAACTGGCCCGACTGCCCCAAGGAAGGCGTCAGGCCAGCATAGCGTTAATCTCACTGTTGCAACAATTAGCCCTTGTCTAGAGCCTAGAATTAAATTGACAGACATGAAAATCATTAGAATGTCGAATGTCGACTAAAGGGTGGGGCAGGAAGTAGGAGTTTGGTCCTAAACATTGGTGGGAGGTAAGTATTAGGTGGACTCTCAAACATGGTGGGAGACTGGCCCCACAAACAGGTTGATACCCCTGTCACACACCCCCCGTTTCAACTGGGCTCATGGTGCAAGTTGTGAATCATGTCACAATGAATATATTCGAGTTGTGACTTATATACTGTATTTCTATAAATTTGTATTAATTACTTAGTAATAGTAAATGCAATGGATTCCACAAAATTGCAGAAATGGAGTTCAAGCAACTTTTTCTCAATCTACATACAGATAGTCAATTCATGGGCGGATCCAGGAGGTGTCCATCAGGTGATCTGGCACCCTCTCTATTTTGGCCGGATTTTTTACTCAAGTCAGAATTAGTTGTTGAGACACTATGAGGACATTTCTAAGGTATGCAAACTTGGGACACTGTCACAAGTACTGTCAGTTGTCGCCCACTCTTTCTGGTGAAAAGCAGAATATCCCCCTCACCCCTGAGATGCCACCACCATAACACCACCCGTCTGAACACCAGTGAGAATTACTGCGATGTGGTTCTGGGAACAAAACAATAACTAAAAAACAAAATTATTGCTATAATTTTGGAGCAGGTCCATCAGAAATTGATGTCCAGAAATAAAAAATGTTTTATTCCATCAGTGCTGACGATGCCTGTTACATACCTAACAAAGGACAGTTAAGTCTTGTCCTGGAAAAATGACAGAAAAACAACATTTGTAAGGAACTCTTGGAGTTTCTTGGAGTGTTACTTCGGAGTTATATGCGCAGACATCGCTGAAAATGTTGAGCAGTTCGGCGTGGACGTAAGATGAATAACCAATCATACGATGGTGCTGTGTATTGAACATGTGCATCACGAAAAGAATGAAAGTAACAGAGCTCTGTCTCTTTTGTGATTTCATCAGTTATAGCACAAGTGAATTTCTTAAATTTCTCCCTAAACTAGCAATATCCAAAGCATGATCGCAGATTAGGTACCTGAAGCCAGTCGCACCAAGTGTATGGATCTTCGAGAACACAATGAGTTAATCGTAGTGATGCACAGGAGGTGTTCGCACAACTGTACTCTCGTGCCTGGCACTGGTGGTGAAGACTAAGGAGTTCGACGTGATCATACAAGTTCACACTAGAAATAATATAATTTTTGTTTTTGCAAAAACATGAATTTGTGAACTATTTTACAATTACAAGTATTCATGCTATTTGGTTTGTTTCCTATGAACATTCTACTGTAGTTTACATATACAGTGATCCTTCATATAAAATATAAGGCCCCTATCACAAGAGGCCACATATAAGGCTTTCCCATGATAATAAGCACTTCAACAAAATCCACTGAGTGGCTTGAGCTCACAAATCACATCAGATTAGTGCCGCACCGATTCCCGGCACCCGGGTCTCCTTTTGTTTCACATCCTGTATTGTCGGCTGTTTTCATTGTTTTTTATGAATTACAGCAACAAATTGGACAATGGTAAGTTCCTTTTCGTGGTCATCTTTTTTTAAATTAAAATTGCACCAAAATTAAAGTGAAATACATTGATTAGACGACATAGGTATATTTCTATTGCAAGTTCAGCAGATAAGGCTATATAGGATTACATTTACATGAATACACAGTGTTATTTTTTAACACTCCAAATTTGTGAAATTTCGTCCGATCTTGATTCTTGGAGTTGGCAAGATCGATTTGACCAAAACCAAAATCATGACTTATTTAGCAAATCGGACATCCTGAGCCGTTGGAAGGACTACTATGCCATGATGCTAACCCGACCCTCCAAAATCAATGACAAAATCCTAGAGTCAATCCAACAGTGTCCCATCTAAGATAAGTTGGACAAATTTCCGACAAAACAAGAGATCGAACAAGCAGTCACATCCACTGCAAACAATAAGGCAGCAGGGTTAGACAGGATCCCAGCTGAGGGGAACAAAAACGGAGGTGACATCCTCATTGCCAATCTGCTCGACAGATACTGCGAGTCTGGTGAACTACCACAGAACTTCAAAGATGAACTGATTGTGAACATCTGTAAATATAAAGGAGATCAGCAGGACTGCAGCAACTATCGCAGCATCTCGCTACTGGCCATTGCAAGCAAAATCTTTGCAAAAATTCTGCTCCAGTGACTGCTGGTCGTTATAAATGATGTCCTTCCAGAAGCACAGTGTGGATTTCATTCATCACATTGATTGATATGATCTTCACCTCACGTCAGCTGCAAGAGAAGGCAGCTGAACAGAACAAACCACTTTACACAGCATTCGTTGATCTCTCAAAAGCGTTCGACTTGATCAGTCGCCCTTGCCTCTGGCGACTTCTCTCAAAATTTGGCTGCCCTGACAAGTACATACTGATGCTGGGGCGTTTCAGGAGGGCACGCAAGCAAGGTGATGATTGACTGCGAGATGACGAATGCATTTTCTGTGGCACACGGAGTTAAACAAGTCTGTATCCTAGTGCCAACACTGATAAAGACATGATACTACCAAAGGCATTTACATAAATAGGAGCGCCACCAGCATACAGAAAACCACACTAAAATTGTTGTGCTAGCATGTGTATTTTTAACTGGTTTGATCATAGTCTGTGGTTTCAGGTTTGTCATAATGTAGTGTAACATACTTGCCCACCTTAAGGTCACCAGTGGTTGTGAAAGTGTTGCTGCTGTGTTGAGTTATTGTGTTGTATATTGCTATGTGTGTTGTGTAGAATTAGTGAAGGCTAGGTCAGTGTTGTGGTCCACTGACCACACCCTTGTCTGGACAGGTGATGCAATAATTGTCTTCGTACACTTTGATGGAGCCAGTAGAAGTACAACATGAAGTGTGATCAATGCAAGCAAACAGGCAGGGATAAGGCAATGCAAGTAGGCGCCTGTAAAATCTACCAAGAGTGTGTTGATGCAGCAGCATCTGCAAATGTGGGAGAAAGTAAAGACAGTTTAAATGTGCAAAAGAAACTTAGGGTAAATGAGTTACTGGCATACGTTAACACATACAGACATCAGTCATCAAAGCTGAAAATTCAAATGGCCTGTATGAAATTTTATGCAGATCAAGATGTACTTGATGCTAAACAGGTGCTGGGTGATCCCCAGAATAGACAGGAGTCAAACAGAAGTAAGGCAGAGAAATCAGTAGAAGATATCTATGCTGCATTCCAAAAATGAGATGAAATGAAAGTTGAACCGTGTTTTGCTGCTGTTGACATTAAGAGATTACCTAACTTTACCCCAGAGGATGTGGACCTGACATCTGTCTTAGAGAGGATGGTAACATAAATTACTGCAAAAGCAAGAAGGGCAGGCAAAATATGTAGATGCTGTCCAGTTGAACAGAGATAATAATAATCTGACTGTCAGAGCCAGTGGCATGTCCTGTCCAACATGCCCCAGAGGCTGAACGGCCTCCTAGAGGTACTAATCGGACTACCAGTACAACAAATGCAATGACCACTCAGAAAGTGGCACGCCCAATACAACAGGTCTTGCCTAAACCAGTGTCCTATGATGGGAACAATAGACAGTGGAAGAAAAAAGAGAAACATTGTGTTTGGCACTGGCTGTGGCAGTGTACAGGGGGCACCACCTCCTAGTAGAGATCTAGTAATAGAAAGGGTGTCAAAGGTAACAAAAGACAATAAAAAGAAACTCAAGTTTGGCTCTTACAACTGTAAGCGTTTTGGTATTGACAAGTATGTTATTATGCCAACCTTCCTGGTGGCGTGTGATTTTTTTTTATACAAGAACATTGTACGTAAAATTTGTAAACCATGTATAAAACACAATTTGTACCATGACTGAACTCATTTCGCCCAAACAGTGTGCGTAGTATCCAGTTCAATGTATGAGTGTGCCATTGATAGACAGACCCTACGGGGGCAGTTCAATTATGTGGTCACCCAATATTAGCTGTAAAGTGGATACAAACGCGTGCATATCTAAGAGGTTGTGTGCCGTGAAAGTAACAGAAGATAGTATTGAGTTTGTATTGCTTTACTCGTATATGCCATGTGACAAGGATTATGCAAATCACGACTTATTTGAATATATAGACGTTCTTAATGGAGTGATATTTGTAACAAAACTGCATCACTGCAATTATCAAATATGAATCAGTGTTTATGAACAGTGATTTTTCTGATCATGTCCCATTATGTCTTGAAATGCAAATAGATGTCATATCATGAAACATTTGAACGTAAATGTGAATCAAATGTAGCTTGGCATAAATGTACAGAGGTCCAAATTTAGAGTCGCAAACATGAGCTTGATAAGTTGATATTATGTACTGATTTTAATCATGATGCTGTTAGTTGTGTTGATTACCAATGTAAAAGGCACACAGGTTTTTTCTCTGATTTATATAATACTGTTGTAGATGGTTGCATTGTTGCCTCAGATATGTGTTTGCCAAAGACGGGTGCCAAGAAAGGAAGCAGCAAGGTGATACCTGGTTGGAACGAACATGTACAGGCTCGACACGATACTTCCTTGTTCTGGCGTGATATTTGGGTGAAATGTGGTAGGCCACATAATGGTGAAGTAGCCGATATCATGAGGCATACTCGAACCAGGTATCACTACGATGTGAGATTAATAAAGGAAGAAACAAGGATAAAAAGCAATAGAATGGCTGAAGTTATTAGAGAAGGTAATGATCGTAACCTATGGAAACAGGTGCATAGTTTGAAAAAATCTTGTTATTTTCTGCCAAATGTTATTGATGGTCATATAGGATCAGAAGATATTGCTGACTTATTTTCCTCAAAGTCTGAACAATTGTACAATTCTGTTGGATTTGATGAAGATCATATGTGCTTATTAAAAAGTAGAGTTGACAATCTTGTTATTAATATGTGTGTGCATGAAAATGATGATAATGACAATGGTCACAACTGCCATCAGCAGCATGATCTCAAGAAATGTGTAAATTGCATGAAACATGATAAAAAAGAAGAAAATGGCATATTCTCTAACCATATCATACATGGTACTGAACAATTTTTTAAAGCTTTAACCTTGCTCTACAATGGCATGCTTACTCATGGTGTATCCCCAAGTGAGTTACTGATAGGTACTATGGTGCCACTTCAGAAAGATAAAAGAAAGGCGCATCATAGCACTGATAACTATAGAGCGTTGACCTTAGGCAGCATCATTGGCAAGCTTTATGATGCCATTATAATCAAACAAACTAGAGTTTTTGACACATCAGATTTACAATTTGGGTTTAAAGATGGCTTATCCACAACAATGTGTACTTTTATGGTAAAAGAAACTATTTCATATTATGTAAATAATGGTAGTGTTGTACATTTTATTGCTTGATGCTTCTAAAGCATTTGATTGTGTAAATCGTGTTGTTTAAAACATTTATTTAGTATGTGCCCATTAGTTGTAAGACTTTTGCTTCACATGCATACACACCAGAAATTACAAGTTAGATGGAATGACGTAATGTCAAACCAATTCAGTGTGAAGAATGGGGTTTGCCAAGGAGGTGTTATGTCTCTACTTCTATTTGGAGTGTACATGGATGGGCTGTTGGATGAACTAAAAGACCTTGGAATTGGCTGTTATATTGGGCAACATCTCTGCAGAGCTGCAGGATATGCTGATGACATTATACTACTATGTCTTACTAGTTCTGGGTTGCAAAAAATGATTGAGGTGTGTGAGAAATATACCAAAATGCATTGTTTTTTAAAGGGTAAAAAAGCAAACTATTGGTGTAAAACAAGAAGGATGCCGATCAACATTTTGAAATAAAAGGTACAGATGTTTCTACATTTGAGAAAAATATACATCTGGGATATGTACTTAGCACAACTGATACGTATGAAATGGTGTTTGATGGTATCAAGAAATTTAATTGTAGTGTAAATAGATTTATGTCTGAGTTTGGTTCATTCCAAACTGTCGTCAAAAACAAATTGTTTCATCAGTATTGTTGTGCAGTGTGCGGATCTCAACTATGGCCACTGTGGCATGACAGTGTTAACAAGATGTGCACACAGTGGCGTAATGCATTGCGTAAGGTATAGAAGCTACTATATGATTCGCACAGAGATTTAATACCATTAACTGCTGAATATGTACCTTTAGATTTTGATTTGGTCTTTAGGTTTATAAAGTTTTACAGAACAGTAGCATTGTCAGACAACATGGTTGTTAATTATATAGCAAATACAATGACATTTGCTTATAGGTCCATTGTGGGCAAGAAAGTAAGACACATTATGTCCAAATATAACATGACCCACCATGAACTGTTGTATACGCCTATGAGTGCTATTAAACATAAATGTAAAGAAATGTGGAATATCAATGCCAATGCTATATACTATGACAATGCAAAAATAATTTGTGAATTGGTGGAAATGAAACATTGTAACAATGACATTGTCTTAAATATGGAAGAATGTAATGCTGTGATTTCACATCTCAGTTTTCTAGCTGCTATTTCTAACTTATGATTTGTTTAATATGTACATGTTTTTGGATCTTGAGTCCGAATAAAGATGATAATAATAATAATAATAACAACAACACGCTCTGAAGGAAGGCTTTTCAATGCGTCCCACCTCAAAGCAAAGACAAAGGTACGACAACTGTGCGTTCGGGACCTTCTATACGCTGACGAAACAGGGTTTGTGTCACATTCTGAGGTTGATCTGCAAACAATAGTTGACAGGTTTTCCGCCGCTTCTGCATCTTTTGGACTCTCTATCAATGTTGGAATAACTGAGGTCTTGCATCAATCTGCTCCTGGGACACCGTACACAGCACTGACAATCTTGCTCAATGGTACACCACTTAACATCGCTACTACCTTTAAATACCTTGCGAGCACCATCGCAAATTACTGCAGCTTTGACAGAGAACTGGAACAAACACAACATCCAGCTTGTAACAAAATGCAAGGTCTACCGTGCTATCATCATCAGTTCAGAGACATAAACGCTGTATAGATGTCATTCAGCGATTGTCATAGATACACCTATGCTACTTACGAGCCATCATCGGAATCAGGTGGTAAGACCGAGTGACCAACAATGAAGTACTGCAATGTGGCAATATGCTGAGCATCAAGGCAATGCTTCTAAGCCACCAACTTACCTGGACCGGCCACGTTGTATGGACAAATGACGACCGACTGCCTAAGGCAGTTCTGTACAGCAAGCAATGGCAGGCAAAGCGAAATGTTGGAAGACCACACTTAAGCTACATGGATTGCACAAAGCGACACCTCCACGCCACCAATATCAACAAGAGGCACTGGGAGTAGATGGCGCATGATCGCAGTGCTTGGCATACAGCCATCAAAAAAGGAGTCGCAAAAGCCAAACCCAAAAGAGCAACCGATGTCGAAACCAAAACATCAAATCTTGCAAATCGAACAAATCAGCTGCCAGAGTTCACATGCCAATACTGCGGAAGGAAACTGGCGGCTCATAATGGCCAACTATCCCATGAAAGATATTATGCGAAAAAACGTTGAACGATTTGCGAGGTTAATGCATTACTCGAAATCAAGAAGACCGCCAATGATATATATTTGTAACATGTATAGTAGAACAAATCAGTATACCACTTGCAAGAGTGTTCAACTTGTCATTAAAAGAGGGAGTTGTTCCATTTGAATAGAAAGAAGCAAACATCATGCCATTATTTAAAAAGGTTTCGAGAAATAAGTCCGAGAATTAGACCAGTGAGTTTAACGTCAGCGATTTGTAAATTATTAGAAAGGTTAATTAAAGACCATATGGTGGACTTCCTTGTTAAGCATAAATTATTAAATTCATTTCAAATTGGATTCTTAAAAGCGAAGTTATGCTTAACAAATATGTTGTTTTTTGGAAGAAAACACAAAGTGGATAGACGAGGGATCGCCATTAGATATTGTCTACCTAGATTTTCAGAAAGCTTTTGACAAAGTGCCACATCAAAGGTTACTACTTAAATTAAAAGCCCGTGGTATCGGGAATACCATAATCGACTGGATAGAACAATGGCTGACTGACAGAAGACAACGTATTGTAGTAGAATTACAGACCAGTGAGTTTAACATCAGTTGTACGTAAATTACTTGAAACATTAATGAGAGACCACATGGTGGAATTCCTTGTGAAACATAAATTAATAACTACATGTACATCTCAACATGGGTTCTTAAAAGCAAGGTCATGTCTAACCAATCTCTTATGTTTTTTTGAAGACATTACAAAGTGGGTAGATGACGGGTCACCAGTGGATGTTGTCTACTTAGATTTTCAGAAAGCTTTCGATAAAGTGCCACATCAAAGATTGTTACTTAAACTAGAAGCCCATGGTATAAGTAATGATGTAATCAACTACACTGTAGATAGAAAAGTGGCTTACACACAGAATACAGAGAGTAATAGTAGATGGTGAGATTTCAAACTGGAAATAGGTTTTGAGTGGGGTACCACAGGGATCAGTAGTAGGCCCTATACTGTTTTTAATATATATAAATGATTTGGGAGATGACATATCTAGCAAAGTACTCAAATTTGTAGATGATACAAAAGTATTCAGAAAAGTTACTAATGATACAGATAAACAAAGTTTACAGGATGATCTAGATAAATTTGTTAAATGGTCAGAAAAATGGCAAATGTTATTAAATTTTAGGAAGTGTAAATGTATACACATAGGACATGGAAAAATGGATGAAGAATATAAAAATGGGGGATGCTGTACTAGGTAGAACCACACAAGAAAAGGACTTAGGAGTAACATTTAGTGCTGACATGAACGTTTCAGAGCAATGTGAGATTGCTGCTTCGAAAGGAAATCAAATTCTAGGGCTAATTAGGAGAAATATCACGTATAAGGATAAACAGCTAACCCTGTACAAAGCAATAGTTAGACCACATTTGGAATATTGTATTCAAGCATGGAGGCCATATCGTAAAAAGGACATAGACAAGCTAGAAAGAATACAACGAAGAGCAACTAAAATGATTCCAGAATTGAGAGACCTTAGTTACGAAAGTCGCTTATTACAATGTGGTTTGACAGCACTAGAGACCAGGAGACTAAGAGGAGACCAAATAGAAGTGTTTAAAATAGTAATCGGTTATGAGGATGTTGGTAGGAATATGTTTTTCAAACTTAAAGGAGGCAGTAGAACCAGAGGACACAAAGTAGCATTAGTTAAGGAGCAGTGTAGGTTGGACACAAGAAAGTACTCTTTCTCACAGAGGGTGATAAATGATTGGAACAAACTGCCAAATGATTGTGTTAATGCTAGTGGTGTGAATGTTTAAAAATAGAATTGACAGATATTTGATAAGGGCGGGCTACACATAGATGAAAAAATTGTTGGACTCTCGATAAGCCAATGGCTTCCTTGTCCACTTGCCATCTGGAACTTGTTGTTTGGGATGGCAATCTTGTTAAATCTAGATGGAGAAGTTTCTAACTGGAAATCAGTTTTGAGTGGGGTACCACAAGGATCAGTATTAGGACCTTTATTATTCTTAATATATATATATATATATATATATATATATATATATATATATATATATATATATATATATATATATAAATGACTTGGACAACAATATAACAAGTAACATACTGAAATCTGCAGATGACACAAAACTGTTTAGAAGGGTTAACACTGATGGTGATAAACAACATTTACAAAACGATTTAGATAGATTAGTGAAATGGTCTGAGAAATGGCAGATGTTCAATTTTGGGAAATGTAAATGCCTACATACAGGATATGGGAACTTGGATGTAAACTATAAAATGGGAGATACTGTTCTGGGTACTACTGTAAAGGAAAAGGATTTAGTTATAATAAGTGCTGATATGAAAGTTTCAGAGCAGTGTGGTATTGCAGCTTCAAAGGGTATTCAAATTCTTGAGTTGATTAAAAGAAACATAACTTACAAGGATAAAAAGCTAATTATACCTCTGTATAAAGCAATAGTTAGACCTCATTTAGAATACTGTATACAAGCGTGGAGACCATATCATAGGATGGATATAGATATGCTTGAATGCATACAGAGAGCAACTAAAATTATTCCAGAACTGAGAGAACTTAGTTATGAAGAACGCCTAAAAGAATGTGGTTTAACAACTCTAGGGACAAGGAGGTTAAGAGGAGATCAAACTGAAGTTTTAAAGATATTGAATGGGTATGAAAATATTGACAGAACTAGAGGACATGAGGTAAAATTAGTAAAGGATCAGTGTAGATTGGATATCAGGAAATACTTGTTCTCACAATAAATGAATGGAACAAACTGTCTACGGATTGTATAACTGCTAGCAGTGTGAATGTGTTTAAAAACAAGGTTGACACATATCTCAGGAGGGCGGGTTACACGTAGATGAACATTGTTGGGCTCTCGATAAGCCAATGGCTTCCTTGACCACTTGCCTTCTGGGCCTTTTGCTTGGATGGCAAATCTTGTTAATTTTTTTTAAATTTAAGACAATTGTATTTTATAGGTTGAGATGTAGGTTCCATATACATATGATATAGGACTGCTTTTTTATTCCAGGATTTATAAGACAGTTAACAGTGAATATTGCTACACTCAGCAAACAGTGAACATTGGCACAATTCACCGGCATAGATTTATGAAGCAGACAAAGTAGTGAACGGTGAATGTTGCAACACTCAGCATTTAGTGAACAATCATCATGCACTTGGTTCCCTAAGGGAATAATGTAGAATCTTGCAGCAATCATCCATTCCACGCGATAAATGTCAGATTCAGCAGTGAAATACTGTGATTCCCTCTGATGAACCGTTTCATAAATATTACTTCGTGTTGTATTGCAGGACATTATTTTATGAAACCATGACTGAAATATAAATATTGCTGTAATGATCCTGCAGTGTACCGTACATGCAGGAAATTAGAATATATAATAAACTGTGTTAAATTTATGCAATGACCTCATTAAGGCAGTAAAAATGCCTGGATTTAAACAAGATTTGCATGTGAGATAGATGAAATTCTGGCAAGTATTTCAATATTTTTTATTTAATTGCAGTTCTATAATAACATAACATTTGATAATGACAAAGTGTGGTGATATTTGACCAATTGTAAATCATAGAAAAATACATTTGGTAAGAATTGGAAATATGAAAACATATTAAATGAACATTATTCTGCTATACTATAATGACTGAATGCATGTGTCTGCTAGCGCATGTTAGCGCCAGCAATTTTTAAATGACCTAGCACTCGCGGGCATTATCGCTCACCCAGAAGCGATTTCTAAAATACCTCTTGCAATGCATTCTTTGTCATTTAGTGTGGAATAATCTTTACCTAGACTGCCATTTGCAACACATAATGTGGTCAGTAATAATTTAATTTTTTTTCTATTTCCTTGACATCATTTCATAAAAAATAAGTTAATGAAACATAATTGTGTCGTAAAGTCAGGCGTGTGCACTTAAAAAGAATTATAAAGGAGTACAGTACTTCAGGAAAAGGGTCAAGTAGCAATTACATGCAAGTACACAATAATTTTACTTAGTTATAGACTTACAATCATGTACAAATGTACTTTAAACTTAACCCCAAAACTTGTTATCCCTGGTGTACGAGGTGGTCGTTGTAATGCATATATTGTGTTTTGCTTTGTAGATAGTTTCACAACACAGACACCACAGCCAACATACAACTACACACTTGGGTTATCACACCTCACATGTGTACCACAACCAACATGTTTGTGCAGACATTTCAAATTTGTGTAGACGTTTCAGGCCTTGACATTACGCTTTTGTAGTCGGTGGCCCAGTGGACCAGCATATTCGAAAAGTTACTAGCCCCCCACAAAAGTTACTGCCCGGGTTTTATCTCTGATATAAAACATAGAATGTGTGCAATGCATCACGGTAGTTTCATGTATGTAGGACCTATATGTAAATTTAGCTAATTCTTCTGGCTACAAGACAGCCCTGTGTTCATTGAAAACTACTGATTAGCTAGGGCAGGAATGATAAGCCTGTATTCCTCTGTATCGCGATACATACACGATACACAATATCATCACTGAGCTACGGTACATGCAAACGAGGAAGGCAAATGCAGTACACAAACGTGGTAGACAAAAATAAATGAATTGCAACATCACTGCGAAACAATAGTGTCAATGTAAACGTTTTCTGCCTGTGTATCAGTAAGAAGCAAAATAACCATTTAATAACGTCTGCTGTTGCATTCGCATGGGCACCGACCAGCTCCCATTTGCCAATTAATGTTCTTATAAGCTGCACGGGTGTTTCCATGAGGGGAGTCAAATGGTTTATTTATTCAAATGACCATTGTTTTCTTTCAAAAACTGCCGTAAATTAACTTGGTTTAGTTTTCTTTCAGTTGTTTAATTGACCCAGATTTCTTCCCAATACCAAGCAGCAGTGACGAGTAGCAAGACACCGCGAACTATTAATTATTTTTTGGAGGCGTTTCGCCAGTCAGCAAATTATGCTAATCAACTACAATGTTATACTATGTTTATAAACTAAAATAATATCAGCTAAAACATTATTTTGTATGGCTTAAATATTAATATCTTGCCACAGAATTAAGCCAGAGTCAAAATGTTTGCATTTTTGGACTTCTTATAGTAGCCTTTACAATGATATGACACATGTAGGGTAAACAAATACAAAATCTCTGACATGCCTATACATATATGGCTATAGGGTTATTGTTACTTACATATCATGCAGAATGGGTGGCGTTATAAGAGGACTACTATGTAGAATTCATGCCACCTGTGTATTTTTTCTGTGCATCCCTTGTTCAGGGTCTGGATCCGCCTATGCTATTTATACCCATGCAGTCAGATGCCACTGTACATGTCATGGTTGACTCAATGCCAAGGGCCAGCCCAAGGCCAAGCCAAGCCAAGGTGTTACAACCTCGATGGCGATACAGTGCCATGGCAGTGCTCTGAGGCGCGTGCCGATGCGGCGCATCGGCACGGGTCAAGCAAAACGTTCTTTTGTAGCCTACTTCAGTTACGTAGCGGCACGAAACACGTACGATATTATATTTCGCAGAGACAAGAGTGCATTTCAGTATACAGCTGATGTGTACATAGGTGGCTGCTAAAACAATTCGCTTGACGTACAGAAGCTTACCTCAAACACTTCGTCCGCGCGCTGCGCGCATAGACAAGTGTCGTCCGTCTGTAATGATTACGTAACGTCGCGCGCGAAAATGGCGTCCGCGCGCGTAGGTAGAGTCATCCGCCCCACTCTTGAGCTAGCCTACTACAGCAACAGCCAGATAGAAAAAAATTGTAGGGCGATTGACTTTGCCTACCGCGCGCGCTGCTGGCTGGTTGGCTCTTTTCTAACATAAGGATGGGCGACCCCAAGTGTTCTGACTAATGTGTCTGCTAAGAAGAGTACAGCGTAAAACCACCACTTCAAAAAACAATACAAGTACTCGGGGCGTTCATTTCGGTGGTGCAGTGATAGTGCCGTGATAGCAGTGTTTTGGAAACGCGTAGTTGCGTCCTTCTCCGTGTCGTGAAAGTATACGACACTGACCCAGACCCAATTGTTTATTGCAGAGGCCAGAGCATCATCTCAGCGAGACAGAACATTCTATATTTGGCGCAGATTCTTTATTTGGCATAAATTCTTTTTTTGCCGCTTCAACGAATCTTTGTTTTTTAATATCAGACTACGGTGATGAATCCCGCCAATGCGTGCACATGTTGCATAACTGGTGCATGTCCTACATATTAGGCCTATAATTTCCAACCCTCCCGGATTTGTTACGTAACTACCGTCCTCCCGGAAAACAAGGTCTCTCGGATTGTTGGCTGTAAAAAAATAAATTTAGATTTGTAGGACACTTTAACCGGGAGTTCCCTTCGCTCGCGTTTTACCACAGCACGTATTTACGTTTTAACGATCAGCGCGCCACAAACATGTGTACACATTGCACTGCCATCTAGCGAATGCAGTGTACTCTAGCCTCCATCGAGGCGCCGCAATGTTTCGCGCGCAAAGTCGAGTTCACGAAAGGGCGCGAGAATCAGACCGATCGAGACGCAAAGACGAACGCGTCTGACGATTTCTAGGATGGGGTGGGGCCGTGTAATCTAATTTGATTGGATGGTTTTGCCACAACATCGATTTTCCCCTCAGAAGATTTTTTTGTATTGTATTGTATTGTATTGTATTGTATTGTATTGTATTGTATTGTATTGTATTGTATTCAGTTCCAACAGGTTCGAAGACAGAGTAACATGACTGATAACAAAATATAAGAACAATACGTATAAATAATAAAAACAGTAAGAACAATAGTTGTAATAAGGGTATAAAACCACACAATACCGCCATTACTAACATAGCAAGCTAAGGCATTATCATTAAAATATAGGGGAGAGTTTTCGGGATTGGACCAGTTCCTCGAACGGACAGGTGCAGTATATTCCATGTTACTGTATACCGTGGCATCCTCTATCGATTATGTCACTCATCAGTGGCATTTCAGATGACACGGTAAGTTTCGACGAAATAGCAGTACTTTTTAAATATTTATCACCGAAAGTATGTTTTCTATGTCCCCGACATAATAATCAGGCCGTGATCAGTCATCAGTACAGCATCCTTGGTTATATTTACATGCCAAAATGTGTTTCCATCAAGAGTATAGGAGCCCAACGTATGTGGCGATAATAAGAAATTTAAAGTTGATGTCGTCTTCTTGTGATGACAACGCACTATTTTTAACACATGAAATTCCACGAGTGGACCACTGCAGTTGCCACAGTTGGACCAGTGACTCACATAAGGGTATGCCATCATTAGATGTGTGTAATTATTCCAACACAGTTTACTGATTACCAGAAAGTAATATTAGACAAGGGAGCAATTATAATAATGCAAATAAAGGAAGTTGCTAAGTGGTCCAATCGAGGGAACTTGTAACAGAACACATTTTGTCACAGGTAAATATACATTGTTTAAAACTACCAAATACTTTATTAGGGTTTATATAAATTTAGTGTCAATGGTCATATATAAACGGAAGAGGATAAAAATAGAACTGGCAAATGGTGGACCTCCGGGGGCAAAGGCTGGATGTACAATGAGGGGTTTGTTATTTGACTGTGACATTTTGTTAAACCAACGAAGGAGGAGACTGATATAGCTCGGGAAGCTGGAATGGCCTTGGTCTCACTTCCGCCACACACGACTCACCGATTCCAGCCTTTGGATGGGGCCTTTTTCGGACCGTTTGGAAATGATGAATTGAGGATGTGGATGAGAGAACATGTAGGCAAACCAGTGACAACATTGCAAGTCGCCGAAATTCTTAATGTGGTGTACAGAAAAGCGGCATCCGTCCAGAATGCTGTTAATGGCTTCAGGAAGGCAGGTCTGTGGTCATTGACCATAATACGTATTCCAAGACTCCGACTTCGCTGCTGCTATGGTAACTAACGTAATCATGGAAGCTGCACAAGAACACAACCCTATGTTACCTGTGACCCCATCTGTTGCAGCTCCAGCACTGGCAGCAGTTGCCATGGTGATTGCACAAGAGCACAACCCTTACGCCACCTCTGACACTAGTTGTTGCAGCTTCAGCACTGACAGCTGTTGCCATGGCAGCTGTACCAGATTTATGCCCACCGAAGAAAGAAACTAGCTAAACAAAGCTAAATCGGACCGGAGATAGCTACACCTACTAGGCCTACACCCATCCAAGAGCCCAGTACTTCTAAGACCACTGCAACTAAATCGAGAGCACACAACAGTTCTGATCCACCCAAACCTAGTCGATTGCAGCTCATCAAAGACATCGAAAGCTGCAGAACTGGTCAATGGTGCACCATTTTGTAGGATGGTAAAATCTACCCCGGCATAATGCGATGAGTCGTGGATGTGACGAAAGAAACTGTGGCGGTGCAGTGCGTGTAAATTGTGGGACAGAACAGGTTCCGATGGCCTCTGAAGGATGACACAGCAGTATACGAATTGCAGTTGACACTATGCAGGCATAGTACGACAAGTAACGGATGTGATGAAATAATCTATTGTGCCAGTGCATGCAGTTGCGAGACAGAACATGTGGTGATGGGCTCTAAAGGATGTCGATCATTTCCGCTGGCCTATTCCGGAGCCATTGACAGAAGACTATGAACATTAGGCCCAGTTAACATTTCATTTGACTATTGATTAACTCAATGTTTCTAATGAACACTGAATCTGAATCTGAAGATCCCACTGCATTTGTTGTACGTGGGTGCATCACATAAGCCGATCACGGCTATTAATGTTACGTTTAGTGTGTCGTAGCGCATTTGGATGAATAAAAAACTTTATAAAACATAGTTAAAATAATAAAAACACGGAGAAGGTTGCTGACCGTTTAATGCAACCCTTTGACTCCCAACTGCAGACGACAAGGCGTTGGGTGTGGGCAGGTTGATGATGTCATCTATGAGGGTGTTCCATTCGATGACGGTCTTTACAAAAAATGAGCCTCTATGTTGGTCAGTCTTGGAAGGGGTCATTGGTCAGTCTTGGTAGGTGGTACTTTGAAGCAGCGGCTGTTGTTGTTTGCTTGTCTTTGTAGAATGTTGTGAGTTTCGTACCACTCGTAGGTGGTGGGTGGGATCCTACGTCTGTTTCTGTTGGCTGCTGTGAGGAAGGCGTCCGCAGGTAGGCCTTTTGCTATCTTGTACAGCATTATCAGCCTAAGTTGCTTGCGTCGTTCTTCCAAGGGTGGGAGGTTGAGGAAGCCAAGCATCCTGCCAATGCATCCAGGTTCCCGAGATCTGTAGTCCCTAGTGATGAAGCGTGCAGCCTGACGTTGAATGCGTTCAAGCTTTTTCGTGTCTTGTTTGAGGTAGGGGTCCTACACTATCACCACCCCATATTCCAGGGTGGATCTAACGAGAGCGATGTATGCAAGGCGTCGACACTAAGAGATTCCGGCGTAGGAAGCCAAGCGTTGATCCAGCTTTCTTGCTCAGAACACTTCAGGGCGGCAGAGATATGGATGCTGATGTATGAGTTTTGCTCTACATGTTTGAGAATGGTGCCCCCGAGTCTATAGTAGAAGTGTGATCTGGGCTTGGTGGAGAGGACGTAGCACTTCTGCGCGTTGAAGCGCATCCCCCACCGGGCTGCTCATTACTCGAGGTCCTTGAGGTCGGACTGCAGGGTGAGGTGATCTTGAAAGGAGCGGACCTCCCGAGAGAGCAGGCAGTCATCCGCGAAGAGTCATACTGTGGACTTCACGGTGTCCGGCAGATCATTGATGTGGCACAGGAAAAGTAATGAGCCAAACACTATATTTTACTCATGTATTAATTCAAAGTTTGGTCTACATAATTTGTTTGTTTGTCCAGTCGAAGAAGACATGGGACATTGTGTAGGGTGGATGGAACTACAAAGATTATTATTAGTATACTGTATTTAACTAATGATAACAATTATTGTTATAATGAACACTATATGTTACTTATGTATCAGTTCATAATTATGCTTAGTCCTATATATAATCATTTTATTTTTGGTCCAATCGAAGACGTTGGGTGGTCCAATCGAGGAAACCGTGGCCACGATTGGACAGTTTTGTTATTTTTTTAAATACATTTTTTTAAAAATTCATCAATGATTTTCTTGTGATTAATAGCTCGTTGTTGAAAATAGAATATAAACTTTATGTTAGTATATTGTTTACATCAATTCCATTTGTTTTCGCGTCTATATTCAAGTTTATCGTTAGGGGTCCCAATCCCGGCAACTCTCCCCTACATAGAAATGTTTTTGAATTACAGATCTGAAAGTATTGGCTCCTATAAATATATCACAAGTTGGTTCAGTTAAATACAATGTGTTGAAAGTAGTCACACATCTGTTTAAAACTGAGTATTTCCTAATGTTGATTCTGCTATTGGACATTCTAAAAGGAGTGTAGTTTCGTAGAGATCTCGAAGGACAATGATATTGGATATTTCCAACCAGAGAGGACAAATCTAGACGAGAGTGCACACACTTATGTAGAAAGATCAGATCTGCAACTTGCATACGGTGTTGAAGGGACGGTCGTCTAAACTGATGGCAAAGCGAAGGATAATTGTCAGTGGAGTAGTGTATTTTGGATTTTTAACACTTAATGCTTTTGTCGACAAAAGTACGTTGCCGCGGATTCCAAATAACGCTGCAATACTCCAACCGGCTTCTGACATATATATATATATATATATATATATATATATATATATATATATATATATATATATATATATATATATATATATATATATATATATATATATATATATATATATATATATATATATATATCAGGCGTTTTTATTTTTTAACATACAAAGTGGGGGCAATGCCCCCAGCCCTTTCAATTGCCCCCAGTCAAACCAACTTGCCCCCCCAATGCATGCCCCCATTCTTCTTAACCAGCCCCTTGTATTAATGTAGGTCTTAATTTGTATTCTTTTTGTTGGTGTGTTTTAGTTAAATTTCATTGGTGGCAAAATCAAAAAAGTTCCAAAGTTAAAGAAGGGCAATATGTCTACAAAAGATCAATTTATTGATATGGGAATGTAATAGCATCATAGCAACAACAGTGACGTATTGCCGAATGGCTTCTTCATACAGTTCATGCGAAGAACTGAAAACGTGCTTTGGCATAGCTATACCATAGCCATAGAAGTGTTTACTTATGACGTCAGTGTTCCGGTTCTAGAATAGCTAATGATTATGTATATGTAAATATGTGTACCTGCATGTTACTGTTTGTTTCAATTGTGTATAATTCAACAAGACGTGCCATCACATTTTACACGATTGAGCCGCGTGCAATCCAGTTCTTTACAGTGATGTTGAAATAGCTGTTAACATAAACCGGTGTCCTGACCGCGAAATTGCGAAACGTACCCGGTATAGCACAGGTGAGACTAAACCTCGCCCATTCGCTATTACCACTGGTCGAGAGCGAGCGGGCGGGGATTAACGATGTATCAACAACCTGTCAGTCGGCTGTTTTTTGTTCAAATAATAAATAAACCTGGCAAAGTGTGTGTAGTGTCCACCGAAAGCAATTGGAAACGTTTAACAACTATCACAAAATAATCACATTTTAATAATGATCCCTCTTGTAGGTAAGATGATTCAAACATCATAACAGCCATAAACCTGTCAGGGTAGATTTTGATTAAGGCAGTAACCTAGCCAATTCATTCTCCGCATCTTTGAGAAATCGAAATTTTAAGCATGGTAACTCAAATAAGCATATTGTATACATACTAAACAAATAAACTTTAAAATGTATGAGTAGTTGATAGTGTTCTACATGTGAGATGGAAAGTTGGCGGTCAGCAGGGACATCAACTTTGGAAAATTGTTACTAAAAAGTTGGTGGTGCACATATTAACATAAAATGTAATCAACATTTGCACATGTCAGTTTTGGAAGTACGTATTTTCTATATTTTGATTTGTTATGTACTTAGCCAACCATTTCATTGATAGACGTGGTATACATGTTTTGTATTACTCTCTTTTCTGCCTTAAGCCTATATCTTCAGTATATTTATGTCTAGAGTCTAGAGCATGTCGCCGCTCGGATTGTAATTCCACTATACAAGTGTTTCAAATAGACATGCTTTTCCTGAGTTAGTTATTACATTTAACCATTTAATTTGTCCAGGTCGATATCCTGCCAGTCATGCCTAAGAGAGACAGAAATGCAAAACGAAGACAAGAAGAGCTATAGAAATCTGCCGCAAAATGTCAACTCCTAGGACACAATTTTTCGACGAAGGAGGAGACTGATATAGCTCGGAAGCTGGAATGGCCTTGGTCTCACTTCCGCCACACACGACTCACCGATTCCAGCCTTTGGATGGGGCCTTTTTCGGACCGTTTGGAAATGATGAATTGAGGATGTGGATGAGAGAACATGTAGGCAAACCAGTGACAACATGGCAAGTCGCCGAAATTCTTAATGTGGCGTACAGAAAAGCGGCATCCGTCCAGAATGCTGTTAATGGCTTCAGGAAGGCAGGTCTGTGGTCATTGACCATAATGCGTATTCCAAGACTCCGACTTCGCTGCTGCTATGGTAACTAACGTAATCACGGAAGCTGCACAAGAACACAACCCTATGTTACCTGTGACCCCATCTGTTGCAGCTCCAGCACTGGCAGCTGTTGCCATGGTGATTGCACAAGAGCACAACCCTTACGCCACCTCTGACACTAGTTGTTGCAGCTTCAGCACTGACAGCTGTTGCCATGGCAGCTGTACCAGATTTATGCCCACCGAAGAAAGAAACTAGCTAAACAAAGCTAAATCGGACCGGAGATAGCTACACCTACTAGGCCTACACCCATCCAAGAGCCCAGTACTTCTAAGACCACTGCAACTAAATCGAGAGCACACAACAGTTCTGATCCACCCAAACCTAGTCGATTGCAGCTCATCAAAGACATCGAAAGCTGCAGAACTGGTCAATGGTGCACCATTTTGTAGGATGGTAAAATCTACCCAGGCTTAATGCGATGAGTCGTGGATGTGACGAAAGAAACTGTGGCGGTGCAGTGCGTGTAAATTGTGGGACAGAACAGGTTCCGATGGCCTCTGAAGGATGACACAGCAGTATACGAATTGCAGTTGACACTATGCAGGCATAGTACGACAAGTAACGGATGTGATGAAATAATCTATTGTGCCAGTGCATGCAGTTGCGAGACAGAACATGTGGTGATGGGCTCTAAAGGATGTCGATCATTTCCGCTGGCCTATTCCGGAGCCATTGACAGAAGACTATGAACATTAGGCCCAGTTAACATTTCATTTGACTATTGATTAACTCAATGTTTCTAATGAACACTGAATCTGAATCTGAAGATCCCACTGAATTTGTTGTACGTGGGTGCATCACATAAGCCGATCACGGCTATTAATGTTACGTTTAGTGTGTCGTAGCGCATTTGGATGAATAAAAAAACTTTATAAAACATAGTTAAAATAATAAAAACACGGAGAAGGTTGCTGACCGTTTAATGCAACCCTTTGACTCCCAACTGCAGACGACAAGGCGTTGGGTGTGGGCAGGTTGATGATGTCATCTATGAGGGTGTTCCATTCGATGACGGTCTTTACAAAAAATGAGCCTCTATGTTGGTCAGTCTTGGAAGGGGTCATTGGTTAGTCTTGGTAGGGGGTACTTTGAAGCAGCGGCTGTTGTTGTTTGCTTGTCTTTGTAAAATGTTGTGAGTTTCGTACCACTCGTAGGTGGTGGGTGGGATCCTACGTCTGTTTCTGTTGGCTGCTGTGAAGAAGGCGTCCGCAGGTAGGCCTTTTGCTATCTTGTACAGCATTATCAGCCTAAGTTGCTTGCGTCGTTCTTCCAAGGGTGGGAGGTCGAGGAAGCCAAGCATCCGGCCAATGCATCCAGGTTCCCGAGATCTGTAGTCTCTAGTGATGAAGCGTGCAGCCTGACGTTGAATGCGTTCAAGCTTTTTCGTGTCTTGTTTGAGGTAGGGGTCCTACACTACCACCCCATATTCCAGGGTGGATCTAACGAGAGCGATGTACGCAAGGCGTCGACACTAAGAGATTCCGGCGTAGGAAGCCAAGCGTTGATCCAGCTTTCTTGCTCAGACCACTTCAGGGCGGCAGAGATATGGATGCTGATGTATGAGTTTTGCTCTACATGTTTGAGAATGGTGCCCCCGAGTCTATAGTAGAAGTGTGATCTGGGCTTGGTGGAGAGGACGTAGCACTTCTGCTCGTTGAAGCGCATCCCCCACCGGGCTGCCCATTCCTCGAAGTCCTTGAGGCCGGACTGTAGGGTGAGGTGATCTTGAAAGGAGCGGCCCTCCCGATAGAGAAGGCAGTCATCCGCGAAGAGTCATACTGTGGACTTCACGGTGTCCGGCAGATCATTGATGTGGCACAGGAAAAGTAATGAGCCAAACACTATATTTTACTCATGTATTAATTCAAAGTTTGGTCTACATAATTTGTTTGTTTGTCCAGTCGAAGAAGACATGGGACATTGTGTAGGGTGGATGGAACTACAAAGATTATTATTAGTATACTGTATTTAACTAATGATAACAATTATTGCTATGATGAACACTATATGTTACTTATGTATCAGTTCATAATTATGCTTAGTCCTATATATAATCATTTTATTTTTGGTCCAATCGAAGACATTGGGTGGTCCAATCGAGGAAACCGTGGCCACGATTGGACAGTTTTGTTATTTTTTTAAATACATTTTTTTTTAAAATTCATCAATGATTTTCTTGTGATTAATAGCTCGTTGTTGAAAATAGAATATAAACTTTATATTAGCATATTGTTTACATCAATTCCATTTGTTTTCGCGTCTATATTCAAGTTTATCGTTAGGTCCCAATCCCGGCAACTCTCCCCTATATAGAAATGTTTTTGAATTACAGATCTGAAAGTATTGGCTCCTATAAATATATCACAAGTTGGTTCAGTTAAATACAATTTGTTGAAAGTAGTCACACATCTGTTTAAAACTGAGTATTTCCTAATGTTGATTCTGCTATTGGACATTCTAAAAGGAGTGTAGTTTCGTAGAGATCTCGAAGGACAATGATATTGGATATTTCCAACCAGATAGGACAAATCTAGATGAGCAAGAGTGCACACACTTATGTAGAAAGATCAGATCTGCAACTTGCCTACGATGTTGAAGGGACGGTAGTCTAAACTGATGGCAAAGCGAAGGATAATTGTCAGTGGAGTACTGTATTTTGGATTTTTAACACTTAATGCTTTTGTCGTCAAAAGTACGTTGCCGCGGATTCCAAATAACACTGCAATACTCCAACCGGCTTCTGACTAATATATATATATATATATATATATATATATATATATATATATATATATATATATATATATATATATATATATATATATATATATATATATATATATATATATATATATATATATATATATACACACACACACACATACAAGGATCGCAAAGCTTGTACATCGGTAAATATTGTGGAAACACGCTTAATGAAACCACACATATTAAAAGCTTTAGAGACATTGTAACTAATGACTTTTAAAATTCAAATTACTAGTCAATGTGACTCCAGTGACCCTTGGTAGAGACTGGCAAACTATGGTTACAAACACACTCAAATAGCAACGGGAGATGGTGCTTGTGAAGACACTTGGTTTGGTAATTAGTGCTCTTTATGCAGTTAATTGCAAACTATTCAAAGCGTCATTTACCAAAGTAGTTGTTATTTTGTTAATCAATAACAGTTAAAGCAACTAGTAGCAGAATACTCTTGCCGGGATACCGTATGTAAGAAAGGCCTATCTGAACAAAATGGAAGGAATATCAATATATTTTTCGGAGTAGCTTTGAAAGCGGCGTGCTTTTTATGCAACCGATATCATGTAGACAATTATTTATGTAATTATCACTTAAAATAAAATTAATAATTTTTTTACACGTCCCCAGCTTGTTACTGACGGAAGTATTTGAATTAAACAAAGACAATCCCCGAAAGATTACTGTTACAACAACAGATCTACACATATGAAATGACAAATTGAGATTGGTTAGATAAGAAAAGGAAAACCTACATACGTAGTAAAACATGTACAACGAAATTCTTATGACCAGTCGAAGAAAGAGCCACTTCTTCTCACCAAAAGAAAAAAGTCCAACTGAAGCGTATACATTACAGGGGCGTAACCAATATTTTGAAAAGGGCTGATTAAATCGGTGTCCGGTTGAAAAATGGTGTGCCTGGCTGAAAAGCGGGTACCCGGCTAAAAAGGAGAGTTTCTTAGAAAAAGGAGTTCCCTTGTGAAAGAGGGTGACCGGGCACCCATGAGACACATTCGGCTTCGCCCTTGCAGTTTCTAGAAGAAAGTAACATATTTACAGCACTCGATACGTTCGAGTTTGCACATGAACGTAGAAGCTGAGATGTAATACGTCCAATTGTACACTGAGAGGGCGAGATTACTGACCGCAGAATAAGACAATAGTTAATGTTCGTAAAAAAAAATGGAAAACACCATCATTTCATACAAAGGTATGCGTGAAGGGTCTCCTTAGAATCACAGGTCGGTTATGAGTAACCGATCGACCAGTGATCAGTTTCAACAAGGCCAAGGAGCTTCTTAAATGTACATTTATTTCTTGAACAATAGAGCAAATGTAGTTGTTGAGCGGAAAATTTTTCAGCGCTGTAATTGGCTCTTGTTTTTATTAACATGTGGTTGTTTTTGTCAGAATACCTGAAGAATGAAGAAAATATATATTATATGAGTAACATATAGATAAAATGAACTGTTTGCCACTTCCCAGGTACTGTATATATATATATATATATATATATATATATATATATATATATATATATATATATATATATATATATATATATATATATATATATATATATATATATATATATATATATATATATTTGAACTCATGGTTATCAAGAATATCGTATAATATTAGCTATATTCTTGAGGGATAAAAATAGTTCAGATAGCTCAAGGGTGTCAGAATATATACATAAACCAGGAGACGCCGAGCGCATGTAGTGACGTCATTATGTTACAGCTTCGGTGATGTGTCGTCATGTTTCAACATCGAATATTTGAATCAGAAATATTAAACAGTGTACTACTGTGCTACGTATTGCAGAAACAAAAATGTTTCGCTTGGGAATATTTATATATGAGTTAACTGGTGGTTAGCGATTAGAGAATCGGGCTCTGAATCGCCAATATTCATTATGATGATGTTCATCAAGGCAGAGAGAGAGAGAGAGAGAGAGAAGGAGACTGGCTGCTCCATCTTGAAGCCTTCAATTTGATGATGCCGTACTTGTTCGCAGCAGGTCATGTTCATTATGCGCGGTATGGCTTATTCTACCTCCGATCCATGTAATCCCTCCCTGCCAATGTGCTAGGATATTTAATGAAGGGCGAGCATGCGATACGTACCGGACATCTGGAATGGAATCTAGAGTGATATGTACACAGAAACTACTTTCATGAGATATGGCCATGTTCACGGTGGTATCATCGGTATCACTCTCAAGCCTGAAACACTGAAAACAAGGGCGTTGAGTCTTCACATATGCAGCCACCTGGAGTCAAACCTTGCTGACATGGTTGAAGGTGAAAGATGTGCATTAAAAACAGCACAAAGAGGAAAGTAACACAAGAATCACAAATGATGCACACAATAGAGAGGGACTATGAAGCAAACTTCAGATGTGCATCGATCCTCTTGACCGAGGAACACCCCATTGATATAGTGAACATTGTGAGTGGAAGATTGGGCCCGTCATCAGTCAATGTACACAACGCTATTGAAATCGGAAGAGTTCAGATGCAAGAATTTGAAAGTACGCGGCCCGCAGGTTTCTACGACACAATACTGAAGAAAGTAACAACCATGACAAAGCAACATGCGTGGGTTGGAGAAGTAAAGGTTTAGACACCGGCCTGATTTACTCCCGGGTGATAGTGTTGTGACGTGGACATCAACGATGTTCTCTCACGTGAGTTGGCACCCATTACCACATCATTGTTCACAGAGGTTGGTTAAATGAGGATTTCAAAAGCCAAATCTGTCCTATAGAAACAACTTCAAGCTGAAGTGTCAGCAAGACATACATCAAATACAGACGTCACAGTCATCGATGGATCAGCTCTGCTCTGGGTGGTTCATTGGCCAACAGGTGGGACAGTGGAGGAGTTTGTGAACAATTTCAGAGGTCACATCGAAAGGCTACTGCGTAAAGGAGATGTGTACCTTGTACAGTTGTGAAATTCCAATTATAATTGGATATATCATCAAAATACTGGTATGGAGGCGGCCATATTGGATTTATGGAAAGAATAAAATTGCCCAAAGGTGACAAGGTGTCATCCAGGACTTTTTGAAAGTGTACAGCCTAGTCTTCCTAAATCAGCAGGAAACAACTATTGACCCCAAATCAACGTTTCACACACTTCTGCTGCACTATTGCCTTCATCTGCATCGGACGCATTGGCTTACATGAACCAGGAGTTGTAGATTTTTGTTTAGAAAGCGGTAGATTATGAGATTATGTAAAATGAAAAAAAATTAAATTGAAGAAAAAGCGGTAGTTCTACCGATATGGAGACTTAATATTGCTGTGTGTGAGGCCTGCTGTAAGCTCTTCTCACATCTCCCTATACTGTTTTTAATATATATATATATATATATATATATATATATATATATATATATATATATATATATATATATATATATATATATATATATATATATATATATATATATATATAAACATTTAACAAATTTATCTAGATCATCCTGTAAACTTTGTTAAATGGTCAGAAAAATAGCAAATGAATGTTATTCAATTTTGGGAAGTGTAAATGTATACACATAGGACATGGAAACATGGACGAAGAATATAAAATGGGGGATGCTGTACTAGGTAGAACCACACAAGAAAAGGACTTAGGAGTAACATTTAGTGCTGACATGAAAGTTTCAGAGCAATGTGGGATTGCTGCTTCGAAAGGTAATCAAATTCTAGGGCTAATTAGGAGGACTATAACGTATAAGGAGAAACATCTAATTGTACCCCTGTACAAAGCAATAGTTAGACCACATTTGGAATATTGTATTCAAGCATGGAGGCCATATCGTAAAAAAGACATAGATAAGCTAGAAAGAATACAACGAAGAGCTACTAAGATGATTCCAGAATTAAGATATCTTACTTACGAAAGTCGCTTATTACAATGTGGATTGACAACACTAGAGACCAGGAGACTAAGAGGAGACCAAATAGAAGTGTTTAAAATAGTGAACGGTTATGAGGATGTTGATAGGAATATGTTCTTCAAACTTAAAGAAGGCAGTAGAACCAGAGGACACAAAGCAGCATTAGTTAAGGAGCAGTGTAGGTTGGACATGAGAAAGTACCCTTTCTCACAGAGGGTGATAAATGAATGAAACAAACTGCCAAATGATTGTGTTAATGCTAGTGTGTGAATATGTTTAAAAATAGAATTGACAGATATCTGATAAGGGCAGGCTACACACAGATGAGAAAATTATTGGACTCTCGATAAGCCAATGGATTCCTTGTCCACTTGCCATCTGGAACTTGTTGTTTGGGATGGCGATCGTGTTCAATCTTGTTAAATCTATCCATCAACTGCTGTGTGTAATGCCTACTCAATTATTCTCACATCTCCCCATCAACTGCTGTGTGTGAGGCCTAATCAACTCTTCTCACATCTCTTTATCAACTGCTATGTGTGAGGCCTACTCAACTCTTCTCACATATCTCCGCCAACTGCTGTGTGTGAGGCCTACTCAACTCTTCTAACATATCTTCATAAATTGCTATGTGTGAAGCCTACTCAACTCTTCTCATATCTCTCCATCAACTGCTACGTGTGAAGCCTACTCAACTCTTTTTACATCTCTCCATCAACTGCTGTGTGTGAGGCCTACTCAACTCTGCTCACATTTCTCCATCAACAGCTATGTGTGAGGCCTACTCAACTCTTCTCACATCTATCCATCAATTGCTATGTGTGAGGCCCACTCAATTCTTCTCACATCTCTTCATCAACTGCTATGTATGAGGCCTACTCAATTCTTCTCACATCTCTCCATCAACTGCTATGTATGAGGCCTACTCAATTCTTCTCACATCTCTCCATCAACTGCTCTTTGTGAGGCCTACTCAATTCTTCTCACATCTCTCCATCAACTGCTCTTTGTGAGGCCTACTCAACTCTTCTCACATCTCTCCATCAACTGCTGTGTGTGAGGCCTACTCAATTCTTCTCACATCTCTCCATCAACTGCTGTGTGTGAGGCCTACTCAATTCTTCTCACATCTCTCCATCAACTGCTATGTGTGAAGCCTACTCAACTCTTCTCACATCTCTCCATCAACTGCTATGTATGAGGCCTACTCAACGCTTCTCACATCTCTCCATCAACTGCTGTGTGTGAGGCCTACTCAATTCTTCTCACATCTCTCCATCAACTGCTGTGTGTGAGGCCTTATTAAACAGCACGAATGCTCAACATAACGACTGCGTCGCGCATTTAAAGTCCGGCATACACGTAACGACGCGACTGGTCTACAACAACATTTTGAGTCAGCGACGCGTCGCAAACGAGTTTGTCGAGAAGTGTATGTATTCTCAAGACGCCATGTTGTTGTCGAAGACAGTTTTTACACAGTTTATGTCGAGTCGTAAAATATCAAACATGTTTGGTATTAAAGAGGATTGGTACGTTTGTAAGAACATATAAATGTCGACCATTGTGTACGGACCCTAACGGCAAAGTTTTAGTAGTACGATTCGTTATCAGAGTGACGTCTACACTCGATATTCACACGGCGATATTTACATTAGTTCGAGCACAGCCCTGACACATCAATGATAAAGAGCATCGCTGTCACCATGTCAGCATTCGACATGTTTAATCGGTCGTGACAATGCATGTGCCGTGTTCTCATACGGCGGCGTGCTTTTACTTACAAATAAATAAAACATGATGCGGCTAGTGCACCGAGAGCAAACGTTTAGGCCTACTATCAACTGACGTGGCTGAGGAAAACATTGCCTCGGTTCACCGATCCCAGTAGTCAGTTTCAAGCCTTGGTTCACCGACATCAATGGCCACTTTCTAGCCTTAGTTCACCGACATCAATGGTCAGTTTCAACCCTTAGTTCACCGACATCAATGGTCAGTTTCAACCCTTAGTTCACCGACATCAATGGCCACTTTCAGCCCTTAGTTCACCGACATCAATGGTCAGTTTCAACCCTTAGTTCACAGACATCAGAGGTCACTTTCAACCTTTAGTCGATTTTGGGCCAGTAGCTTTTGGAGGGCCAGTAACTTTTCAAATTTACTGGACCGACATGCCACTGGGTACAAAGCTTAATGGGAAGGCCTGGTACGACAACTAAACTGCTTCGTAAAGTGAATCACAACAGTTGGTGACACTGCCCAATCTAGTGGCATGTGGGGAGGGCTGCTTATTGCCCTAATGTTGGCACTGTCAGGTTGTAGTCCCACAAGCTGTGAACGACCACACTGGATGTGGGGGAGGGCTGCTTATTGCCCTAATATTGGCATTGTCATGTTGTAGTCCTACAAGCTGTCAAAGATTACACTGGATGTGGAGGAGGGCTGCTTATTGCCGTAATGTTGGCATTGTCATGTTGTAGTCCCACAAGCTGTCAACGATCACACTGGATGTGGGAGAGGGCTGCTTATTGCCCTAATGTTGGCATTGTCAGGTTGTAGTCCCACAAGCTGTCAACGATCACACTGGATGTGGGGGAGGGCTGCTTATTGCCCTAATGTTGGCATTGTCATGTTGTAGTCCCACAAGCTGTCAACGATCACACTGGATGTGGGGGAGGGCTGCTTATTGCCCTAATGTTGGCATTGTCATGTTGTAGTCCCACAAGCTGTCAAAGATTACACTGGATGTGGGGAGGGCTGCTTATTGCCCTAATGTTGGCACTGTCAGGTTGTAGTCCCACAAGCTGTCAACGATCACACTGGATGTGGGGAAGGGCTGCTTATTGCCCTAATGTTAGCACTGTCAGGTTGTAGTCCCACAAGCTGTCAACGATCACACTGGATGTGGGGAAGGGCTGCTTATTGCCCTAATGTTGGCATTGTCAGGTTGTAGTCCCACAAGCTGTCAACGATCACACTGGATGTGGGGAAGGGCTGCTTATTGCCCTAATGTTGGCATTGTCATGTTGTAGTCCCACAAGCTGTCAAAGATCACACTGGATGTGGGAGAGGGCTGCTTATTGCCCTAATGTTGGCATTGTCAGGTTGTAATCCCACAAGCTGTCAACGATCACACTGGATGTGGGGAGGGCTGCTCGATTTCATATATTTAACCTGCATTAAGCACAATCTTGCCCCTTTTATTCGACACTGGAAGCGAGTTAAATATGCGAATTCGAGCAGCGAAAAGATGACTAAATGTGCCTATACACCACAGAGTTACCATTAGTCACTCCCCTATAGACTAGAGCGATAAGCCAGCTCGCTGCCTTGAAGCAGGCATGGACCACTGGCAGGCATTTCATTGCACGGCAGAAACAGTTGCATCCACTGGCATGATACATAGGGTAGTTTATAGTGTGAACATAGCATGTTACAAATAGTTGTCTAATAGATGTAAGTTAGTAAGTAAGTACATTTATTTTCTCCTCCTCATCATCATGTACAATATAATATAATATAATATAATATAATATAATATAATATAATATAATATAATATAATATAATATAATATAATATAATATAATATAATATAATATAATATAATACAATACAATATAATAAGGCAGGCAAAAGCAATGAGAGAAGCTACCAGAGAAGTATAAACTTATATGGCTAGTAGCCAGTGATGATGTCACCAGGAATGAATTTACTTGAAGATTTGTCATTGCCATTTGTTCTTAATGGGGTAAGATTGACTGATTGGTCATTTGTGTGAGGGTGGTCCCAGCAGTTCTGTTATAAATGTGGGCAGTTGGATCGTTTATACTGGAGTGAACAGCATGCATTAAGTAAATTACTTAAGTGTGATGAATCCCTTAACAACAAATTATTTAATAGTCACTTTATTATGTAGAAACCTAGTACGACACATTTTATACAAAAAATGTTTAATGAGCGGTGTCTGGCAGTGATCACACCTCTCCCACCTCCCACCAATTTTACGACCGTGACAAAGTCCAACCTCCAACTTCATGCTCCCCCTCCTTAATGGGGTGATATTCTGAATATTACCGATAAAGATTATTGCCATATGCAGATTCCCAGACATAAAGAACAGACGAGAACACCCAGAAGCATGGGTGCAGGCAATCAGCAGGAAAGACTGGACACTAGCACACAACAGTTATCTTTGAAGTGAACACTTTGAGGAGAAGTGTTTTGTGGTTCGTCCCAACAAGATTGGAAGACGACTCTATGATTGGGCAGTCAGGCTTGTTAACAAATGCAAATGCATTTGAATGTGCATTTGAATGTTGAGCATTTGAATGTGCATTCAAATGCCTCCATAAAATTGTAAATGCATTTCCATTTGAATGCATACCTTAAACATTTGCATTTGCATTTGAATGCGACCCACAAACATTTGATTTGTCAAATGCACAACCAAATGTGCAATCAAATGCATGCATAATTCTTTGAATAATTATTATTGTTAGATTCACTTTCACAAGTTCACAACATGCCATTGGAAAAAGTGCTCTGTAGTGAGCAGTAGCCTCAGCAGATTATGAAATCAATGTCTGACCTGCGAATCCACTTTCACAATGTGCTCTTTGAAAAAGTGCTCTGTAGGTCAATTGGTCAGTGCCTGAGCTGTTATTCATACAATATGAAAAGACCAACTGGTCTATAAGTTGATTGTTTGAGAGATTATCTGTTTACAAATCAAACAATGCAGACAAATGACTCCCTTGTGTTGTGTTGGCACTGTTGGGGAGGGTTGGGGTGGCAGCTTATTGGGGGAGTAAACATTAGCAATGCCAGCCCTAAATCTTTACAGCCAGAGAGAGTGATTAGTGGTAGTTATAATTATCCACCAGGTTATCTTCCCAGTGACCCCACCAGTGGACAGTATATTGTTTTGGGTTCCCCTTCCATTCGGGCCCACCTGAATTGTTATCCTTTCATCCCCTGTCATGGTTCCCAGTAAACTGTCAATTGTCTATTCCTCCCTCCCATTTCCACCACCTCTGCAGGCCTGGAACTGTTTGACTCAGTGTATGATTCTACAAACATGTTCATATAGTGAGACTGGTACATTGTGGGACTTAGTGGTTAGAATAATGTACTGCTGTATTTATAAAATTAATAACGTGTTAGTTTTTTGTCCAAATAAAACAAAACATTAATATAGAGCCAAAACAATTTAAATTAATTCAAATGCATTTATAAATATGTAACCAAAACATTTGCATTTGCATTTGAATGCGACCCCAAAAACATTTGCATTTGCATTTGGATGCGTTCCTGGAAAATGGTATTTGCATTCGCATTTGCATTTGCATTTGCATTCAAGTGCGTTGACATGCATTTCTTAACAAGCCTGTGGGCAGTTCCCTCCATTTTCAACTTCTTCTTTCAAGGCCAGAAAGAGTCCTGCTGAGTCATCTGTAGGCAATAATGTGGAGGAACTTCGTGATATTCCAAGTCCTACCAAAGTGGCTCGCAGATTAAGCACAGAACATGATTACGCATCACAAGACCAGCCATTAGTTTCAAAGATGGTTGAGAAACTACAGAGGATCTATACGTATTGTAATATATTGTGGTTGTTTTGGTTACGATATTTAACAAGATTTAACAAGATTTAACAAGATTGCCATCTCGAACAACAAGTTCCTGATGGCAAGTGGACAAGGAAGCCATTGGCTTATCGAGAGTCCAACAATTTTCTCATCTATGTGTAGCCCGCCCTTATCAGATATCTGTCAATTCTATTTTTAAACATATTCACACTACTAGCATTAACACAATCATTTGGCAGTTTGTTCCATTCATTTATCACCCTCTGTGAGAAAGAGTACTTTCTCATGTCCAACCTACACTGCTCCTTAACTAATGCTGCTTTGTGTCCTCTGGTTCTACTACCTTCTTTAAGTTTGAAGTACATATTCCTATCAACATCCTCATAACCGTTCACTATTTTAAACACTTCTGTTTGGTCTCCTCTTAGTCTCCTGGTCTCTAGTGTTGTCAAACCACATTGTAATAAGCGACTTTCGTAACTAAGGTCTCTTAATTCTGGAATCATCTTAGTTGCTCTTCGTTGTATTCTTTCTAGCTTATCTATGTCTTTTTTACGATATGGCCTCCATGCTTGAATACAATATTCCAAATGTGGTCTAACTATTGCTTTGTACAGGGGTACAATTAGATGTTTCTCCTTATACGTTATAGTTCTCCTAATTAGCCCTAGAATTTGATTTCCTTTCGAAGCAGCAATCCCACATTGCTCTGAAACTTTCATGTCAGCATTAAATGCTACTCCTAAATCCTTTTCTTATAATATAAGATAGCTTATCCTGTTATATTTTATTTTAACAAGGCTGACTGATATTTATATTAAAAAGTAATTGGAATGGAAATAGACCATCTATCTTCCCTGACAAGACAAGTCACCCGGTCATACCTGTCGTGTAGCGAAACTCGTGTGTACGGATGATCGTAAAATCCGGTCTGTACGGTAACAGAACCGAGGGACGCGGGGATAATAGAAATAAAATGGTAAACTTTTAAATATTAAATTCGGAAGTTGAATCGTTGTCCATCTGAGTAAATCTGAGCAAATTAAAGAACACAACATTGGCGACGAGGTAAAGTACACAGAGTTCGAACTGTTGGCGAAAGAGCAATGCCAATGCCATGGATGAAAAAATATAATACCGATATTTAACCCATTTCGGGAGCCGGCAACGGGTCCACGATGGCAGCGCTGGTTAAATAGTTTTGAACTATTTGCTGACGGCAAAGATTTAATCTGCGGTGAACTAATCGAGGGCGTAAATGAGGATACACGTCGACGCGATAGACAAATACAGCAGCGTAGAAGAGCGTTATTGCTACACCAAGGCGGCGCTGACGTTGGCATTTGCGCGTCAAACGTTCCATCAGATCAAACAAAGACCAGGAGAAACTGTACAAAAGTTTGCGATACGGTTACGTTCGGCTGCTAAAGACTACGAGTGAGGTGCTGACCTGGAAAATCAAATGAGAGACGCTGGACTAAATAAATGCACGTCGGTGTATGTCAAACGGAAGTTGTTCGAAGAAGGAGATGGCTGAACGCTCGGCAGAACATTGCAAATTGCACAGCAATGCGAGAATGTAGAGTCGCAGCTCTCAGCTATGTCACTCAAAAATGATGGAGGTGAAAGTGTCAATAGAGTGTCACGTGCAAACACAGCCTGGGACAAAGGAGAAACGAGACAAACTGGAAGGAAAAGAGACACCACCTGTTACAGGTGCAGCCACACAGCACACGAGTAACATTGTCGACTCCGGCGCCACGAGTAACATTGTCGACCCCGGCGCCACGAGTAACATTGTCGACCCCGGCGCCACGAGTAACATTGTCGACCCGGCGCCACGAGTAACATTGTCGACCCGGCGCCACGAGTAACATTGTCGACTCCGGCGCTACGAGGAACATTGTCGACTCCGGCGCCACGAGGAACATTGTCGACTCCGGCGCCACGAGTAACATTGTCGACCCCGGCGCCACGAGTAACATTGTCGACCCCGGCGCCACGAGTAACATTGTCGACTCCGGCGCCACGAGTAACATTGTAGACTCCGGCGCCACGAGTAACATTGTCGACTCCGGCGCCACGAGTAACATTGTCGACTCCGGCGCCACGAGTAACATTGTAGACTCCGGCGCCACGAGTAACATTGTCGACTCCGGCGCCACGAGTAACATTGTCGACTCCGTCGCACGAGTAACATTGTCGACTCCGGCGCCACGAGTAACATTGTCGACTCCGGCGCACGAGTAACATTGTTGACGAGGGGACGTGGGAGACACTAAAAAAGCAAAAGGTGAAATGTCGATCTCGTGTAGCCATAGGTGGAAAGAAGCTGTACGCCTATACATCAGACGAACCTCTACAAGTAAAAGGCAGCTTTAAAACTGGCAAACAGTCGGAGGAAGCAGAGTTCATAGTTGTCAGAGGTAGAAGTATCCCACTGCTTGGAAGAAAGACGGCCTTGCAGTTGGGGGAGTTGAAGATTGGTGTTGGTATCGCAGCTGTATCGGACGTCGCGGGTGATTTAAACCTCCAATATCCAGAGGTGTTTGAGGGAATCGGAAAGTTGAAGAGCAGGCAGATCACTCAACCCATCAATTCAGAGATTAAGCCAGTTGCTCAACCCCTGCGACGCATTCCATTCAACGTGAGGAACAATATTGTTGAGAAAATCAAAGAGTTAGTTGAACATGACATCATCGAGGGAGTTGACGACCCCACGCCATGGCTGAATCCTGTTGTCATTGTGCCAACATCGTCCGGCAGTGACATTAGCTTGTCTATCGATATGATAAGGGCCAATGGGGCAATCGTTCGCGGGAGGTATCCCATACCGACAGTAGATGAACTACTGCAGAACACGAACGTATCAAAGGTGTTCAGCAAAGTTGATCTCAAGTGGGTGTATCGTAAGAGAGCAGAGGCATTACAACATTTGCCACTCACTCTGGGTTATATAGATACAAACGATTGCTGTTCGGCGTGTCATCTACTAGCGAGCAATATCAGCACAAGATAGCAGCCGCACTTGCTGGTATTGAGGGTGTTGAGAATATCAGGGATGAAGATGTGGACTAACAGTTAATGCAGCCAAGTTTCAGTTTAATCTGGATCGGATCGTGTTCATGTGAATACTTCTGTCGCAGAACGAAATCGGGCCGACAGAAGATTGAGTCAAAGCCGTGGTGGAAGCACGGGAACCAGAAAATGCATCAGAGACACGCAGTTTCCTTGGACTCGTATGCTACTGCAACAGGTTCCTCCCGCAGTTCTCAACGGTGTAGGAACCACTGAGGTGACCAACCAAAAAGAATGAACCATTTGTGTTTGGAGAGGAACATAAACGTGCTTCCAAACAACTCAAGGAGAGCATTGCACAGGCGATAACACTGGTGTATTTCGACAAAACACGCCCACACAAGTTATTGCAGATGCAGGCCCAGTTGGACTTGGTGCGGTTCTCGTTCAAAAACACGGTGACAGTCTGGTATCATTATGCTATCCACGTAGAGGACTAAATAGATGCGAACAGAGATACTCGCAGACGCAAAAGGAAGCATTAGCGTTAGTCTGAGCTTGCAAAAGATTTCATGCCTACGTCTATGGTATGAGATTTGACCTTGTCACAGACCACAAGCCACTGGAGGCAATATAGCCCCAAGCCGGCACCCGAGTAGAACGGTGGATGCTGCGCTACAACCACATGATTTTCGTGCGGTGCACGTCCCTGGTCCACAGAACATTGCTGATCCTTTGTCTCGTCTGGTTGACAGCAAAATTTGGCCAACAGACAACGCGCATGGAGCTGACGATTACGTGAGGTTTGCTGCGGTTAGTGCGACGCCCAGGGCGATGTCCACGTGAAGTAGAGATGGCTTCTGCAAACGACGAGGAACTACACAACGTGAGAGACGCCGTAGAAACAGGCAACTTCGGAAATAGCCTTTTGCAAATGAATTGTGCGTTATTGGTCAGTTGGTTCTCCGTGGTACTCGTATTGTGTTGCCAGATAAACTGAGGCCAGCAGCTCTAGCACTTGCGCATGAAGGTCACCTGGGTGTCGTTGGGACTAAGACCAAGCTACGCAGGAAAGTGTGGTGGCCAGGAATGGATGGAGCGGCGGAGCGACACTGCCGAACGTGCTATGGATGTCAGTTGGTGGCGAGGCCAGATCCGCCGGAGCCATTGAATTCAACTCCACTACCTGACGGGCCATGGATCGACATCGCAACAGATTTTATGGGGCCGCTCCCATCAGGCTGATACTCCGAAGTCGATGTTCTGCAAGCTACTACAGCAGAGACGGTGATTGACAGCCTTGACGAGATCTTCAGCCGACATGGTTTGCCAGTTACCATAAAATCTGACAACGGTCCACAATTCAAATCAAAAGGGTTTGAGGCATACTACGTTGAAAACAACATCACGCATCTGAAAGTAACTGCAAAGTGGACACAGGCAAATGGTGAAGTTGAGCGCCAAAATGCTTCACTGCTAAAACGCATCAGGATTGCAAAAGCTGAAGGGAAACTACGGAGGAAGGAGCTGCGGAATTAACTAACACAGGACCGAAGTCTGCCACACAACACAACTGGTCGAACTCCAGCCGAGCTATTGTACAAGCTACGAGGTAAGCTACCCGATCTCGGGTCCAGCCGGTGGTAGATCATGATTTACGAGACAGTGAAACGAAGGGCAAGTCAAAAATATGCGACGAGATGCTTGCTACTCTGAGGTAGAGATGGGCGACAGGGTGCTGGTTCACCAAGAGAAAACCAACAAACTGAGCACTCCTTTCAACCCGACCCCACTCACTGTTGCCAGCAAAACTGGGAATAGTCTGGTGATTAAGGCTGATGACCCAGTATTCCCGAAACGCTAGTCACGTGCGAATGTTCCTGGAACCTGAGAGTGAGAACGTTCGCCGATCATAGAGCGACAGAAGCGTCGACTGCACCACCGACCCTGCTCGCAGCGTCAGCCATCGACCCTGCTCGCAGCGTCAGCCACCGACCATGCTCGCAGCGTCATCCACCGACCCTGCTCGCAGCGTCATCCACCGACCCTGCTCGCAGCGTCAGCCATCGAGGCTCCGAAAACACAGATGAAGCAAATCGTGTTTCCTAGATGCCAGCGAGAGAGGAGAATTCCAAAGCGGTAGGAAGACTTCGTATGTGGGTAGACAATTCCATGAATACAGACTGTGTCATGCATCAACACGAACTGTGCTATATTCCAACACGAACTCTAATTCGTGTGTACGAATGATCGTAAACTCCGGTCTGTACGGTAACGGAACCGGGGAGTGTGGGGAGAATGGAAATAAAATGGTAAGCATTGAAATATTAAATTCGGAAGTTGAATCGTTGTCCATATGAGTAAATCTGAGCAAACTAAAGAACACAACATTACCTTACAGTGAGGATGAAGACATGCACACGAAGATACATCAAGATTAGTGCACACACGAACACGCCATGCAACGACGAAACTAATTTTGTTGAAGGGCACATAAGCTTGACTATTTCTCCTGTTGTTAGTTTTATTTACTGTGTAGGTAGTTTATCTTATTACTAGTAATTCAGTTGATTAAATATAAATGTTACCCTAAAGACAGGGGTCACATATGGTCAGTGGTAGTTGGGCTAGGTGTGATTCTACACTTAACGACAGTTCATAAATTATATTTTCTACCTTATTGAGCAATGCTTTCCATTTGATAGAGAAATGTCCATCTTTTTTATTTCAGGGTATTTACTTTATCAGTTATAATTACTTAATGGTTACTTTGATTACTAATGTTTTGGAAGTTGGAGAAAGAGTTGTCTTTGGACTTTAGGGAAGAATGTCCAACAGGGCTTAATTTTAACCACTTGTAGTCGTTAGCTAATACATGTATAGAACACTTCAGTAAGTTCTGTTTCGATCATGTTTAGTGGTGCTACTGTTATAGTTAATATGCTATGATAATTGATATACAAGGTGCCTGGATAGATTGTGCATGTAATTAGGTGTTAGGTGACTGTAGCCAGGATCAGGTTGGTGCCCTCTCTCACTTTAAAGTTAATGATTAATTGTTCTAAGAGGTGGCTGTGAGAGGGTTGATCTTAACTATTTCCTAGCACAGACCCTAGAGACCTGTGCATTGAGCAGGGTCCAAGAATTGTTTGTAAACAGCAGTGCAATGATTGCTAAGCTAGTCAGGCAACGCTTTGGGCAATACACATGTGAAATAGACAACATTGTTGACTGTTGAGTTTATGCTATTAGGGGTTTATACATGTAGAGTACTAGTTTTACGTTAATACCTACATGTATGCTAGGGAATGTATGGATCAACATTAATATTATTATATAATAGTACTGAATAAGATAACATGTATTTTACAATATTGTGAACATCACCAATGTGTTGGAAGTATTGTACTTAATATATGTCTATGTATCATCTTATCTAACACTGGACGCTACTATATGCAAATAGCTGACTTGTTCTGTTTGTATTTGTAAAGGCTCACTCCTTGATGTGGTACTGAAGTTAGATCAGGAGTGTAAATTGTGCAATGACTGAGAAACTTGTTTTTGTATCATTTTATAAGTAAGCTTAGTTTATCAGTTTTGTTAGTAAGCCGCAATAAACGCAATTTTATCTTACAAACTTGCCTATTCTTAATTTAGGCATAAGCTTGCCACCAGCAGCCTACATAATATTATAGTTATTTAACAGTCACATTAGTGAGACATGTATTTTAACTCATTGTACATTTATTACATTCAATAACTGAAGTTATTTAGTAGATGCTGATATGATATATAACGAAGACTGTGTGCTGTACAGTATAAACACTGCACCTTCAGTGGGTTCTTGCCATGCAACAATTTGGATATCACTGGAGCCTCAATGTATCATGTGTCAACTGATAAGGGCTCAGCGGTCTTGTTTTACCAACGGCTGTTCTATTTATGTCTGTGTTGTACACACATCATGTTTAATAATTTAGTATGCGTTGTGCATGCATTGCCATTGTGCATGACATATTCCGCAGCGTGCATTTCCATGTACAGCTGGCGTGCATGCTCTTCGGTGGTGCAATAATTGCAGCGAGTCTTTGGAAACGCGTTGCTGCGTCCTTCCCCGTGAAAGTATATTGACACTGACCCAGACCCAATTGTTTATTAGCGTCGTTTCGCGCAGAGTGTCATCGCAGTAAGATATGGTATTCTATATTTGGCGCAGATTGTTTACTTGGCGCAGATTTTTCATTTGGCGCAAATTCTTTATTTGGCGCAGATTCTTATGCTGGCGCTTCAACGAGTTTTTCTTTCAATATTAGACTGTACGTTGGTGAATCAAGACACACGGGCATGTTGTTACATAGTCGTTTCACAAAGAGTCACTATCAACAGTAGTTGTTTGGAAGTCTACCAGTGGACACACTGTCCAAACACCGGGAATTAGGAAGATGAAATTAAAGAGGTGTGAAAAAAAAATATTTTTAACCACCTGAAACTGTTTTTGTTAGGTCCACATAATATTATCTCACGCAGCCACTTTTGATATTTCGTGAATAAAATGTCAAGCACATATACTACGTAGTATATCGGTTATGCTAAGCAAACGTTAAACTGAAAATCAGGATTTGTTATCATCCACGTGCGTTCAACTGCAAAAAAGTGATTGGGACAAATTGGTACAATCATAGCAACGCTCGGGCGGTTCGCACTGATGGCCCAGACAGCGAATTGTGTGCTGAAAATGAGGACATGTATTTAACCACGACGCTTTGTTTCACACATGGAGCCTAGCGTACTGGTTAATGGCACGGCCACATTTGAGCAATTAATATAATGTTTGCATTGTATGATTAATTGAAATGTGGATGTTTGTGCGTGTATGCGGGAATGCGTAAGTGTGTGTATAATTTAATCAAGTAGAAATTGCATTACATGTATAATATTGCCATATACTATTTTTTACTCCATTCATTAATTTACAATCCGTCCACAATAGTTTGTTATGCAAGAATCCGGGATATATGTCCCCTTTGGTAAAGAAATGTACAATATATAATGTATGTATGTACACGCATATACGGGTATATAGGTATACACACATATATATACAATTAAAAAAATATATATATATATATATATATATATATATATATAAAATATAATAAATATATATATATATATAAAAATATATATAAAAATATAATATAAATATATATATATATATATATATAATATATATATATATATATAAATATATATATATATATAATATATATATATATATATATAATATATATATAAAGTTCTATAAGCGTTTCCAGACTCTGTGCGGCGACTATCGCCGAGTATAACCAGTCGTGAACCTAAGCCGTGCTGCATTGTCTTAAGAATGCAGTATGGAACTTATAACATACTAGATATATACACACACACTGTACTATAGTTATGAGATCTATACGATTATATATATATATATATATATAGTAGTATATATATATATATATATACGATTGAAGAATTATTACACCAAACATCGATATATATATATATATATATATATATATATATATATATATATTATACAACCGTTGATACTTGACATCGTTCAAGTTTGAAGTCAAAGCAATATATATATATATATATATATATATATATAGTGATATATATATAATATATATATATATATATATATATATATATATATATATATATATATATATATATATATATATATATATATATATATATATATATATATATATATATATAGGTGTGTGTATACCTATATACCTGTATATGCGTTGAAAGAAACAGTTTTCGCAGTTCATGTAGCCCATAGATATCTACAGTTCACAGTCAAATCGTGGCTAAATCAATAAATCAATATCTACCTGTCAGCACCGTAAAGTTGTGTTATGGTTACCATCGGGCCGTCGTGACATCTGTTGGACAGAGCGCAGCACAGTGGTTACTGTCGCTACGAGGGAGCCGTGTTAGGGGTTTATTTACCATCGAACATTGAGGCACGGATTCTTTCTGTCGACAAAAACTGTCCGCGTAGCCAACTCGTAGGTTATTGATCACTGTCTGATATGGCGTTAGGATGGCCTCCGTGGACAGCGCTGATAGTGACGACGTTCGTCGTAGGAACCCATGGTAAGTCGGCACGGGGACCTGATTAATGGCGCCAGGGCTATTTTCCCAGTGGCGTATTTAGGAGGGGGCCATTGGGCTATGCCCCCGCCTTTGGCTTATATGTTTTTGAATGATTACGTACTTTTCCTTTGCGCCGCTACATGGCAGCATGGCAAAGTAAAGCTACCCCACTGTACTTGCCTCTCTTATTTGTGTCTCTATATATCTACCTGTCTACAGGTCAGTCGGTCGGTTGCCGTGCAGCTAGTGGCAAAAATACAATGCACTTTATTAAACAATATAAGAAGTTTGTCTTCTTCCGTGCGTGGCCTACTTCAGCCACCGAATCAACTGTTGCAAGCTGAGAAAGAGCTGACCAGGCGTTAGGTGTGGAACTGGCTGAAAGCACCATTTTTAGCAGTAAGGACTTTGAGAACAGACAACACTAGCTAAGTGAGCTAGGACCGAGACGAAAACAGCGCAAGATAAACGCAACAGTTTCACACAGCGTAGTATAGATGGGTCGACGAAATATCTGACGACTGGGATTGGCTAACTAAAGGACGAAACTGACCACTGGGATTGGAGAACTAAGGGTTGAAACTGACCACTGGGATTAGCGAACTAAGAGTTGAAATTGACCACTGGGATTGATAACTAAGGGTTGAAACTGACCACTGGGATCGGTGAGCTAACGGTTGAAACTGACCACTGGTGTCGGTGAACTAAGGGTTGACATTTACAACTGGGATCGGCGAACCGAAGCTATATTTTGCTCAGTCACATCAGTTGGT